>JAZAYU010000675.1:0-188140 GCA_038501625.1 Corbicula japonica | reverse complement strand
ATTTTATCGCTTTCTATTTTGATTAAAAAGATGTTACAAATTGGCACCTCCAAGTCAAGATTTTTATGATTAATTTTCCCGGTAATTCAGTTTGCATGAAAAATTTTGATGCGAAAGTAGGAACTTCTGACTTTTTATTAGCTCAAAAGATTAGAGATAATCAGCAGACAGTCTTGCTTCTGTTAAAATGAGTTATTTTTATTGGCTCTTGAAATTTATCTAATAGTTGAAAGAATGCTGGTATCTAATTGCTTGAACCAATGCAAAAAATGAGTGATAAGAATGGAGATAACTGTATTAGGTCTGATACAAAGGGAGATAAGTGTTTGTTTTTAGATAGAGACATTAGATTAAGGTTGCACTTGGCATTTTGCAAGTGTCATTACTGTACAGCCCTAGATTCTGTTTGATGTATTTTGGTTGATCAGATTTGAGAAAGGTTAATGCAAAAGATATCTTTACACATTATCATGACACATACTTACACTGTGCAGAAACAAACAGTTAATTGAATGTGGGTGTTTTTAAATGTTTAGTCCAGTGGTTTGTGTGAATGTTGTCAATCAAAAGATCATTTGTTTTATCTAATTTCCATGTCATGAGACAGAAATTGGAGACCTCAAAATTGGAGACTTGGAGACTGGTATTGTATAAGAACTTATTTTGGCAGGAGTTTAATTTTGGCTATATTGGCAGTCAGGGTCAGTTGCGCCAATTTAAAACACCACTAATTAAAATCACAGTTGATTCATTACACCGCCAATTTTAATATCTAGAATGTAGAAAACTATGATACACTAGTACATATTATGTGGCAGTTTTCTCAGTTTGATATAAAAATAATATAAAAAGAATATGTTGTGTATCAAACAAAGCAAACTATTATTGGGTAGCTGTGATAATGTTTTCACTCTGGTATTATATTGAATGTAAATGTTTATGCTGAGACAAGAAAGAACTTACGCAATGTCAACATTTTTATGATAAGTAAGTGATATGAAATTAGTTTCCAGAAAAGAAACGCAGTCAGTCAACTTCTGGGCAACAGTACACAGCGAAAATAAGAATATTTATACCCCGCATACGAAGTATAGGGGTTATATAGGAGTCATCATCCGGTTGGTTCGTTGGTTCGTTGGTTCGTTGACCCGGTCTGTCTGTGGCACTTACAGCGTCAACAGTTTTCAAGATATCGACTTGAAACTTTAAACATATGTTCGTGAGTACATTTGCGCGAACTATTTTTTTTCTCATGTGGATCAGTCCATTATTTTTCCGAGGGGAGCACGATTTAACAAAATCTTGTGACGCGAACTACTTCTACAGTTTTTAAGATATTGACTTGAAACTTGATACACATGTTCGGCATGAAGTCTAGATGTGCCTGACATATTTTTAGTGTGGATTAGTCCATTATTTTTTGCAGGGGACATGATTAAACAAAATCAAAATCTTGTGACGCGAACTACTTCTACAGTTTTTAAGATATTGACTTGAAACCTGATACACATGTTCGGCATGAAGTCTAGATGTGCCACACATATTTTTCGTGTGGATTAGTCCATTATTTTTTGCAGGGGACATGATTAAACAAAATCATGTTATGCAAACTTCTAAATCTTGTGATGCGAACTACTTCTTCAGTTTTTAAGGTATTGACTTGAAACTTGAAATATATGTTCGGCATGAAGTGTAGATGTGAGTGACATATTTTTCGTGTGGATCAGTCCATTATTTTTTGCAGGGGACATGATTTAACAAAATCATGTTATGCAAACTTCTACACTTACTACGTCAACAGTTTTCAAGATATCGACTTGATACTTTAAACATATGTTCGTGAGTACATTTGCGCAAATTTTTTTTTTCTCATGTGGATCAGTCCATTATTTTTCGGAGGGAGCACGATTTAACAAAATCTTGTGACGCGAACTACTTCTACAGTTTTTAAGATATTGACTTGAAACTTTATACATATGTTCGGCATGAAGTGTAGATGTGCGTGACATATTTTTCGTGTGGATCAGTCCATTATTTTTTGCAGGATACATGATTTAACAAAATCGTGTTATGCAAAATTCTACAGTTTTTAAGATATAAGACTTGAAACTAAAATTGTATGTTCTGCATGAAGTGCGCATGTAAGCGACATATTTTTTTGTGGATCAGTCCATTTTTTTTTTGGGAGGGGAGCATTATTTAACAAAATCTTTTATTTTTAATCTTATGACGCAAACTACTTCTCCAGTTTTCAAACTTTAAACATACGTTTGTGAGTAGATTTCCATGACATACTTTATTTCATGTGGATCAGTCCATTATTTTTTAGCAGGGGAGTATGATTCAACAAAACCTTATGACACGAACTACTTCTACAGTTTTTAAGATTTGACTTGAAACTTGATACATTTGTTCGGCATGAAGTGTAGATGTGCGTGACATATTTTTCCTGTGGATCAGTCCATTATTTTTTGCAGGGACATGATTAAACAAAATCGTGTTATGCAAACTTATACACTTACTACGTCAACAGTTTTCAAGATATCGACTTGAAACTTTAAACACATGTTTGTGAGTACATTTGCGCAAATTTTTTTTTTGTTTCATGTGGATCAGTCCATTATTTTTCGGAGGGGAGCATGATTTAACAAAATCTTGTGACGCGAACTACTTCTACAGTTTTTAAGATATTGACTTGAAACTTGATACATATGTTAGGCATGAAGTGTAGATGTGCGTGACATATTTTTCGTGTGGATCAGTCCATTATTTTTTGCAGGGGACATGATTTAACAAAATCGTGTTGTGCAAACTTCTACACTTACTACGTCAACAGTTTTCAAGATATCGACTTGAAACTTTAAACATATGTTCGTGAGTACATTTGCGCAATTTTTTTTTTCTCATGTGGATCACTCCATTATTTTTAGGAGGGGAGCATGATTCAACAAAATCTTGTAACACAAACTACTTCTACAGTTTTTAAGATATTGACTTGAAACTTGATACATGTGTTCGGCATGAAGTGTAGATGTGCGTGACATATTTTTCGTGTGGATCAGTCCATTATTTTTTGCAGGGGACATGATTTAACAAAATCGTGTTATGCAAACTTCAACACTTACTACGTCAACAGTTTTCAAGATATCGACTTGAAACTTTAAACATATGTTTGTGAGTACATTTGCGCAAATTTTTTTTTCTCATTTGGATCAGTCCATTATTTATCGGAAGGGAGCATGATTCAACAAAATCTTGTGACGCGAACTACTTCTACAGTTTTTAAGATGTTGACTTGAAACTTTATACATGTGTTCGGCATGAAGTGTAGATGTGCATGACATATTTTTCGTGTGGATCAGTCCATTATTTATTGCAGGGGACATGATTTAACAAAATTGTGTGATGCAAACTTCTACAGTTTTCAAGCTATAAGACTTTAAACTAAAATTGTATGTTCTGCATGAAGTGCTCATGTCAGCAACATACTTTTGTGTGGATCAGTCCATTATTTTTTTAAGGTGAGCATTATTTAACAAAATCTTTTATTTAAAATCTTATGATGCAAACTACTTCTCCAGTTTTCAAACTTTAAACATAAGTTTGTGAGTAGATTTCCATGACATACTTTGTTTCATGTGGATCAGTCCATTATTTTTTAGCAGGGGAGTATGATTCAACAAAATCTTGTGACACAAACTTCTACAGTTTTTAAGATATTGACTTGAAACTTTAAACATGTTCGGCCTGAAGTGTAGATGTGCGTGACATAATTTTTGTGTGGATCAGTTCATTCTTTTTTGCAGGGGACATGATTTAACAAAATTGTGTTATGCAAACTTCTACAGTTTTCAAGATATCGACTTGAAACTGAAATCATATGTTCTGCATGAAGTGCGCATGTTAGTGACATATTTTTTATGGATCAGTCCATTTTTGGTTGGAGGGGAGCATTATTTAACAAAATCTTATGACGCAAACTACTTCTCCAGTTTTCAAACTTTTAACATACGTTCGTGATTAGATTTGCATGACATATTTTTTTCATTTGGATCAGTCCATTATTTTTTAGAAGGGGAGCACGATTCAACAAAACCTTGTGACGTCAACTACTTTTACAGTTTTGTTTACATCCGGTGAAAACCCAAGTCGCTATTTTTAAACACAACTTTTGCAACAAATTTTCAGGATTTCAATTATTTTTCAACTTTCACCCATGAAAGATGCAAACATCATTTCTGTATACTCTGACAAAGCAGTATTGCGGGGGTATTAATCACCTTCAGTGATAGCTCTAGTTTTGTTTAACTTGACTTTTCTAGATGAGTTTTATTTTGACGGTCTGTGTTAACGTCAATTTAAGACCCGCCATTCTTCATCAAGGGTTACAGTATCGCGGTCACGTTTGTTTGCGCCAATTCATGACCCTGCCAATTTAAAACACTTCAAATTATGCCAAAATTTGACCCCGCCAATAAAAAGCGCTATACAGTAATTGGTCACTTTTGACACCGGTCACCGGATCAGCTACACAGTTTGTATGATGGTCTCCAATCTCAGTTTAATGATCTTGTTCACAAGACTATCAAAATCAAAAACCGATTTAACATTATAAAACACTTTTCCATAAAGATACACCTTTATTGGCTTGGGCAACAGTGTAGATCCAGATCAGCTGGCAAATCTGTGATATCTGATCAGGATCTACACTGTTCACTTTTAGATTTATTAGGTAATTTCTGACTAACATGCGACCAGTGTAGATCCAGATTTATCTGCAAGAAGTTATGGCTGATCTGGATCTACACTGGTCACACTTGCGGTTAAATACATGTATCTATATATGGAGTAAAAGGATAAATAATGATGTTTTTTTATACGCCCGTTTGAAAAACGGGACGTATTATGGGAACACCTGCGGCGGGCAGGCGGGTTGGCGGGCGGGCGGCATCGATATGGTTTCCGCTCTCTTAAGTCAAAGAGTTTTCATCCGATCTTTATCAAACTGGGTGAATATGTTGGTGGGCATAATATCTCGACCAAGTTCTATAACCAGCCAAATCCCCCCCGGGCACTCCTGAATTATGGCCCTTGAATTGTCCAAAATTACTGTTTCCGCTCTCTAAGTCAAAGAGTTTTCATCCGGTCTTTATCAAACTTGGTGAATATGTTGGTGGGCATAATATCTTGTCCAAGTTCTATATCCAGCCAAATCCCCCCAGGCACTCCTGAATTATGGCCCTTGAATTGTCCAAAATTACTGTTTCCGCACTCTAAGTCAAAGAGTTTTCATCTGGTCTTTATCAAACTTGGTGAATATGTTGGTGGGCATAATATCTCGACCAAGTTCTATAACCAGCCAAATCCCCCAGGCACTCCTGAATTATGGCCCTTGAATTGTCCAAAATTACTGTTTCCGCTCTCTTAGTCAAAGAGTTTTCATCCGGTCTTTATCAAACTTGGTGAATATGTTGGTGGGCATAATATCTCGACCAAGTTCTATACCAAGCCAAATCCCCCCAGGCACTCCTGAATTATGCAGTCTTTGCCTTTAGGTTTCAAAACCACTTGTCCGTTTGGGCAAGTAGGATAGGATTTTTACTTGCCCGACCCAGACTTTAGTTGTCCGAAAATGCAAGATGATATAAACTCAATAAAAAAGACAGATTATTCGTTTTTAATCTCTGTACATATTCAACATGAAAACACATTGTCTTCAGACATCTCCATGTCTCGTTTATCTTTGTATGCTTTTTTGACGTATTTGGAATCGCCGTTCTTCCCTTTTTTTCACACGCTTACCCGGCTGTGCACCCTCGTAAAATTTTAATTGAACTGCCATAACTAATGACAAATTGAAATTGATCGGTTATCGAAATTACAAGCGTCTTACAGATAATTTTATACGTTATTTGCAATAAGTGTTTAGTGTAAGTGATTAGTTTAAAAATAACCCTTCATGGTTTACAAGTGATTAAGTCCGCCTGTCACGATCCTGACCGTTTGTTAGCATAAAAACCGTCCCGGACGGACTTGCCCGTTTGGGCAACAGACCATGCACACTACAGTTGTCCAGACTGTAATTTACTTGTCCCGGGCTTCGGGCAACCCGCTTACGTCGAAGACTGATTATGGCCCTTGAATTGTCCAAAATTACTGTTTCCGCTCTCTAAGTCAAAGAGTTTTCATCCGGTCTTTATCAAACTTGGTGAATATGTTGGTGGACATAATATCTCGACCAAGTTCTATAACCAGCCAAATCCCCCCAGGCACTCCTGAATTATGGCCCTTGAATTGTCCAAAATTACTGTTTCCGCTCATTAAGTCAAAGAGTTTTCATCCGGTCTTTATCAAACTTGGTGAATATGTTGGTGGACATAATATCTCGACCAAGTTCTATTACCAGCCAAATCCCCCCAGGCACTCCTGAATTATGGCCCTTGAATTGTCCAAAATTACTGTTTCCGCTCATTAAGTCAAAGAGTTTTCATCCGGTCTTTATCAAACTTGGTGAATATGTTGGTGGGCATAATATCTCGACCAAGTTCTATAACCAGCCAAATCCCCCCAGGCACTCCTGAATTATGGCCCTTGATTTGTCCTAAATTACTGTTTCCGCTCTCTAAGTCAAAGAGTTTTCATCCGGTCTTTATCAAACTTGGTGAATATGTTGGTGGGCATAATATCTCGACCAAGTTCTATAACCTGCTGAATCCCCCTAGGCACTCCTGAATTATGGCCCTTGAATTGTCCAAAAACTGAATTAGCGGTATCTGCTCTCCAAGTCGAATAATTTTCATTGGATCGTTACGCAACTTTGATGATCAGCATTTTGACGGGCGTATTTTGTGTCAGTTTGGCACTCTTGTTTTCTGCTGATGTAGCACTTGCTCAACTTATATACCAAAGATGTTATCCTTATGTGCTGTAAAACTACTGTTACATAACATTTATGTTCGTTAATTGCTAAATGATAATCAAGCAGCAGGTTTTGAAAGATCCTTGGAAACTTTATACAGCTGATAATTACTTTATTTTTGAAAGTTGTTGACTGTGAAATTTGTTGTATGGTATCAGCATGCACTTCACATGCACTTCTCATTAATATTATTTAAGGATTAAATGTATAGTTTATTGGGTTCTTCATTAACTGTTTCGCGAAAGAAATTCTTGTCTGTCCGTGTGTCCTGTCCCGGTCCTCTCTGTCTGTCTGTCTGTCTGTCTGTCCTTTCCAGTCTTCCTGTCCTGTCAGTCTGTCTGTCCTCCTGTCTGTCTGTCCTTTCCAGTCTTCCTGTCCTGTCCTGTCTGTCTGTCTGTCCATCCGTCCATCCTGTCCTGTCTTCCTGTCCTCCTGTCTGTCTCTCCTGTCCTGTCCTGTCCTGTCCTGTCTGTCTGTCTGTCTGTCTGTCTGTCTGTTGTCTGTCTGTCGTCTGTCTGTCGTCTGTCTGTCTGTCTGTCTGTCTGTCTGTCTGTCGCAGAAAACATTGCAATTCCAGTGGACAATAGCTTACTTGAAGCACTAATAATTAATAAATCAAAATTAAGTTTCATTTCACAAGTTTTACAGGTTTTATTAGCTAACCAGTAGCTTTGTTGTAGATGTAACTGTGGAATGGTATTAAAAATTTAACTTATCTTTATGTATGAAACTATTGATTCATACACCAGTCATCTGCTAATAACAGATAAAGCATTTGTTATGCCTGACACAGTTGATGAATCAGTTTAGGTTACCTCATGCTGGTTGCAGTGATAACAAGATCTCCTTTGTAAAATGTTTATGGTATTTGTAATGCTTGTGAACATCTATTTTGTAGACTTTTTCAAAGAATGAGAAATTCATCTAAGATGATTTGTGTAACAATTTACTCCATAATATACATGTATCATGTGTATGTGACCAGTGTAGATCCAGTGTATGTGACCAGTGTAGATACAGTGTATGTGACCAGTGTAGATCCAGTGTATGTGACCAGTGTAGATACAGTGTATGTGACCAGTGTAGATCCAGTGTATGTGACCAGTGTAGATCCAGTGTATGTGACCAGTGTAGATCAAGTGTATGTGACCAGTGTAGATCCAGTGTATGTGACCAGTGTAGATACAGTGTATGTGCCCAGTGTAGATCCAGTGTATATGACCAGTGTAGATCCAGTGTATGTGACCAGTGTAGATACAGTGTATGTGACCAGTGTAGATCCAGTGTATGTGACCAGTGTAGATCCAGTGTATGTGACCAGTGTAGATCCAGTGTATGTGACCAGTGTAGATCCAGTGTATGTGACCAGTGTAGATCCAGTGTATGTGACCAGTAGAGATCCAGTGTATGTGACCAGTGAAGATCCAGTGTATGTGACCAGTGTAGATCCAGTGTATGTGACCAGTAGAGATCCACTGTATGTGACCAGTGAAGATCCAGTGTATGTGACCAGTGTATGTGACCAGTGTAGATCCAGTGTATGTGACCAGTGTAGATCCAGTGTATGTGACCAGTGTAGATCCAGTGTATGTGACCAGTGTAGATCCAGTGTATGTGACCAGTGTAGATCCAGTGTATGTGACCTGTGAAGATCCAGTGTATGTGACCAGTGTATGTGACCAGTGTATGTGACCAGTGTAGATCCAGTGTATGTGACCAGTGTAGATCCAGTGTATGTGACCAGTGTAGATCCAGTGTATGTGACCAGTGTAGATCCAGTGTATGTGACCAGTGTAGATCCAGTGTATGTGACCAGTGTAGATCCAGTGTATGTGACCTGTGTAGATCCAGTGTATGTGACCAGTGTAGATCCAGTGTATGTGACCAGTGTATGTGACCAGTGTAGATCCAGTGTATATGACCAGTGTAGATCCAGTGTATGTGACCAGTGTAGATCCAGTGTATGTGACCAGTGTAGATCCAGTGTATGTGACCAGTGTAGATCCAGTGTATGTGACCAGTGTATGTGACCAGTGTAGATCCAGTGTATATGACCAGTGTAGATCCAGTGTATGTGACCAGTGTAGATCCAGTGTATGTAACCAGTGTAGATCCAGTGTATGTGACCAGTGTAGATCCAGTGTATGTGACCAGTGTATGTGACCAGTGTAGATCCAGTGTATGTGACCAGTGTAGATCCAGTGTATGTGACCAGTGTAGATCCAGTGTATGTGACCAGTGTAGATCCAGTGTATGTGACCTGTGTAGATCCAGTGTATGTGACCAGTGTAGATCCAGTGTATGTGACCAGTGTATGTGACCAGTGTAGATCCAGTGTATATGACCAGTGTAGATCCAGTGTATGTGACCAGTGTAGATCCAGTGTATATGACCCGTGTAGATCCAGTGTATGTGACCAGTGTAGATCCAGTGTATGTGACCAGTGTAGATCCAGTGTATGTGACCAGTGTAGATCCAGTGTATGTGACCAGTGTAGATCCAGTGTATGTGACCAGTGAAGATCCAGTGTATGTGACCAGTGTATGTGACCAGTGTAGATCCAGTGTATGTGACCAGTGTAGATCAAGTGTATATGACCAGTGTAGATCCAGTGTATGTGACCAGTGTAGATCCAGTGTATTTGACCAGTGTAGATCCATTGTATGTGACCAGTGTAGATCCAGTGTATGTGACCAGTGTAGATCCAGTGTGTGTGACCAGTGTAGATCCAGTGTATGTGACCAGTGTAGATCCAGTGTATGTGACCAGTGTAGATCCAGATAAATCAGGGCTAAAGGTTTATAAAACTGAGATTTGAAACCAGTCTCAAATCTGAAGCATCTTATTCGCTGAAATGGCGACTGGTCACCATTTCATCCATTCAGATGCTTAAGATTTGAGACTGGTTTCCTTGAGCAGTTTTATAACCTTGGGCACAGCATACACTGTATAATATACAGGTGAATTTTTGGTAAAGGTTAATTAAAGCAACCATGAATTAAATCACACTTACCAAATTAACTTTACACTTTACTCAATAATTATGTAAAGGATTTATCACATGACATTATGTGAACATGGTATATCCAGTTCAGATGGCACAGATTTTCTGGCTGATCAAGATCTATAATAGTCACACCTTATAAAACCCATGTATGTGGAGTAAAGGGTAAAGTCCCGGCCAATATTATTTCATGGATAGTTAAGTTTTATCCTAGCTGGCTATACCTGACCAGCATGTTATTTCATCTTTTATCAGATAAGCAAGTTTTCATGCTTCAAAAATAAGCTGTTTGGATGCGTTGAGTTTTTACAGCTATATGTACAAACCATTTTGTTATCATATTATGTTACACCCTCTGCTAGAACATTTATTTCTAATTAATCTTTGAGTCAATGCTGTGTTACTAAAATGATTAAAATCTACACATATTTCCTTCATGAAACAGTTGCACCCTTATCAGAAGTTTTAGCAAGTTTATGATTTGAATTTGTGATAAATTATATAAAAAAACTATCATATACCTAAGAGTCTATCTAGTGTTTATTGCAGTTTTATTTGGCTTTCATTGAGGAATATGGAATTTTCTTATGTTGATTAATGAACGTATGGCTTTGAAAGTTTAAAACAAAATAGCATCTGTTTGGAGAGGTATGAATGCCTTTGTGCTCTGATTAAGACTGATTACTAGAACATTGTCATGTTATAGTTACATTGTCACTTTGGATGTTAAACTTAAAATTGTAGAGACCATCTCACTCCTGGTATGTTTTTTGTATTTTCTATATTGTATTAAAATTGGCTTTAAATCAGGCATCATTTCTAAGTTAAATAACATTTAGGTTTGACTTTGTTAACATTGTGTTAGATCTGTTGATAATTACAACAAGATTTTTTTTTAGAAATACTGGTTATTAGATTTTTGAATTTCATCTTTAGTGACCAGAGACTGGAGCCAGACAGTCATATCAGGGCCATAAGAATGACATGCATGACAGGATTGCAATGAAACTTTTGTAGAAATTTAAAATAATCATCCATGCAAGCCATGACAGGCCTGTGTGTCCTGTTACTAAAATTTTTTAACTGTGCTTGCTATTACTAGGACCTGCATGATCGGATTATAATGATACTTGCCACAATTGATCTCCACAGAAAAATAATGTGTTGCATGTAGAATCCATACCTGCATCATGAATGTCAAGGTCACTGATACTTATAATAAAAATTGTGTGAGTGTGTGTAGGCCATGACTATGACAAATTGATGGGATTGTAATGAAACTTTCCATAAATAATCTCCTAAGCATGTTGTTATATCATGCAACAGACATGCTTGCTTCTTGAAGGTAAAGGTCATTGTTACTAAAAATAGAATGGTTGTGTCCTGGACAAAATTATGACATGCAAGGTTGGATTTTAATAAAATTTGTTATAAACAATCTCATCAGATAATGTGCCACAAGTGTCTTAAAGGTCATTGTCACCATTATGAAATAGAGATTTTTGTCCTGCACATTTCTGTATTGGCCATAGCTATTCCATGCATGATGTTATTGTAATGAAATGTGCCACATATATCAATATCAAATAATATAATGTAGCATAAAAAGCAAGAAAAAATTAAAAACCTTTCTGGTGGGCATGTCATGTATATGAAATTGATTGTTGTTGGATAGGAAGTTATTTCTGATTTTGGCATTCAATAAGCTGTATGAAATATCTGTTTGTTATTTCAATGAAGCTGTACTGCACCTGCATATTAGCATCAACTAAACAGAAAGTGATTGTATTATGATTCCCATTGTTCCACAATTTCTGTGCAGGGTACAATGTTAAAGTCTGCTAATCAGATGTGATGTTTTAACAATGAGAAAATGCCACTGACAAATTGTGACAGGAGTTGTTGACTCAGTGCAGCAATATTTGCGTTGTCAAAGAAAAAGAGAAAAGTTGTTGCAGATGTTTGCTGAAATCTTGTTTAAATGTCTAGTAATTCAAGGAGTTAGAGATGAGGTATCACTATGTTGCATGACTTATGTATGATGCTCTTTTTTTAGTTATTATCAAACGGATAATCATAATGTGTCACTGTTAAATTAATGTTCCTAACATCATTGATTATTTCTTTACTTTATAGATTTTAATATTGATATATATCTGCTTAAGGATTGAATCACAATGTTATTGAATTCATCATGGTATGAAAAACATTTGGTTTTTGTTCAAGTTTGTGAAGTGATAGGGTAAAAGGCACAGATATTTTCAAGGGAACATTCAATGTTAACATCATTGCAAGTGAGATTTTACTGTTTATTCCAAACCTTTATTGCATGTTCAAACAGTGTCCAGATCAGCCAGCACATTCATAATGTCTGATCAGGATCTACACTGTTTGTTTTTAGATTCATAAGGTTATTCCTGACCAAGTTGCGACCAGTACAGATCCAGATCAGACACACAGATATGCATATCTACTACTTAGGATGGATTAAAGGGTTAAACCTCACAAAATATAACCCAGCTATAACTTACTAAGTGATTGCAGATGACATAGCTTAAAATGAAATACAATATTGTATTAAGTAATTGGTAAATATATTAATTTTCTGACATCAAACACTGGTAACACACTTGTGTGTCCCCATTGATGTTCAGAAGTTGAACCACTCCTGTAAAGTTCAAGTGCCCCTTTGACAACTGTAGGTGAAGAGGAAATTATCAAATGTGTTTTAACTTAACTGCCTTCTCCCCACTTCATGTTGACCCAAATCATATCTCACAGGGAAGGACAAGGGCCCAAAATCATAAAACTGATATTGGAGACCAATTGTAAGCATCTGGATGGCTTTATTGCCATTTTAGCCAATCAGATGCTTGAGATTTGAGATTGGTCTACTGATTTATTTTTATGATCTTGGGTACATATCACCCTTCTTTAAAAACAGACTGATCCTTGTTCTATTTCTTTCAGTTTTTTGTATTAAACACAATTAAAACCAGTTGAAAATGTGTAGATATCATGACATAGATTCAGATTTGATGGTAACATCAAATATAAAATAGTATGTTAGGAAGGGGAAGGAGAAGGGGTTTAGTGGATAGGGCTGCAGACTTTCAAACCTTTTTTTCCAAGATCATAGAACTGAGACTTGAGACCAGTCTTTAATCTCAAGCAGCTGATTGTTTTAAATCAAAGTCCAGTCTCAAAACTGACAAATCATAAGCTACAGTTTCCAAACTGATCACTGATCAGTGTTTAAGGTATGACCATCCTAATGAATAACTGTATCAAGAAGAGTATCCAAGGGAGGTAACTATAGTAGTAAATTAGCTAAGAGTTCTCTCATGCAAGAGGACCAGGGTTCAAATCCCACTGGAAGCTATTTTTTTTGTAAGCCTAGGGCTTAAATAATTGGCATATTTCTTTTTTTTCCTGTGTAATTCTGTCATTGAATATAAAATTCTCACGATATAAACTAAAATAAGCAAAATAATCAAGATTAAAGGGGTTTTCGCTATCAGAATAGTGTTTATTCAAGTCATCAATTTGAAAATTTCTAAAAATGGACGGTAAACTTCTCTGAAATTTTGTTTAAATTTTGTTTAAGGTATGTAGTTAAAAAATGGTAAATTTTTGTATATTGCACCAATCAGGATTTTGCACAATTTTCATTAATTTAGTCTCGTGAAATATAAAAAAATGCATTTTTTAAATTTATTTGGTCAAAAAATGTCATTTTAAGATAAATTCTGTATTTATATATTATATCTTAAATTGGTTTAGTAAAATATAACATATTTTGGATAAACTGTAAAAAATTAGGGTTGAATTTATCAATAACAAAAAATTTTGTCACCGATTAAAGAATTTGGATACTTTCACGTTTTTTCTCACTTTTTTAAATACAAAAAGCTAAAAATCTCAAAAACTACACGGTGAAAATCATTAAAATTTTGCATACAAGTCAGTGGTATGAAGCAGTTGATGAAAAAATAATCAGATGTTGGATTCTTAATAGTGCCCATTAGGATGGTCATACCTTAATTATCTTTTGTCCAATCTCAGTAATAAACAGACACTCTTTAACCCTTTACCTATTTATTGGCATTTTATTGCATGTATGAACACAGTCGACCAGTTGGCACATTTATGTAGTCTGATCAGAAACTGCAGTGTGTGCTTTTGGGTCAGAAATAACCTAATAAATGAAAAAATGAACAGAGTAGATCTTAATCAGACAGAAGGGATTTGTGGCTGATCTGGATCGGCACTGTTCGCCTGCACAGTATAAATGTATCGATGGAGTAAAGGGTTAGATACATTTAGTAGTTTTTATGTTCACACGAAGTGGTAGGCATACAGAATTGCACTTGTCCGTACATACGTTCATATGTCTGTCAGTATGTCCCCCAAATCTTGTGACATCAACTAGTCATTAACTAATTAACGGATTTCTTTCAAACTTGCACAGATGATCAAGTAGGATTGGGATGATGATTGTTAATAAAGAATTTTTTCCTGTGACCTTTATTACGGGAGTTATTTCCCTTTGTTACAAATGTTGTTCTAGCAGTGGAGGTGTCACAGGGTGAGAAAGAATGTGCAGCCAGACCGGGACTCGAACCCGGGACCCTTCGCTTACAGGGCGAGTGCTCTCCCAACTGAGCTATCTGTCCTCTCACACATCTTCTCCCCAGATAGTGACTAGATCCGTACCGCGACAGAGGCATCAGTGTCCAAGGACATATTCTAGTTTATCTGCAGTTTGCCAGTGTTTAGAATGTAGCATTTTATTATCTGATGATTACCAAAAAGTTGGCCATTCTGTAACATCAGATAAATATTGCGAGCAAAATAGAAACTGTGTGCAGAATTCCTCATAAAATCTGGTTTACATCTGGAGGTTTTGTAACTTGATCATTCTGTTTGGAACTTGATCATTATGTATGGATCTTTATAACTTTATTGTTCATATTATTATTATCATTCTGGTAACTCTGCAAAAAAGTCTACAGTATTTATGAGGTGAGCTATTATGCTAATACTTATTCAGATCAGCATTGATAAAAGGGGAATTCTTGTATATTTTGAACATTTCACATCCTGTATAATAATAGGCTGTATTCAAGCACAAGGCATTAAGTTGTTGCATGATTAAGGAAGCTTATAAATTTTCCTGAAGTAGCATTTGGTAAGTGCAAAAAATAATTAAGCACGTTTTATCACTTTTAAAATTTCATTATCAATATGGGTAAAATAGTCTGTAGAAGTTTAGCTATATGATAGTGTATTCATTATCTTGGGATGTAATGTGTCTCCAGCAGTGTGGGGAAATGTGAAGGTAGTGCCACTTTAGTTAATTTTCTGCAGAGCTTGGGAGCCCTACTAGATATTATGGTAGATACATAGATATCCCCAAATGATAAAAACAGCCATGATTCTGCAGCAAACTGGAACATTTTAGCTCCTTTGTGTTTTTGTTGGTGAGAATGTTTGGATAGTTTTAGGGGTTTTTTTCTTGTGTGATATATATCATATAAGTGATGGTTTAGACATGTTGATCAATGTAAGTGTTTTAGTTCAGATATTTTTTTACAAATTTAATAAAATTTTAAAGTTTTTATTTTTAGCTCACCTGTCACATAGTGACAGGGGGAGCTTTTGTGATCACCCTTCGTCCGTCGTCCGTTCACAATTGTTGTCCGCACTCTAGCGGTCATAATTTTTATCCGATCTTCTTCAAACTTGGTCAGAATGTTTATCTCATTGATATCTAGATCAAGTTCGAAACTGGGTCATGTGACATTAAAATCTAGGTCACTAGGTCAAATTACAGAAAAATCTTGTCCGCACTCTAGCAATCTCAATTTTGGTGTGATCTTCTTTAAACTTGGTCAGAATGTTTATCTCAGTGATATCTAGATCAAGTTCGTACCTGGGTCATGTGACCCTTAAAACTGGGTCAGTAGGTTAATTTAAAGAAAAAGCTTGTCTGCACTGTAGAGGTCTTGATTTTGGTCCGATCTTTCTGAAACTTTGTCAGAATGTTTATCTTATTGATATCTAGGTCAAGTTTGAAACTGGGTCATGTGACCTTGAAATCTAGGTCACTAGGTCAAATTATATAAAAATCTTGTCTGCACTCTAGTGGTCTTCATTTTGGTGCAATCTTCTTTAAAATTGGTCAGTATGTTTATCTCAATGATATCTAGATCAAGTTCGTAACTGGGTCATGTGACCCTTAAAACTAGGTCAGTAGGTCAAATTAAGGAAAAAGCTTGTCTGCACTCTAGAGGTCTTAATTATGATTGGATCTTCTTCAAGCTTGGTCAGAAAGTATATTTCGATGATATCTAGGTCAAGTTTGAAACTGGGTTATGTGACCTTAAAATCTAGGTCACTAGGTCAAATTATATAAAAATCTTGTCTGCACTCTAGCGGTCTTAATTTTGGTCTGATCTTCTTCAAACTTGGTCAGAATGTTTATCTCAATGATATCTAGGTCAAGTTTGACAGGTGAGCGATTTAGGGCCAATTGGCCGTCTTGTTTTATAAATTAATGTAATTTTAGAAGTGATTTAGGCAAAATGTAAAAGTTAAGACCCTTACTGTGCCTTAGATCATACAGTTGAGGCTGGGGATCAGTCCTGAATCTTAACTACCTGATTGGCTGAAACCTTACTAGTCTGAAATGCAGCTGACCAATTACAAGCTGGAGTTATATCTGGTCAATTGTCCTGTTACTGAACAAAATTGGGGGTATCCAAAATTGCGCTAAAATGATCTGATTGGGTTGAGACCTAAAAAACCTGGTAGGCACATTTTTCCTAATATGTGGTTCCAATCACTCATAAACCATTATGAGTGAATGAGTTTTGTGCTGTTTTTTACACAAGAAGCAAATTTTAACCTGGAGTATGAATTTAAGGTGGATGGACACGTTGCTCACCCAGTTTTTGCCGTCAAAAATTAAATTTTGTCCAAATCTTATGAAATTTGGTCACAATAATTTGTAAGGATCGCTTTATTGAAATATGCAAAATATTTTCACTTGCCGACGACGGATATTGAAAAACAGCGCCATCTATGAAGGCACCCGAATTTCCTCTGTTTTTCATTAAACGTAGAGATTTACCTATGAAGTTAACGCAGAAATGATACAAAATTTTCACTGAACATGCACCAATACAAGTATTATAAGAATTGGGTAAAATCTTTGAATTGAGACATTCTATGAACTTGAAATATCATAATAATCTACGTAACGCGAGTCTTTTTTGCACCGTTTTTTGCGTACCCCTACTGTTTTTAACGTTATATAAGTGTAAAAGCAGACGGTGAACTTTCGTTATTTTTTAATATGTTATTGCCAGATGTTTAAAATTTCGAAATGTGAAATAAAAAATGGGTGTCTTCGGGTTACTTTTTGCGTAAAAATAAAGAGAACCTAAATTCAGGTAATAGTTTTGCGTTCATACAAACGCCGACGTCACACACGTTAATTATACACGACGGCGTAGTTGAAATAACGTTGAAATTATCGTATTTCTTTGTACGCGTTTCCTCATATTTAAAACAAAATCGCTCAATAAAAATGCTCTTCATTTATTGTTTTTGCAAAAATTTAAACTTATCAAGTTTGTTATCATAAGAAAGTGTGGCCTACACTTTCGAGTTTTTTCTAGGTATTGAATGTATGATCACTAGATTTTTCAGCTGCAATTACGTATTTGTTTCAGCGAAGTATGTGATAAAGTTAGAAACCGTCTTTGCTGTCAAACAGGGCATTTTGAGCCACCAAAACCGGATTACTAATTTTTTTTCCAGCCATAAGACAAAAGAAGATATTCCAAATTACAGTAAGAAAAAACTCAGTAACGCTGGGAGAGCACGTCGTAATTATAACTTCAAAGATTATTGAAAAAAGAAAATCTTCTGCTGTATCGTGCAATAACATACTGTAGAAATTAATGTAAAAATGATAACGAATTGTTCTGTAATCTTTTTATAATGTTATTATTAACATAGTATTTCTAGTATTTTCCTATTTTGCGTCATGCCAGTTCTTCACAACATTTAACGAGAGATATCCTAAGACACATAATCAGAAGACAGAATTTCTCCTTTCACTGCACGTGAACATGACTGCACGGCAACTGTCTTTATACTCTGGCAAATTTCTTTTTCCCTGGTTTAAAGAGTGCCTTTATTCACCATGGGAAGGTTCATGAACGCCAATATGTTGTTTATTTGTTGTTTCCCTATACCAGCGTTTATCATGGCTAAACGAACGATAAAACAATGCCATCGGTTTATGTATAATTTTCAGTTACAGAGCCATATGGGATTAATAGCATAATATTCTGTTGAAAATGTTATAAACCTAAAGACTACCTTTTAGAAAACAATAGTTCAAGCTAGAGTACGGAGAAAGGGACATGCTTGAAACGGAAATATGGACAGGTTTACAACTGGGTAGGTGAGGCGACCCGAACAGAGGTGTAATTTTTCGGCCAAAGCATATTTTTTTATTGAATTGAAATCGAAAATAAATGTCCAATCTGCAATATAACGGAATTATAAAAACTAATTTACCTGCGGCTAACTTTGTATATCAAAGCAGCTAGTTCCGGTTTGATGGTTGCTGGTTTTATGACATTTACCGGCTGGAACCGCGTTGTCAGCCGAACACCATGCACACTCTATGTGACGAAGGCTTCCAAGTCCGTATTTTGTTTCTGATTTTGTGTTTGTTAACGACAACTCATTATCGCGCTTGTCACAATTTTTCAATCCCTCAATCAGCACATGAAATTTTACCACCTGCCTGCCTTCCAGCAAATCATATTCATTTATGTTTGAATGCACAAGGTTTTTTTTTTATTCTGTTTAAATTTATTAGTGAATTTTCCGTTTTACGCAAGGGCCTTCATGTTTATCGCCTGCTAATTCAAGCGCCATTTCAGCCAATCAGATCCTTGAAATTTGAGACTGATCTCAATTCTTAGTTTTATGATCTTGGGCCCTGCTTTCAAATGTTAAATAACGTCAATGCCGGTTTTGGAAAACACGTGCACGTTTTCCACATTTTACCCATATATACAGTTTCAAAGCAGTTGACCTGATGAATCTTACGTGTGAAGTAGATCTATATGTACCTCGAAAAAATGTATTTTAATCAATAAAAATAATATGAAATCAATTAATATGTTTCAATGCAAATAAATGCAGTAAGATATAAATTTCAAACATTATTTATATACAAGAAGTTTCAGCTGTCTATGCTTAGTAACTATCATTTGCATGATGTTGCACGAGAGTGCCGGCTTGGTGACCACCAATAAAACCTACATACCCGGAATCACACCCGGTCGCACTGATGACAGTAAAAGTTTCGGAAGTATTTATATTTTGCGACCTGTTCTCAACTCCGCCTTTCGGGATTTTTGCGTTGTCTACTAGTGATTTTATAATAAATAAACACAAATAGTTATTTCATGTAGTTTTACTGGTTTTTATTTAGGAAAGTATGATTTGCTCATACGTGTATTACTTGGTTTGGTTAATTGAAAGTATTTTTGCTGACTTACGAAATTACCATATTCGAGCTGATTAAGCATTTATTTGTTTAACTTTTAAACCTCTTTTTTACAAAATATTCATTAAACTTTGTTTTATTTATCTAAATATGCCACTGTTCAGTCGTCAATTATTGAAATAGGACCTATACGTGAAAAACTTCATTTGATTAAAAAAGATAAAAAAAAATATCCCATATGATATCATATATCAAACGGTCGGAAACGGGAAAAACTCTGTATGCAATTAAAATTAATTAAAAAAATTAAAAAGCCGTTAAAACGCCGCCGTGTATAATTAATGTGACGTCGGCGTTTGTGCGAACGCAAAAAATATTACCTGTACCTGAATTTACGTTCTCTTTATTTTTACGCAAAAAGTAACCCGAAGACACCCATTTCTTATTTCACATTTCGAAATTTTAAACATCTGACAATAACATGTTAAAACATAAAGGAAGTTCACCGTCTGCTTTCGCACTTAAATTACGTCAAAGACAGTAGGGGTACGCAAAAAACGGTGCAAAAAAGGCTCGCGTTACGTTGATTATTATGATATTTCAAGTACATAGATTGTCTCAATTCAAAGATTTTACCCAATTCTTGTAATACTTGTACTGGTGCATGTTCAGTGCAAATTTTGTATCATTTGAGCGTAAACTTCATAGTTAAATCTCTACGTTTAATGAAAAATGGAGGAAATCCGGGTGCCTTCATAGATGGCGCTGTTTTTCAATATCCGTCGTCGGCAAGTGAAAATATTTTGCATTTTTCAATAAAGCGATCCTCACACTTTATTCTGACCAAATTTCATAAGATTTGGACAAAATTTAATTTTTGACGTCAAAAACTGGGTGAGCAACGTGTCCATCCACCTTAATCATTACTTTCAGATTCAAATTGTTCAATATTAAAAAGATAATAAATGATCATTGTTTTACAACTTTAATCAGTGATGATGTTTTATGTTTGTTAAAAATGCAGATATTTTATTTCACTGAGTTCTTATTATTTCTTAAGCTGAAGTATAAAGTGACAACTCACCATTGAGGGGACTGTGTTTGATTTATTGGATTAACAATCTTGGATTCTTGGTGTTCAGCACAGATTATGGCTGTATTGACTGAATATGCCTGGAATAAGCACTTTACTTGTTATAGACACATATTGACAAGTTTGTGTCCCAGACAAGATTCTGGATGTGAAGTACCTGGCAGTATGTTATTCCCTCTATGTTCAGACAGAGACATTATAAAGTCATTAAGGAAGTTCCATTAGATTTGAGACTGTTGAAATCATTCTGTCTCTGAATATAGAACTTAGAGATAACATTACCCTGTGGATTTGTTGTATTTCTGGCAGTTTTTTTGTCCTGTATATCACCAAGGGCTAGGAAAATGTTTATAAAAATTGAATAATGTTTTAAAATGCTGAATTTGGAACTTGCTGTACAGTCAGTGCTTTGTGACAGTAGGAGATGTACATCTTTCTCACATGAGAAAACTAAGGCTCCCCAGAACAGCTGCCGTATGTTTTGCCATATTTCTGCCCCAGAACAGTTGCCATAGTTTAGATGCCCAAGATGCAAGCGGAGTTTATTGCACTAAGGGTACTTGTTGCCCTAGGTTCTGCCATATAACTGCCCCAGAACAGCTGCCGAAGGCTCACCCACTTTACTGCCCCAGAAGACCTGCCCTAGGCTCAGCCACATTTCTGCCTTAGAACAGCTGCCCTTACGCTCTATTCTTCATGAAATAACAAATTTTTATTTGATCAAAGACCATCTATAATAATTTTATTGATATTTAATGCCTGGTTTAAATAAACCTTCCATTGCCATTAGTTATTAAGAAAAAGGTTTACATTCTGAACTTATTTGTGAAAACAGGGGCAGATAAATTTAAGGTAAGTTCTTGACAGACTGTAAGGCCAATAAGGCATCATTTAATTACTACTGCTATACCATCACTGATATCTGAGTCTGGAGGACCATAATGATATACTCTTGACAATTCTTGTATTATATAGAGCCTATCAAATAATCAATAGCTTTTATAATTATGAATATGGTCAAGTTATATAGCCATATTATTAAATGTTGCTGGAATGAATTGCTGGTCTTCAGTAATATTAAAGGACTTTATATGCCCAGAAGGACTTTGACAGTGCAGGTAGTGACAATGACCTGTAATGTCATTGTTGTTTTCAATTATGGAAGTGTGCGTGTAATTTATAATTTTAACAAGTCAAATAATGAAAGTTTTAATTTTTATAAAAGATTAAAGTAATGATACATACATAACAAAAGTTATTATAAATCATTGATAATTTTGATTTTATCTTGCCGGAGATATTTTATCTTGTTTGATATATTATTTAAAATGAGTTCTAGAAAAAGCAATCCTATAGCTGCTACATTAGGTTCACTTGCTATCTGGGGAGTTGTAGTGTTTGTTTTATGGTTAGATTAGTTCTACACCAGGTGAGTAAGAAATAACTTTTCCTTTCCAGGAGGGAATACCCCTTTACAGATTTTTTTATTACTTCCTCTCATGAGAAATGAGAACAATTTACTTGTTAAAATATCTTTAGATTTTTTTATTTATTATTATAAGTCATATTATTATCATCATCATAATTTTAGTGTTATTTTATTTGTTTTTTATCAATTGTAAGGGAACTTCACATTTGATCCCTGATAGGATTCAAACCGGCAGTCTCTGGATTTGGAATCTGAACCACTGTACCTCCTCATCATATGTATGGAAAGGGACAGATAATTTCTAAAGTGTACCTCCTCCAAGCAGGGGAAAATACAAAAAATAACTTCCTTAGTTCTGTATGATCCGCAGTATGATACCTAGTGTAACAATTGTATTTCAGATGCCATAAGTGAGAGTAATCCTCGTGTGATAGACGATACTCGAGCTCGCAAGTTAGCCAACGATCTGAAGCGGTGTTCATACTACGAAACTTGTGCTACCTATGGTCTCAATGTAGAACGAGTCTTTCAAGATGGTAAGAGTTTCAACATGATATTTAACCTTTCACTTCATATACTCGTTTATGCTTTTTATCTCATGAGCAAATAGTGTAGATTCAGATAAGCCAGCACATCCATGCCGTCTGATCACGATCTACTCTGTTCACTTTTAGATTTATTAGGTTATATCTGACCAAGATGCAAACAGTGCAGATCCAGATCAGATGGCACAGAATGTTCCAGCTGATTTAGATCTACTCTGGTTCCACATGCATTAAATGTGGTAATGTGGAGTAAAGGTGCAAGGATTTGCTTTATTTCTTACACAAAGGCTCACTGCTATACATGTTCTGGTTTTCTGGTTTCTTTCATGCTGTCTGTTTTGAATGGTCTTTTATCATAGTGTTTTATCTTGGGCGTCTAGACCATATTATTGAGCATTTTAAGTATATTAATCCCCCTGCCAAAAAGGGATATGGTAAGTTTTTGTGTCCATACATAACATTCTGTTGTGCGCAATACCTCCTACATTTATTAAGGATTTTTATGTGACTTGGCCAGAAGTATTATATTGATGTACCTCACAGCATTTTAATGGGTTTTTGAGATTTCATCAATCTGCCTGAGTTATGGCCCTTAAAATAATTTAAATTTAGTGTGCATATCCTACAATTTAGAAGGCATCTTGACAAAACTTTAAAAAAAATAGTTAAGATGTTCCTGAGCTTATATTGTTGTGATTTGGTTAACTTAGGGGTCATTCGACTCTTTTCCGTAACTTTCAAGAGGTCATGTTTATGCTTCTGTGAGTTAAGTTGTGTATTCAATGCTTATTACTTCTGATACCATTACTTTTACTTCATCAAAGTGTCGATCATGTATTGAAAGCATTTTTGGAACAGAAATAGGATTTGAAATGAAAACTGGATTAGAAACAGAAACATACTTTATTTATATGATTCTCATTAATTTTAACAAACTGACTACATTAAAAATGATCCTTAAATCGAAATTATCTTTGGTCAGATGTGGACATTTCAAATTTTCTTGCAACAAAAGGTAGGATTGCAAGTGAACTAATTATGTCCCAACAACCACTTGGACTATTTTTAGTTTGAAGTGATTCTATTTCTATTGGCTCTTTTAAGAACAATTCTATATACTTAAACATGATTCATCATGATATTTACTTATGTGTGTCCGAACATACTTTTGCTGTGGTTTACATTTTTAAGGACTTTGATATTCTTTGTATTCATGATTAAATAATTGTATTAAACGTGTCAGTTTTAGACCTTCAAAGAAACAGTGCCTGAGTTAAAGTAGTGGCTACCAAACAGCAGAAATAAAAAGTAAACTAAGTAAATAAAAAAATGACCAGTTTTGAAAAGAATGATTTCAAACATATTAAGATTTGGATGGTAAAAGAACTTATTAAAATGGTTCAAATTAAGATTTGTTGAGATATATATTAATGGAATTGCAGCCTTAGTGACTTGCTTTCTCTATTACACATGATCTATGATTAGAATTGTAACTTGGTTGTTTTGTAATATGATAAATTGATAAATTCATGCCCATGTTGTCAGACTTTGGTGTTAGGATAGATAGTGGATCAACTTGTGAATGGAAGATACATGAGAATTATAGGAATCAAACATACTGAAAAATCGATGTTTCATTTCTTGCTGAAATGAAATACACAAGGACCTGTATGAAATGACCATTTCACTGAAATGCATGAAGCAGATAATTGTAATGTAATAAACATTTTATCGTATGGGCGAACAACGGTAGATCCAGTTTGCTGGCACATCTGTGCCATCTGATCAGAATCTGCATTGCTCGCTTTTTGATTTATTAGGTAACATATAACAGTTTAGCCCTGATCACATTTGTGCTGGCTGATCTGGATCTATGCTGTTTGTCTGGGCTATGAAGGCAGATCTATGGAAAAAAGGGTTAAAGTAAAAGATCATTGGAAAATGGTACAGAGCTTAGACAGAGCTTTTTTGTGTCGCCCTTTCGAAGAAAAGGCGATACATAGGGATCACTTTGTCCGTCCGTCGGTCTGTCCGTCGGTCACGAAAACTTAACGTTGGCTATAACTTTGCCATTTCTTAATATTTCTTCATCAAACTTTCCAATCATACTGCTTATGACAACACGGTCATGATGATGCCAAATTCTTTAGGTCAAGGTCACATTTGATAGAGTTATGCCCCTTTTTCGTCACGAAAATTTAACGTTGGCTATAACTTTGCCATTTCTTAATATTTCTTCATCAAACTTTCCAATTATACTACACGGTCATGATGATGCCAAATTCTTTAGGTCAAGGTCACATTTGATGGAGTTATGCCCCTTTTTCATCACGAAAACTTAAAGTTGGCTATAACTTTGTTATTTAACTTTGCCATTTCTTAATATTTCTTCATCAAACTTTCCAATTATACTGCTTATGACAACACGGTCATGATGATGCCAAATTCTTTAGGTCAAGGTCACATTTGATGGAGTTATGCCCCTTTTTCGTCACGAAAACTTAACGTTGGCTATAACTTTGCTATTTCTTAATATTTCCTCATCAAACTTTCCAATTATACTGCTTATGACAACACGGTCATGATGATGCCAAATTCTTTAGGTCAAGGTCACATTTGATGGAGTTATGCCCCTTTTTCATCACGAAAACTTAACATTGGATATAACTTTGTCATTTAACTTTGCCATTTCTTAATATTTCTTCATCAAACTTTCCAATAATACTGCTTATGACAACACGGTCATGATGATGCCAAATTCTTTAGGTCAAGGTCACATTTGATAGAGTTATGCCCCTTTTTCGTCACGAAAACTTAACGTTGGCTATAACTTTGTCATTTATTAACATTTCTTCATCAAACTTTCAAAATATATTGCTTACAACAACACGGTCGTCATGATACCAAAATCTTTAGGTCAAGGTCACATGCCACAAAGTTATGCCCCTTTTCATACTTCTGTTTTGTTATGAAAACTTAATGTTGGCTATAAATTTTCTTTCCATTTCTTAATATTTCTTCATCAGACTTTCAACAAATATTGCTTACAACAAAACAGTTGTCATGATACCACGGTATATGTCTTATTTCACTACAGTTATGCCCCTTTTTTATATTTTGTCATAAAAACTTAAGGTTATATACAGATTGCCATATGTTAATATTTCCTCATCGATTTTTGTGTCGCCCTTTCGAAGAAATGGCGATACATAGGGAGCGCTTTGTCTGTCTGTCCGTCCGTCCGTCGGTCTGTCTGTCCGTCCGTCACGAAAACTTAACGTTGGTTATAACTTTGCCATTTCTTATATTTCTTCATGAAACTTTCAAATTATATTGCTTATGACAACACGCTCATGATGATGCCAAATTCATTAGGTCAAGGTCACATTTGATGGAGCTAGGCCCCTTTTTGTACTTAGATTTTGACACGAAAACTTAGCGTTGGTTATAACTTTGCCATTTCTCAATATTTCTTCATGAAACTTTTAAATTATATTGCTTATGACAACACGCTCATGATGATGCCAAATCCTTTATGTCAAGGTCACATTTGATGGAGTTATGCCCCTTTTTCATCACAAAAACTTAACGTTAGCTATAACTTTGCCATTTCTTAATATTTTTTCATCAAACTTTCAAATTATACTGCTTATGACAACACGGTCATGATGATGCCAAATTCTTTAGGTCAAGGTCACATTTGATGGAGTTATGCCCCTTTTCATCACGAAAACTTAATGTTGGCTATAACTTTGCCATTTCTCAAAGGTAACATTTGATGGAGTTATGCCCCTTTTTCATCACGAAAACTTAACGTTGGCTATACTTTTGCCATTTCTTAAAATTTCTTCATCAAACTTTCAAAATATATTGCTTACAACAAAACAGTCTTCATGATACCAAAATCTTTAGGTCAAGGTCACATGCCACAAAGTTATGCCCCTTTTCATACTTATATTTTGTCATGAAAACTTAATCTTGGCTATAACTGTGCCATTTCTCAATATTTCTTCATGAAACTTTCAAATTATATTGCTTATGACAACACACTCGTGATGATGCCAAAATCTTTAGGTCAAGGTCATATTTGTTGCAGTTATGCCCCTTTTTGTACTTGGATTTTGACATGAAAACTTAACATTGGCTATAACTTTGCCATTTCTCTATACTTCTTCATGAACTTCCAAATTATATTGCTTATGACAACATGCTCATTATGATGCCAAATTCTTTAGGTCAAGGTCATATTTGTTGGAGTTAGACCCCTTTTTTGTACTTGGATTTTTACACGAAAACTTAATGTTGGCTATAACATTGCCATTTCTCAATATTTCTTCATGAAACTTCCAAATTATATTGTTCAATACAACACACTCGTGATGATGAGATGTTGTTTCGGTCAAGATGGAGTTATGCTCCTTTTTCAACTTGCATTTTTTTCCGACATTGTACCAGAGGGCGACACAAGTGTTCAACTGAACACCCATCTAGTTCACACAAATATTTTCCTGTTGACAGCGTTTGAATTGGAGGGTTGAAATATTTTCTTAAATGTTTCTTTAATGTTCAGTAATGTTAAGTTGTTTAATGTATTGGCATTTCAGCGTGTTCCAGAATAGTACAGTTTCGGTATCCCAGTATGCCTTCTGTTCTCCCCACTGTGCCAAGTACCCCCAACCACTCGCAGCGCCCATACTACATGACCCAGAGCTCGAAACCTTATGACACACACAGCACCAGCAGTCAGTCAACGTCCAGCAGCGGTACCCTTGTCACAAGAAATGACCCAAACATTTTAACACAGGTATTTCTAGGGTAATTCCTCCCATTAGGAGTGAAACATTATTGTTTAGTTCTAAAAATAAGGCCTATTATATGACGCTTAAACTTGAACAATTTTCCGATATTTATATTTAAAGTGTAGTGCCTAGCCTTTCTGTCAAAATGTTGGCATGTATATTGGTAATAGTTAAAGTAAACTTTATTAGGGAAAAGATACTGCCATGCTATTCAATATCTTGTAATCACGTTAGTGATTTCATTTAGGAAAAAAAGTGTTTTGACTTTAACATTTCAGCTAAAAAAAACACAATTTATAATATATAAATGTTATGAACAATTCAAGGTATGCAGAAAATATTTTTTTGCATGAGACATATGGTTTAGATAGAAAAATCATCAAAGCTTTGATCCCATAGTTAACCTGGTTGACTGATTTTTTTTCTTTACCTTGTTCCTATTCCTGAGACTTTGAGTCTTTCTGAACTGAAAGATGTGATCAAAGTTTAATATATAGACTGCATAAAAAAACTCAGATTTTGACAATGATGGTCATATAGCTTACAGAACTGCTTTATTTCAGTGGTAATCAGTTTCAGTTACCTCCCTTGATGGTAATTTGCTGTTTTCAAACCATGCAGAATGTCAGTCATTGTGGGTGACTGTCTATAGGCATACCTGAAATATCCTTGGGGTATGGATAGTATGCACTGTGTCTCCGGAGTGGTTGGCTAGGCACTGCAGCCACATCTGTGTAGCTTTAGGGGTTATCAATACATTTTCCAAATTATGAACTTGACTTCATGACAATATGCCAACTTGAACACAAACAACAGAATAAGTTTTATGAAAGATCTTGACATGATTGACCAACTTTCTTAGGTGCCACCAACTCCAAAAGATATGGGAAAGGAGGAAAAATCTCGTGAGAAGTCTGAGAAGAAGAAAGATAAACATAAAAGCAAAGACCAGCCTCCTCCTGAAGAAGAGGTAAGTCGTGTATCACATGGTTGGTCATGTGACTTATAGGAGGTCAGCCAATGTTTAAATTCTGTGTAAACAAATAAAGTGCTGAACAGTGAATAATTATAGAGCTCTTACAGTTTGAATTTATTTTGCTTGCAGTTTTTTTTCTTCTTTATTGTAAACATTTAAGTTGCTTATAGATTTATTTTTTATGTTTATTTAACATTTTAAGTTTGTGAATCTCCTTATCTTAAGTTTGTATTTACTTGTGTATTGTAAACTAATATGACATATTATCCTTTACACACATTATGGGTATGGTCATCTGTCACCAAATACTCCCAAATAGTGTGCACATCCTTATAACAGATATTATACATGAAATCATTAGGTATTGTGGCCTGGAGGTTAAAGGTCATAGATTCACTTGGCTCATATCAAGGTGAGTTAGAGCCCCAGTGATGTCAAGAACAGAATAAACCCATTACTCCATATATATGCTGTCTGATCAGGATCTGCACTGTTTGCTTTTTGATTTATTATGTTATTTCTGACCAAAAAGCGAACAGTGCAGATCCTGATCAGTGCCAGCTGATCTGGATCTTCCCTGGTTGCAGGTGTGATAAAATGTGTATATATGGAGTAAAGGGTCTAAGTTCTCCAGCTTGCTCAAAGTGAAAGGTATAAGCCAGATGTCTCCCTAGGCTTGGGAGTTGCCTTGGAGACGTTTCAAGGGTCTTAACTCTGAAGGGAATGAAGATCATCACTTGCCATAGATATTGTATATCTGGGCCAAAGATTATGAAACTGAGAATGGAAGCCAGTTTCCAATCTCAAGGATATGATTGGCTGAAATGGAGACTTGTCCACTGTTTCCAATCTCAGTTTTATAATCTACAGCTCTGTCATTGTTTGTATTCAGTTTGTTTTATGTAGGTGTGCATGCTGCATGTATTCTGTTTTTATTTTGCTATTTATAGGATGATGGGGATTACCCACAATCCACTCCTTTGTCGTCCCGCAAAAGTAAGAAACAGTCAAACCACGCAGTCCAGAAATCAAACTCGTTCAGTGTAAGTGTCAGGGTATATACCACTTCACAGTCTGTGCAAGTTTTCACATCTCCGGCACGGATTGCAGTTTATGTGAATGTTCACTGTCCAACCTTGATTTACAAGTCACAGTTAGCTTAAAAAATGTTAGGCTTGCCTATCAGTCTGTTTGCTTTTGCTTATTTCAAAACTTTTTTTTTCCAAGTCTGAAAACCATTGTGTGTTTTGCATGTCTTATGTTGATTCTGTAAAAGTTTCATTGGTTTATTGTGAAATTATCATATCAGTGAGTTTTTTCTAAGAGATATGGTATTTTCTCAGTTAATGTCTGTGATGGAATGGCAAATATAAAAACAATTATTGTAATGTTGCTGCATATAAGAGCTCGTGTATAAGGCATTTCACAACCTCTATTAGAATTAATTGTTTTTTTTGGCTATTTCCTTGTTTCGGCTATCAAGGTGAAGCATTAACCCTTTACAGATATGTGTTTTATCACAAGTCTGACCAGTGTAGATAAAGAGAATCTATCATTGGTATTCGGCGAAGATCAAGGTATCTCAACCCGAGGGTAATGATTTCCAGACGGAAACGAGGCTGTGCCGAGTTTCCGTCTGGAAAGCATTGCCCGAGGGTTGGGATACCGCGATCTTCGCCGAATACCAATGATTGATTATTTTTCTCACTTACTTCTTAAAGATTCAAACAAAATTCTTTAAAATTAAAAAAAAAACGCAAGAATTTTAGAGAACTTTTTCTTTCGCGTAACTTCCAGTAGGAACGGTAAATCAGCCACGAATACACATTCCTGTCAAACACCCATAACATGTAGGCCTTCAACAATATCGTTAAAAATAGAAAGGAAAAGAATAGTTTTTTCATTGCATGAAAACAGCTGATTCATCCGTTGAAAACGGATAACGGATCTGCGATTTTTAAGGTTATCCGTGATTTCGTCACAATTCAAAATTCAAAAAAATGAAATTGTACATACCAGTTGAAATATCCCGATTAAACAGCAGTATGTTTCCTATTTTATTTTCCATTCACTTTCTTTATAGATCTTGATGTTTAACGAAGCTCGCAACAGCGGTATAAGAATGAAACACTTTATAAAAAGTAGCAATTTCAGACTCATACCACGGTAAACACTTCCAAGTTCCAGCGTTAAGAATTTAGCAACCTCCGAGTGTATCCTTTCCAAATGATTTTTGAACAAAATCCTGATGAAACAAAATCAACAGATTGCTCTTTTTAAAAAAGTAAACATTAGGCCTATGTCACTTTACAAAATTAGATGACGTAGAAATAGTATCATGACGTAGTCTAAATCAATAATGAAAGTGCTCAATTAATATTGTGCGCAATAATACGAAGGTACGCGAGCACGCGGAGTGTTAGATAAGGCCATGCGAGATAAGGAAATCTCACACGGCTAAAAATAGAGATTTTTCTGTCTAGTAAGTGAGAACAAGATCAGCTAGCACATCTGTGGTGTCTGATCTGGATCTATAACAGTTGCTTCTTGGTCAAAAATAACATAATGGATCTGAAGAGTGAACATTGTAGATCCTGATCAGATGGCACAGGTGTGATAAAAGTCTTACCTGTGGAGTGAAGGGTTAAGTTTATTAATTGTGTTTCTGGCAGGGCAAAAGAATTCTTTTAATTGACTGCTGTAACCTTTGAAACTGTGTGGTTTGATCTGAAAAACACACAGATAGAATCTTTGATGATAACTAGGGTTAAGACTTTTGAAATTGTTTCAAGAATTGAATTAAATTCCTTTGAAAGAAACTTGATTTACAGGTTTTAAGATGCTCTGAACAGGGCCCAAGATCATAAAACTAAGATTGGAGACCAGTCTCAAATCTCAAGCATCTGATTGGCTGAAATGGCGACTTTTTCGGCCAGTCAGATGCTTGAGGTTTGAGACTGGTCCAGATTTAGTTTTATGACCTTCGGCACAGAGCAACTTGTTTGTTTGGATGCATGAATGCTTGCAAATACTGTGTGATACATATATTATAAAGGGTGTATCTAAAACTTTCTATCAAAAGTAGTTGTGATTTCTATGAGCACAGAAAGTTTTGTGCTTTTTATTTAGCTATGTTTAATGGGGATAAAGTGGAATGCTGGGTCAACAGGATTGTACATAGATAAACTATTTCTTTTCTGCTTAAATTTGTAATGCATAGGTCTGTGTTTTTGAGGTGTCCTTGTTTAATTGTGTCAACTGGAAAATGTAACAGTGTATTCTCAGAAAAAAAAAATTGCACAGAATGTGCATGCTTTGCTCAATGTTATAAAACTGAGGCTGGAAACCAGAACACCAATTGCTTACAGATGATTGGTTGAAATTGAGTTCACTCTTAAAACTGACCAATCATGTTAGAATTTAATAATTGGTCTTCAATCTTGGTTTTAATATGCATTTTTGGTGCTAGGACCACATTAGTGTTGAGTACCTCCATGTTGGCAGCAGTGGGGTCTACATGTACTATTTGCTTTTTTGGTAGAATGCTAAGGTTGTAGGGTTACATTATATCAGAAATTTCAATTTGCTTGTGGGTTTCAGGGAAATTATCTAGGTGCTTAAGGTTTCAGGGACTTTCTATCAACATAGATATTTACTGTCTGTAAGCTGTAAATTGCTGTTTTTATAAAGCATGATGACTATACTCTGGAGAACTTGTTTTATTATTGTTTATACTTTGGTTAATACCCAGAGGGATGCGGTTGGGAAGGGTCTGCTAGCTCATTTAATACAGGAGGTATTTTAAGATGAATATATAATGGCACGGCTAGACTGGATCTCAAATGTTTTAAGATAGATTGCTAAGAAGAATATTTTATCAGTTTAAATCTTCATGTTCTGACTTTGTGATTTCATTTTGTATTATCGTAAGACAACAGATATGTGGTTTCTGGTCCCCCGGGTGTAATGTATTAATGAAATCCATTTTGTTATAAAATATTTCTATGTTCACCATAGCCAACACACGTTTCATAAAACATCACCAACATTTGATAAACTATTTTAAATATCTTGCTTATTGCAAAATTCTGATATTTACATGCATGTAAAGCCCCAACAGGCAGGGATAAAGCAAAGCCCAACCACACAGAAATTGCTTAAACTGAAGCGATGCGGGAAGAATTTTTTCTACAAGTCAGTTCCCCCGCATGTGAAGTCACCATTGCAGTACTGGATCAGTCAAACCCTTCTATCCGCCCCTGAATACAAGGCCGTATGTGATAAAACCCGTACTAGAGACCTTGATGGAAAAATCCAGGTTTGCTAGAAATTCTACTGTGAAGGGAAATTATAATCTGGAATAATTTGAAAGGAAAAACTTCAGTTTTTGACACCCTTCCTAATATATGTATCAATGTATGCATCATTTTTTGTACACTCTAAAGGAATTAATCTGTTTTTAGATGTGTCTGTTGTAAAGTGTGTCGCACCTCTTTATTTAGGCTACAGTTGCTTTATTCTGTTGTGGTTCATGAAAATAGTTCTTTTGTTAGTATACATCAGTTCATAATTATATTGTAAAATTTGTGAATATAATTACCATATTTTTATTTTTTGCCTGTGTGTGCAATTTTTGTTTTTGCTTGAAATTGAGTATGTTTATTAGTTTGTAGACTGTTCTTGTTGAATGTACTGAAATGCATGCAATGTTTTGTTGATTTTCCTTCCCAACAGGGTGCCACAACAATACGACAATTCACGCAGTCCCAGACTACCCCTGTTCTAAGTCGGAAAAATTCTAAGTTTCTAAAATCTTCTTTCTTAAGTGTAAGTGTGTGTGGAAGGGATGTATGTGAACATATATATTTATGTAAATAAAAAGCAGTTGCTTAGTAACACATTTACAAAAAACAAAATAACTGAAATTTTATTCCTGAAGAAAGATTTGTTTTTGCATGTGCTTAATAATTAACTTTCTGCATCATTTATGTGTAAAAATAACATTGATTTGTTTTGGCCACATATTGATTAACTATAAATGCTTGACATTTGTATTTAAAATTACATTGAAGAGTAACTAAGCAACTTGTAGTTTACTCTTGAGTGCAAGAAAACACAATTTTCTTAATGTAATTTTCTTCCTTTATAAACAAGAGAGGTTATTCAAGAAACTGTTGCTGACAAGTAATCATGTGGTTACTGCTTGTTTATCCCTTTACTTCATACATTATCATTTAATACGCCTTTTAGCACATGGGCCAACAGTGTATGGGTACATCCAGATCAGCCGGCACATCGGTGCCTTCTCTTTAGGATCTGCACTGTTCACTTTTAGATTCATTAGGTTATTTCTGACCATGAAGCAAATAGTGTAGATCCTGATGTACCAGCTTATCTGGATCTACACTGTTTGCCCATCCAATATACGGTATATATATACGAGGGATGATCCAAAATAACGTAGACTTTTGTCATTGCATCTTAATTTGAAACACGTTCGCAACAAATTATATACTAAATTAAATCAGAATACAAACGTAACAAACTGAGCTAAAATAGATTTCAAAAGCGCGTCGCTAATTTAAAAAACCATGGTAACACGTAGGCGGCGCACGCCGTTGCCATTGTACTTTATTAAGCATAAACCTGTCAATAAAAACAAAACTACTAGTGGAAAAAGAGCCAAACTTCGCAAAGTCAAAGCAAGGTATACAAATTATGTCATGCCAAAATTTTATGCTATTCTGACTATGCGTTTTAAAAACAGTCAATATTTAAGAGAGCTAGCACCAACGTTAAAACGTCAGAAATGTCGCCGTCAGATCGCCCGGAAATACGCGCTTTTATAAAATTCTGTCATGGTTTTTGAAAATCACCTCATGAAAAGCTATAATAATTTAGCAGACTCAAATGAAATCTTCCGTAAGCCGAGCTCTAGTTTTTAAGTGGTACCAGTGTTTTATTACACGGTCAGACGAGCCATTAAATAAGCCTGGGTTAAGGGAAAAAGAAAAAAAAATCGGCGTTACGGCAGTGACGTCAAGCCGTGAGGCATTTGAAGTGGACTAAAGTCTAACTATTATGGCGCTTTTCGACCTATTCTAGACTGGATGAGGTACCGTGCAACGGATATTGCCGAACAAATGACATTTTTAAAGATGTGTTAATAATTAATTAACAAATATGTTTTTCAAAAAATGTTTTTGTTTGGTATTTGGATCATTACGAAGTCATAATTTATCAAATAAGAATAAATAAGTTATTTATAATTTTAATTATACTTGAGTAAACAGCTACACAGACTGTGTCCACAATGCAAAGACTTGTTATATATTAACAAATACAAATTTGTAATGAGTTAACAGTTACACGCCCGTTGCTAAAGTACCGCGATACTGTGGGCATTGCATTCCCGGTCGTTTCTTCGGCGGTACGAGCGAGAAGGGGAACCACTTCCTTTTTTGATCGCCTCATAACCTCTTTAACTTTGACCAGCAACGATACACTAATATGTTCGATCAATGGGTTCACCGGCATCGCATTTTGGTGACGGAGTCTATTTAAAGAAACTTAGAACATACGCCGCTTCGCTAACGCTGCGCCCGAGAATTAACGTCATTGACGTTATTAGATCTAATTTGACGTGCGCCGGATAGCGGTTAGTGTATGATTTTATTTGTTCATAGATTTTTTGTGTGATGTTTTATTTTGCTGATATTTTGTAAAAATATGCTGGACATATTCCGATTAAAGCTTGTGTAATTTTATTTGTGTTATCTTGAATAATATAAAAACTATATCAAAAGTCTACGTTATTTTGGATCATCCCTCGTATATATGGAGTAAGTGGTTATTAAAAGTGTAATTAATTAGTTACAAACAGTGAGTGCATATTTCTGTCCTAGTAATAAAAGATAGTGCTTGTTTTGGACATCAGTCATTATCTTGTGCTTATTGTCAAGTTTTTATCAGCTGATAGGTTGTAATTTGACCCGTCTCAAATTTGACCAATCACTGGCTCGTGATTGGAGAGGGGTTTATATTCTGAGTTTTTAATAGGCTACAAATACTTGAGATTTTAGTTCAGTCCCATACCAATAATATAGTCACAATCTAATCAAGTTGTCTTACATGTTGTTGTCAGTTACTGACACAGCCAGCAAATCTGTTAGCTTTTTGTATTATTAAGAAAGCCTTCTCAAACTGAAAGATTATAAACTAGCAGAATTTCTGAAAGTAATCTAGTTATCCAAATTAATGCAAGCTGATCTGGATCTACACTGATTACATGCGGGATATAAGCCATATCGTAAAGGGCTGAATGGATTACAAGTTACTTTGCAGCAATGGAATTGAAATTTCTTATTCAAAATTCAGTCTTAATTCTTTTTTACCATGTTTTCTTCCTGATTTCATCGGGGTTGCTTTTTTCTTCACAAATTTCATTTTTTGGTGATATATAATATGGGTGTGTGATGTGAATTTTAGTGGAAAGCAGCTTTTATTGAATAATCACATTTGAGACAATCTCTGACAAAATGGACCAGATGAAACTGTAAATATTGTTGAGTTTACAGTCACCTCTATTTAAATTTTCTGCACAAGTCCGAAATTATTCTTTAAGTATTGTTATATTAACTTATGAAAAAAAAATTGCTTAATGCTGAATTATAAAAAACAGAACCCTTAACCCTTTACTCCATATATACACATTTTATTGAATGTGCAACCAGTGTAGATCCAGATCACCTGATCATATTGCCGGTCACATTCATGCCATCTGCAAAAAAATGACAATAAAGCAAAAATCAAACATTGAAGATCCTGATAAGATGGCACAGATGTACCGACTGATCTTGATCTATACTGTTCACCAATGCAATAAAGACGTACATATGGAGAAAAGGGTTAATTTAATACAGTGAAATAGAAACAATCAAAAACCATGTTAAACAATCATTTTCTATTTTTGCTTATTGCCATTTTGCCAGGGACTGGCGCAATTATTTTATCATTAGAACTAGTTGTATTATAATCTTATAATATCAGATGTCTATAACCACCAGTTTATAACATAATCAGTGTATAGACATAATTAATCTCCTATTATTGTAATATAAAATTTATCTTAACTAACCAAGATTTATAGACCATCATATATATTATGCTCATATTAACCCTTTGCTTAATAGGTACAACAAACAGTGTAGATCCAGATCAGCTGGCACATCCATGTCGTCTGATTAGTATCTACACTGTTAACTTTTTGATTCATTAGGTTATTTCTGACTTAAAAGCACGCATTGTAGATTAAGACCAGACTGCTTATCTGGATCTTCACTGTTCACACCTTATGTATGGATATAAGGGTTACAAACACTGGTATCATTAAATTCCATTGTGAGATTTTTTATCACACATGAATGGTAGATCACTGTTCTGGTCAGGCAGAAAAAAAAAGATCCAAATTAGTTATTTGAATAAAACCAAGTCTACATTTTGAAAATTATTTGAATTTTTGCTCCCTCCTGAATGCAAAAACACTAGTCCTTTATTCCATATACTGGTATATGAATTTTATTACATTTGCGAACAGTGTTCATCTAGTTCAGCCAGCACATCTGTGCCATCTGATTAGGATTTACACTGTTTGCTTTTAGGTCAGAAATAACCTAATAAATCTAAAAGCAAACATTGCAGATCCTGATCAGATGGCATGCATGTGCCCCAATAAATCTTAATGCAAACATTGCAGATCCTGATCAGATGGCATGCATGTGCCCCAGTAAATCTAAATGCAAACATTGCAGATCCTGATCAGATGGCATGCATGTGCCCCAGTAAATCTAAAAGCAAACATTGCAGATCCTGATCAGATGGCATGCATGTGCCCCAGTAAATCTAAAAGCAAACATTGCAGATCCTGATCAGATGGCATGCATGTGCCCCAGTAAATCTAAAAGCAAACATTGCAGATCCTGATCAGATGGCATGCATGTGCCCCAGTAAATCTAAAAGCAAACATTGCAGATCCTGATCAGATGGCATGCATGTGCCCCAGTAAATCTAAAAGCAAACATTGCAGATCCTGATCAGATGGCAAACATGTGCTGGCTGATCTGGATCTATGCTGTTTGCCATGAATAACAGCCATATCACATGGAGTAAAAGGCTAGAATAAAATACCCTATGAAATATAGTGATCCTATAGTAATAGAATAGTACAATAGTAGATTTCCCATCACACCATGGATATGGCTTGTATCCTGAACAGAGTAGATCAGAGGGAGCCTGCTCATCTGTGCTGTCTGATCTGGATCTACACTGTTGACTTTTAGATTCATTACGTTATTTCTGACCAAGAAGGTAGCAGTGTATTTCCTGATTAGACTGCATGGATGTGAAGGCTTATCTCGATCTAGACTGGTAGCTCTTGGAATATAATCCTTTCCTCCATATATACGCCTTTTTACGCGTGTGCGACCAGTGTAGATCCAGATCAGCCAGCACATCCGTGCCGTCTGAGATTCTGGATCTGCACTGGTTGCATTTTGGTCAGAGATAACCTAACAAACCAAACAGCAAACAGTTTAGATCCTGATCAGACAGCACGGATGTGCTGGCTGATCTGGATCTAAACTGTTCGCCCTAGCAATAAAGGTGTCTCTATGGAGGAAAGGAATAATCCATATCCATAGAGTAAAGTGGTATATATTAAATTTCAGATGTTTCATGTGAAACTTTTGTAAACAACATGATCGAAACTTAATTTTTATATATTCATTATGAAATGTTACTTTACAAATATGATCCAAAGGTTTCGTTACAATGCTTGAGAAGGCCATGATATAGGCAATAGTCAACATATGGCATATGTGAAGTTTTAAACCTAGCAGCCAAATTTTTATACATACAAAGGTTATTTTAAATAAATAATAACGAATAAATTTGTAAGCTTTCATATTGTATATTTTCACAGCTTATAATTTAGGATAATGAATTAAATCTTAATTCGGTACATTTTCTTTGCAGAATTTTAAAAGACAGGAAATTGATTTAATGGCTATGTCTTGTGTACATAAAAATATACATTAAGTGTTCTTGTATATTTTTAGCATTTTTCACATGAGGAGCCATTAAAGGTATATACATGTATTCACATAAGCAAGATCTCTGATTTTTATTGGTCAGGGTTTGGTGCAGGTTTCAGTCTGACAGTTTAAACAGCTCTGTTCTTCTCTAACTTGTTTGAAATCTAGGCCTTTTCTTGTTGTTCCGATGTTTCTGTTTACAAGAGTACAATTGTGTCAAATATTCTGTTGGTACTTACTAATTCTAAACTGCAACTATTTTTATTGTTTCTTTTCCATTGTGAATAATCTTTTACTTGTTTATACCATGTGTGATCAGTGTAGATCCAGATCAGCCTGCTCATCTGTATTGTCTGATTAGGATCTATATGGGTTGCTTTAAGATTTAATAGGTTGTTTGCTTTTTGATTTATTAGGTTTTCTGACCAAGAAGCAAAAAGTGTAGATCCTGAGCAGATGGCACAGATGTGCTAGCTGATCAGGATCTACAATGTTGGCACATGAAATAAAATCTGTACATACAGAGTAAAGAGTTTGTAACCAAAAACTTAATTAAACAAACTCTGTTCTACGAAGAACTGAGAAACTAGAGAGACAGATAAGAAGAGGGATTTTAAATATAACATATTAATGTTTACATATTTAAATTGTACTATGCATGCCTACGTTATTACAATGCACTCACTATAACTGACAGGTTAACTTGTTACTAAATAATTGACTGGACACCATTGTATTTGAAATTTTAGGATAAAATGGAACGGTATATGATGGAATTACAAGTCCATGAGAATGTTCCGGTTACACCGAACCTCAACCGGTCCACCAGGGTATGCTCAGACACTATCAGGATGTACTCGGGTCACCAAGATGCTCACACTCTGTACCACAAAAAAACACCCCATAAATTCTGCTCAGTTTAAAAATTCATTTCAAAGAAAAAAATTGCCAGAATTTCTAAGTTTGCATTAAATATCTTTTTCTCGAAAATGCAACATTCACAAATTGTTGTTTTACCTTACTGGAAAGTCATGGCTGATTTTTTAGAGCTCAGTGTAAAACTAGCATATCTCATAAAGAAAATAGAAGCAGATGAAATAGTTTCCATTGAGATATAAGATTTCTTACTATACTATGATAAAAAGCATTTAACAATAATGAGTACAGAGGTGGCATATTGTTGGTTGTGGATGCTGGTAGTTAGCCCAGTTGAGCATGTATACCTGTGTTATAACTTGTATAGGATATGTATCTGTGTATACTCTGCACCAGGCTAGATGGTTCTTCAAGTCCAGACCTGCTCACCTAGTCACATTGGAGGGGACCAGGGCCGAAGATAATAAAACTGAAGACCAGTCTCAAATCTTAAGAATAATGAATGGCTAAAATGGCAACCAGGGTTAGCTGAAATGGCAACCAGTTGCCATTTCAGCCAATCAGATGCTTGAGATTTGAGATTGGTCTCGCGATTTAGTTTTGTGATCTTGGGCACAGGTTATTCTTGATTAAATCTATGTCTGCATAGTTTTACATGCCTCCTACGTAGACTTGGGAGTGCAAAATTTCATTCATTGTAAGTTTATGGTAATTCAGATAAATAAAAATTGAAAGTAATATTTGTAAAAATGTATGTTATAAATGCAGATATGCCTTGAAGCTTTAAATATAATTACTTTCACTTGTACTTCAACTTGCTGGAATGAAGATATTTCTTTTTTGCAATAAAAAACATTTGCTCTAAGGCTTGGCCATAACTTTAAGCCGCTCACAAACTATTGGAATTTGCACTTTGGTTTTGCAACCAATTCAAACAGTTTTTGCAATGACCAATCCAAATGTTTTTCATACCCTCATGATTGCAATCAATTGGCGAGAGACATATAACATACTGTTTAAAATATATTAGCGAAAAGGCTGGATTTTGATCAAACACCAGGTGTCCCAATATGTTGTTTAGAGGTCACGTTAAGGCATGGTCAGTTTGTAGGGTAACAACAACTCCTGTAATTCGTGAATGATAGTTCAAGTTTGGAGACTAAGCGCTTACAGAACTTTTTGTAGACCCTTGTCCAGTTTTCATTGCTGTGTGTGTGTGTGTGTGAAATTCACTAATTGTTAAGTGTGTTGTTTGTTAATTTCAAGGGTATTAGGATAAGAATGTGTCTGAATGAACTCTTGACTTTTAAAATTGTACTGAAATAATGAATATGGGTTGTTTTCCATGAAGGATTTTTGAGATACTTAAATATGTCTAAGAAGGGCATATGTCTACCAAACAAGAACACTCAGGAGCAGCATCTCCTGCCTGGTGTTAGAACACATAATGTTTTCTCCCAGTCTTTTGTCCACATTTACTAGTATGCGAGCTAAGCTTTATGATTCATACTTGTTCGAAACAAACTAAATAAGGTACAATCAGTTGATTGTCAAATTCTGTAAGGATTTTAGGATGTAAGGGAACTAGGTACAGCTTTAACCCTTTCCTCCATATATACGCATTTTTACGCATGTGCGACCAGTGTAGATCCAGATCAGCTGGAACATCCATGTCATCTGATCAGGATCTGCACTGGTCGCATTTTGGTCAGAAATATTCTAACGAATCAAAAAGCGAACAGTTTAGATCCTGATCAGACGGAACTGTTCACCCATGCAAAAAAGCTATATCTATAGAGGAAAGGATTAGAAGATGATAAAAACTGAGGCTGTTTGAGAATGGAAAAATAGTATTAGAAAATAAACCAAAAAAGGGGATAAAAACTACATGTAGATTGTAAGTTATATGCTGAACAGGCATATAGCTGGCTCCATTCTCCTAGTATACTTGGAATTTTTGTACAAATATTAACTGCTAGAAATTGATTGAATGTGTAACCATGATTAACATTATGTATAAAAGAATATTCTTTTTATCTGGACTTTGTATTACATATAGCCGACATTTTGACTTTTTCTTGTATTGCTATTCACTATCTAGTTAAACAATATTTGCATGTCTATTTGATTTCACTAGAATAAAAAAATAAACTGCAGAGCTGCATCATACAGAAACTGAATATTCACACCAAGTTAATTTGCTTTTTTATGCTGTTAATGCTTTGAATAATGCTATTTAATGAATTTCAAACTTTATTTATAAAACTTTTTGTTTTGTTCCATATTTCAGTTAAAACTTGTATGAGTTTGTATTTGATAATTACTAATTTTCAACATTCGGATTAATTTTCATTGTTTTTTGTTTTAAATAGTACCAGTATACAGTTTGAGTACTGCATGATATTTAGAGATTCTAACTTAACAAACAGACCTGTGTATACACACACTTTAGATATACCTACGTATGTTTGATTTTGGGTTGTTGGCCCAGCTGTATGCTGTAGTGGTATGTGTATGTCTTGTTAGCACTGTATACGATACTAACACTACTGACACCGTGTATTTACAGGAGGCTAAAACAGACTCTAAGGATCTTCCCACACCTACCAGTACCCCTACACAGAGTCGCAAAAACAGACGACGCTCAAATCTGTTCAATGTAAGATAAGTGAAATCATTTCGTACAGTTTCATTTTCATTGTGTCATATAACATCCATGTCACGCTGTTGTCATACCTTCTTGTGGGTTTAGTTAGGCCTGATTCCAGGATCATAAAGTACAGACTGGAAACCAGTCTCAAAATGATGGCATGTGATTGATCAGTTTGGAGACTGGGCTGTGTTCCAGCCAGTCAGCTGATCAAGATTTGAGACTGGTTCCCAGTTTCAAGTTTTATGATCTTGGCTGCAGTAATTTCTTTATTATTTCTGTACAGTCCCTTGTCTTTCAGAAAAGCCAGTAACATTCTGTTACTCTTAGAAAGAATAGATTTTTTTTCTTAAGTTCTCATAAATACCAGTAGAGAAACATGTTTTAATATGGGTGGTGGAATAGATTACTCTGACATTGTCAGCTAAGGGTCACAATTGTAATAGCTGGATAAAGTTCTTGTGTCAGATCAGTTGTCACAGAAATCAAAGTATTGGTAGACTTGGTTTGATTGAGTCTCGTCATGGGTCTGCATCTTAGTACATGACAAGATTTAAGGCAATTAGAATGCTTTATACAGTAAACAAGTAAACACAACTAAGAATAAGCATAGGTTTTTAGTAAAATTCATAACTTGAAGAAGGATTTTAATGAAAGGGAGGTAATTTGAAAATGTATGATTTAAATAGTGGCATGATAAGATGATTGATCAGAAGGGTGCAGTTAATAAAATGTATTTATAGTAAAAAAAAAAGATAAATAATTCATTTGAAATATTACCAACCTAGTAAATCATTTGTAATCGATCTTGATCACAAAAACTGCCGTCGTCTATTATTACAAAGCAGTATTTGGTCATAGCATATATAAAATTAATTAAGTGTGATACTGTCCCGCAATTTACTGAAACTTAACGAAGCTCAAACTGCTTCTGCTTCTGTGACTACTGTTGACCCATCAAGTCACCCACATCCTCGCAGTCTGATCAGGGTATTTACTGTTTACTAATTAGTCAATTCCTAATCATCATCTACAAATAATAAATCTTAAATGTACACTTATGAGTTGATTTCCTATTTCTGAAGTCTACACTATGTACTAATCAGTCAGTTAATTCCTGAGCATTGTCTATATTGCTCACATCCAGTCAATCCCAGATCATGGTCTACCATATTTACTTATCAATCAGTCTTAAATATGGTCTACATTGCATTACTTTTCAGTCAATTCCTGATCAGGGTTTACACTGTTCACTCATCTTGTCTACTCTGTTCACGTAACAGATGGCTCCAAATCATGACCTACACTGTTCATTAATTAGTCAGTCCCTTCCTGTCCATAGTTTACAATGTTTACTACTCACTAAATTTTCTGATCACATTTTATACTGAATATTTATCAGTTAGGCCTACACTGTTCACTAATCAATCCATACTTCCTGATCAGAGTCGCTGTCAGTCAGTTCATAATCCTGTTCTATGGTGTTCACTAATCAGCCACACTGTTCACTAATCAGTCCATACTTCCCGATCATAGTTTCTGTCAGTCAATTCATGATCCTGTTCTATGGTGTTCAGTAATCAGCCACACTGTTCACTAATCAGTCCATAAATTTGTGATTAAAGTGTGTCAGTTGATTCCTGATCATGTTCTGTAGTGTTCACTAATTGCATCCATGGCCCACACTATTCATTTGTCAGTCTATTTCTTCCTGATCAGGGTGTACATTATTTATTTATCTGTCTGTAAATTTCTGATCATGGTCTACACTGTTTTCTTATCAGTTCCTGATCTGGCCCTGTGATTATAAACTTTTCATGCTGAACTCAATTTTAGCATGAAAATTTGATTGCTTCAATTCCAATTATTATCTAAAATAAAACATTTTAAATTGAAAAAAAAAACACAACATATTTGATCTCAATAACAGCTGTAGAACAGGCAGTGTTGTGTTATGTAGGTAGGCTGTTAATGTTTTAAATATTTTAAGTTTGTGCACAGAATTGAGTTAAGCATGGTAAAAGTTTTATAATCACAGTACCAGGTCTAGACTATTCACTAATTTGTCAATTAATTCTTGCACATCAACACACTTTGAATCTAAAATTCAATAATTCAAGTTCAAATAAGGGGAGTCTAATGGTTAAGATAAAAAAAGACCTATGCCCATACCAAGCCATTGTCATCATGCATTCATAATCCATCTCACCCACTTTGCAGTGATCTTTTCCCATCTTTGTACCATGCTTGTCTTGAAGATTTTGAATCCTTAACCATATCAAACAGACTGAACTCTTCCAAAAAGTTATAACTAATTCTCAGATACAAATTCTATAAGTAGCCATTTGATTAAGATCCTACTGAGATTATATCTGCTATCAAATTTATTAAAGTTTAAACTAAGGGGGAAATTGAGGAAGAATTCAGTCTGTATTTGCATGCTCTGGATATTTGGATAAATAAAACTGCCAAGGGACTGCAGTGATTTTGTTACAATTACAACTTGTTTAATTTCAAATATTCTTGTTTTGATGTAAAAAATCATATTGTAGTCCCTTGTTGGAGGATGTTTCGTACAACTTTGTCATCAGGTGAAACATGTCCATCATAGAAATGTTTGTCCATAGCTATGTTACATCAAGAACAAAAGTTACTTAGAAAGTAAACATTTCATATTGTTAAGTCTTTAGGAACAGGTGTGTTACTCGGATTTAAAGGTGTGGTTTTGAAGTTTGTCTAATCTTTTATATCATAAGCATGTCATATTGTTATGTAAACTGTGGAATCTCTTATTTTGCACTGCATATTGTGGGTGACACAGTGTAGAAACAAAAAATCAGCCAGCTCATTTGATCAGGGTCTATGCTGTTTTCAGCTGATAAATTCTGTGAACAATGGTTTAACTCTCAGTTTGAAAGATTGTCAAGTATACTTCATTAATTTAGCAAGAAAAGGGCTAATCCATTACTCCATATATACAGGTTCTATCCCATGTGCAACCAGTGTAAATCCAGATCAGTCAGCATATCCATCCCATCTGATCTAGATATACTTTGTTTGCCTCTTGGTAAGAAATATAATGAATCTAAAAGCAAATTTCGTACATCCTGATCAGATGGCACAGGTGTGCTGGCTTGGCTGATCTTTATCAACAATGATCACTCATGCGATAGAATATGTATATATGGAGTAAAGCTAAAAAGATTTATTACCCACAATATGAGATGATTCCATGGTACATGACAAGAAGTGATCACACAGTCAGACTGTTTTGGTGTTTCATTGAAGCCTTATAGATACCAGTCCCACCCCATCCAGCTTAGTGTGTTTCAACCAAAAGTAAGATCTAAGCACATATTATGGACACGTCTTTTGTACCCAGAAAAACGGCACTCCAGTCCATAATAGGCCATACAAGTCCTCGTAGGTCTCCAGAAAGACCTTGTAAAATGTTGTGAAGTTGTTTGTTTGCTAAAGATGGGTTCCTGGAAATTAGTTTGACATTTTTTTACATCTTTTGACAAGCTAGCAAGCAATTTTAGTTCATATTAGTAGATAGGGGGTGGTGAGTGCAGATCTTTGGCTGAAATTTGACAGTTTCATTAAATCGGGTTTGTGCCTCTGTCTGGTGTACAAAGACAGTGTCCTGTGTTGAAGTTGACGGTTGAGGTGTTATTTAGTTTATGTGATCTTCCACACAATCTGTTCTACACTTAGATTTAGTGGTTTCTGACATGCTTAGAAAAATCAATGAAGTATTGGTCTTTTGTTACAAATGTGAAACATTTTTAATTATTTGTTTCCGTTGCAGTCTTACAGGATATAATGTCAGCAGAATAGACTTTCTTAAACAACTGGGTTGAAGGTTATAAAACTGAGTTTGGAAACCAGTCTCAAATCTCAAGCATCTGATTGGCTGAAATGGCGACCAGTCGCCATTTCAGCCAATCAGATGCTTGACATTTGAGACTGGTTTCCATGCTCAGCTTTATAACCTTGGGCACTGAAAAATATTATTTGAAAATGATTTTAATTATTTTTATCATATGTGCATAACAAGTATTTAATTATACTTCAAAATACTTGCATATTTGTGCTACTAAAAAACTAAAGCATGAAATAGTACTGGTATTGTAGCTCTTTTCCTATATATTGTAGAACTCTGTATCTCTCAGGCCTTAAGACTGACAGAATACCTCACACTGCATATAGCTCTCTTCAAGTTTGTATTTTAGATGATTGAATTTAGTGCAGAATTATAAAACTGTGACTCAAAACCAGTCAGCTGATTGATAAGACCAGTCTACAATCTCAGTTAGCTTTCCACTTGGTTTCTGCTCACATATTTATATTAAAAGTAGCTCACTTATTATACACTCCTCTATCTGAATCAAGGTGTAGAACTTCTATTCAGGTCAGAAATTTTCACCAGTTTTAAAAAACACTATAAAGATTAAAATTGTTAAAAATGTCAAGTTCTTACTCGATGACATACCATTTGTAGTAAAGAATTTTGTTACCTTTTGATATTTAATGAGCATTTTTAGTGATTAAAATGTTAGTTATTAACTCAGTCTCAAGGCCAGGTTGTTTCTTTCAGTTAACTTTTATTGGGATGAATGGAGCCATAAAATTCTTGATTGTTATTAGGAAAAAATGTCCTATGAGAAATTTCTGCATAAATCTTAGTCACGGTGTTTAGTCTAGTCACTTAACATATGACCCTTAGTCTGCCAGTCATGTCTTATGTAATTAGTAGATCCAGATTTGCTGTGTATCTTTAGTCAGATCTCAGTCACACTGTCATCTATTAAGATATTTGTTTTGAAAAACACACATTAAAGAGGCATGACTGAGCAGGTTAAGGGTTATTGTGCTTGCATTAGAGGTAGACGGCTAGATGGCCACCTCCCTCTGTTCTACATAGATAGGAATATTTGGATAAACATTTTATGAACAGATTCAACCAATGATGTGAATATGCATTAAACAGTCAACATAAATGTGTTAAACATTCAATAATCAAGAGAAATATTAAACATAACATCTGTAGAAACCTTAAAATTATAGAAGAAGAATAGGCTGTATTATGTGTATTAATATTGCAATTTATCTTCAGTTTTTCCATGTTACAGCTAAACCAAATGAGAATTGCTAATTTAAAACCCCACATTTCTGAGCCATTGGTTTATGTGTTGTGGTTATTTGCTTGCAGCCAAAGGGGAAGGATAAGGAGAAAGACAAGGACAAGGGTCAGACAGAAGATGACAAGAAACTGGAGGGAGAAAAGCTGGGCTGTGGGCGTACCATACCCATCAAACAGGTCGGTAGGGGTGTAAGGATAGACCTTTACTGCTCGGGGTACATCTTATATCCCATTTGTGACCAGTTTAAATCTTGTCAGGGGATTGACACTGTTCTATCTAAGTTTCTTTTGTTTGGATTATTTCTAAACAATAACTGAACAATTTAGATCCTGATCAAAATGCTCACATATATAAGCTGATCTGGATCTATACTGGTCGCAGATGGGATATAAGCAGTATGCATGGTGTTAATCAAACAGGAGGATTGTAAGAACCTGATGGGAGAGAAGCTATGGTAGAAGGATAATAGCTATGAAGCTAGTAGGTCACTGTGCAACATGTTGTAGTGGTAAAACGAGGGACTTGTTCACAAGAAACTGGGCAGTTGGGCAGACTAGGAGGGAACTGTGTGGAAATTGGCAAAAAGAGGCTCTTAGGAGATAAATTTAGCTGTGTATATATATAAAAATAGGTGAGGAATTAAAAGGTTAACAAGTAACCATTGTTAAAATTGTTTGAGGTTTATATATTGTAAAATAAACATGTAAGGCACATACTTATGTCTAACAATGATTTAGTGAAAATTGATATAGACAATTTATCACTCCATTGTTTAATATTGATACACATACTAGTGATAGACTATTGTGTTTATATTATAGGGCTACCTGTACAAGAAGAGTCATGGTTTGAACAAAGACTGGAAGAAGAAATACGTTACTCTGCTTGATGATGCCAAATTGATATACCACCCTAGTCTTCATGTAAGTTGTATTTTCTTACTTAACCCTTTCCTCCATAAATACGCATTTTTACGCATGTGCCGTCTGATCAGGATCTGCATTGGTCAGAAATAACCTAATGAATCAAAAAGCGAACAGTTTAAATCCTGATCAGAGGCACGGATGTGCCAGCTGATCTGGATCTAAACTGTTCGCCCACGCAATAAAGGTGTGTCTATAGAGGAAAGGGTTACCAGTTAACCCTTTACTCAATGTTAACCCTTTACTCAATAGAATATTGTAGATCCAGATCAACCGGCACATCAGGCTATGTCTTAGTTAATAGAAAGTGTGATGAGAGTTTATCTTGTGTTGGTTTAATAATCTGACTGGGTACTGCTCACTAGATGCAAGTTTATAACAGTTGCTTAAACTAACAATTCTAGATGACTATATCTTATAATGTTGAAAGCTATTTCAGTATTTTATTGTTTTCTTCTTTACAGGATTATATGGAGGACGTTCATGCCAAGGAGATTCCTCTGGGTCATGTGACAGTGAAAGTACCGGGCATGCGACCTCGAGGGTCAAGGTCAACTAGTACAAATCAAGACCCTACAAATAATGGAAATATTGCCATGGAGATGAATAATTTATCAATAGGAGGTAGCTTCTCACCTACAATAATATGTTTTAAAATTATTTCTTAGGTTAGTGGGCATTTTTTTTATTTAAAATCTATCTCTTTTCTCCATTTATACACCTTTATGGCCTGTGCGAACAGTGTAGATCCAGATCAGCCAACACATCCATGCCATCTGGTCATGATCTGCACTGTTTGCCATTTGCTTAATTAGGGTATTTCTGACCAAAACACGAAAAATTGCAGATCCTGATCAGACAGCATGGATGTGCTGGCTGTTCTGGATCTGCAATGGTCGTGCCTGTGATAAAATGCATATATATGGAGTAAAGGGTTAAAATCTATATTGATAATATTCTGATAACATCTATAGCTGTTTCCAGACTAGAACATATATAAGCATTAAAGAAAATTACATGTATCAAACATGTATTTCACTAATTGTTAGATGAGGCATCTTGTAAGCTTTGTGCTTTGTAATATATATTTTAATAGCAACAATATTAATATCTTTTTAAATTGGATAATATAATAGAAAATAATTCAATGTTAAATGTTAAAATATTAGCAGGTGGCCATAAATCAAGGAAAATTTGGGATAGGCGAAGATACAGTAAGAAATACACGCTGAATATACTGAAACCAGCTCAGTTTAGTTTGGCTTAATAATTTTCTAATCGACAACTGTAACAGCTTTTATAACTAAGCAGTTCATTACGCTACCCTTCCAAATTGACCTTTCCAAAGTGATTGTATTTAATTGCATACAGCATAGCACTCTCATGGTATTGCACTTACCTACCAGTAAATAGCTTCAGATGTATTGGTTTCAAAGTGAATTGTACAGAGATTCATGCATTACAGTAAAACCCCTCCATTAAGACTGGACAAAAGTGGTTTTAATAGTAGAATGGTCTTTATTCCAGGGTAGTAAATAGTGCAAACTGTTCAAAGAGATATTGAAATTGCAGCCATATTATCAAGGTGGTCTTCATTTCAGCGTGGTCTTTATGAGGTTATTTTCTGTATAATTCTGTTACATAAAGTTTCCTCTTCAAAAATATCAATTTAAGTTAAAAATAGGTAACTAAAGCAGAAGTTCATTGATAGCCAAGTAAGGGGGGAAGAGAGAAGAGCATTATGTATCTGCCTATGTATAGATATATTTGCAGGCTTAGGAGATACCAATTGTTAAACCAAAAAGAATAACAGCTGAATTGCTTGTGTTCTGAAACAAATCTTGTGTGTATTTTTGCAGGCAAAGGCAAAGAGAATGCCGCTGATGATAGAATAAACTTAGACGAAGCATTTTTAATCTCTAACTCTGTAACCCAAGGTTTGTTAGACGTCAGCTTTCATAGTGTCCTTACTAACATGTCTTAACACAGTCTTCAAAATATGCATTCTTTTAAAACAATCTCAATAAGTTTTTGTTATGCTCCCCAAAGAAATTCGAGGGAGCACAATATATAGTCACTGGGATGTCCGTCCGTCCCGCATTCGTTTCTGGCTCATAACTTTTTTATTTGAAATCGGATTTTAAAATTGTTTCACAGAAATGTTCCCCACATAGAGACAACATGTTGCTCGCAACCTTTTTTATTCGCTACCTTGAAGGTCAATGACCTTGTTGCAACATCATGTCTGGCCAATAACTTTTTTATTTGAAGTTGGATTTTAAAATTATTTCACAGAAATGATCACTATAATGAGACAATGTGTCAAGTGCAACATTTAGGTCGCTACCTTGAAGGTGAATGTTACAGCATGATCTTGTAGCAAAATCGTGTTCAGCCCATAACTGTTATTTAAAGTTGGATTTCAAAATTATTTCATAGAAATGATCACCATATTGACACCATGTGTAGCGCACAACATTTGGTGGCTAACTTGAAGGTCAAGGTCACAGCATGATCTTGAAGCAACGTCATGTCCGGCCCATAACTTTGTTTGTTATTTGAAGTTGGATTTTTAAATTATTTCACAGAAATGATCACCATAATGAGACGACTTGTCACATGCAGGTTTGATTATGTCTGATTTTTTAGCACCTCACCATTTTCAAAATTTACCTCAATAGTTATACCACTAACTGTTTTTGTGACAAATTACCCATTCGAGGAGCATCACTCATGTCCGTTGGTTCATATCTTGGACTGGTTGTGTTCTTAAGGTTACAATTCAAGCTCTCTTGGGTATATCCAGTTTATATTTGTGTTGCTTTTACTCTTGTTCAAGCTTCTGGAAATATCGAATTGAAATTTTAGAATCTCTGATAGAAAAATGCTCTTGCTTGTGACATTCAGGAGGAAAGCTGGAGGCATTCAACATGGAAAATAAGTAAGTTTTCTGGAAAAGTGCAAATTCATGTATGTTCATTGGCATGAACATTTTTATTGGGATCTTGAATTCATGGTTTCCTTTTCCTTTTTGGTTTTCATTTTGTGCAATCGGCTTTCATGTCTGCTGTATGCCAACAGTTTTCATTTTGTGCAATCAGCTATTATGTCTGTTTTGTACTATCACCTTTCATGCCTGTTTCAAACTGGCTAATTGAATATGTTTTCCAGACATGCATATTCTGAAGACTGGTGTGTAAAACTAACCCATTTGCAAGTTTTATTTATCACTAATAAATTTATGGTCTGAATTTGTAAAATTATTGAACTCTAAATATCAGATACAAAAGAATGTACTTGTAGTATCTTGACATATATACACATTAACCAGATAGGAATGAACCCTTTCCTCTTTACATATGCATTTTATGGCATGCGTACAGTGTACATTCAGAGCAGCAGGCACATCCACGCTATCTGATCAGTATCTGCAATGTTCGCATTTTTGGTCAGAAATACTCTATTAATTCAAAAAAGCGAAAAATGCATTTCCTGATCAGATGGCATGAATATGCTGGCTTATCTGGATGTACACTGTATGTCCTTACCAAAAAGGCATATGTGAGGAGGAAAGAGTTAGCCATATAGGAAGTAAAACAGCCTGGTATGTTATGGCAGTTATTGATAGTGAGCCCTAAGCCTGTTTATGCCTGCATAAACCTGGTATGAACCATGCTATTTAGTCAGTATATAGAGAAATAAAAGCAGCCGATTGGAAAATCTTGTCACACAAGGGTTTAAGGTTATAAAACTGACAATAGTGTCAAATCTCCAGCATCTTGTCCACTTAGTGCAAAAACTCAATAACTACAATACATTTCTATTGCACTTATTGACTTTTGCTCTTATTGGACGATCTGAAATGGAGACTAGTCTCATCCAATCAGATTCTTGAAATTTGATACTGGTCTCCAGTTTAGTTTTATGATCATTGGCTGAGGAGGAGATAGTTTTCAGATAAGCTGTAGGTGAACATGATTGGTCAGCTTATTCCTTCCACATCCTGTTGTTCTGTTTGAGATACTAAGCATGCTATGGGTGAATGTTTTATAGTGGCTGTCATGATTTATCAGTTTGTTTCAAAGTAGAATAGACATTTATTTTGAAATTTTCCTTGTTCTCAATATTTTGCTGTCACCTCATTTATCCTTGATATAATAATATTAACATATTAAACATTGTTCATTCTTCTTTGGTATTGTATGAACTGTTGCTGTTGAAATTTCAGGCTTGCCAAATGGGGATTTTAATAGATTAGCAGTAAACAATAATGCTAATTTAGGCTCAAAAATAGAAACACCCAATGTGAAGAAAAGACATCGGCGTGCAAAGAGTGGTGGCCTCAAAGATCCTAGTCAGGGAGATGGTAGGGTTTTTTTTATTTTCTTTAACCCTTTCCTGTATAGATACACCTTTGTTGCTAGGGCGAACAGTTTAGATCCAGATCAGCTGGCACATCCGTGCCATCTGATCAGGATCTAAACTGTTCACTTTTTGATTCATTAAGTTATTTCTGATCAAAATGTGAACAGTGCAGATCCTGATCAGACTCCAGGGATGTGGCGGATGATCTGGATCTACACTGGTAGCACATGTGTAAATATGCGTATATACAAGGAAAGGGTTATGTTCTAAAAAAAAAAGATTTTAACACATAATTGGTTGCTTAAATAAATTATTTAATTCAAAAATTACCAATTTGAATGCTTCAGAGGTTGTTTTTTTTTCCACCAGGTATGATGGCTCTTGTTCTTTTCCAGGATATGTCATGAAAATGTTTAATAGGGGTGTTAGTCCCTTTTAAGGATTTAACTGAAATCCCTTATGTGAAAAGGATATGCATTGTAACCATTTGTCCGCTATGACAATTAGGATGATGGTGGTGTTAATAATTCTTCTGCTGAAGAAAAAGGATACAATGCTGTGTTTGAAGTTCATTTGCAATATGATGATGATCATCATCATCATAATGATGATGATGAAGGTGGTAATGATGATGATGATGATCATGAAGGTGATGATGATGATGATTTCAATTAAGATGAAAGATGATGAATGGACTCTTATTTATAGATGATGACTGCGAGTTTGTGATAGTGTCACTGTACAATAAACAGTGGCATTTTGAAGCCAATTCCACAGAAGTGAGTACTCAGAACTACAGAAATTGCACGTGCATTGAAAAAAAAGAACTTTTTGTAGCAAAAAAGTCATCATGAATGTAACCATTGGTTGTTCATGTTGACTTTTACTGTTAGTATTTATTGCTTGCAATATAATAATGCCTAGATGTGATTCTCAATTCTAGAACTGCATGTAGTCTGTCGTCATAAAACTATATCCATCAAAACATTGAAATATAAAGAAATTTTTTACTTTCTGAATTCTTTGAAATACATAGACTAAAGCATGTGTTTATATTGCAAGAAATGCCTACATTTGTTGCTTTAAAGCCTCTATCACTGTGAATGTCCATAGAAAATGGACGTCTGAAAAATGTTCTAAAAATGTATTCATGTGCTGAAACCCAGGCTTGTGCCTGCCATGTTCTTACAAACAAAGGATTACATTGGGAACTAGATGGAATTTCATTACAACAAATAAATTGTATAAAATAAACAAACAGTTGTGTGTGGTACAAATCAGCTTGCATGTCCATTTTGTGCATTAGCTTTTGTGTTCATTTTGAGAGGTGAAGGCAAAAAGATTCTAAGTGATATTGAATAAAGAAGTAGATTGAACGTTTTGGCTTTTATTTTACAATTTAGTTTAATCGGCTTTCATGTTCATTTGTTGCAATCAGCTTTTATTTCCATTTGGTGAAGTCAGCTCTCGTGCCTATTTTGTGCAATCAGCTTTCATGTCCGCTGTATGCCGACAGTTTTCATTTTGTGCAAACAGCTATTATGTCTGTTTTGTACAATCATCTTTCATGCCTGATTTTTGCAGTCAGCTTTCATTTTTGTTTTGTGCAATCATTTTTAACCCTTTCCTCTATATAAACGCATTTTTAAGCATGTGCGACCAGTGTAGATCCAGATCAGCTGGCACATCTGTGCCGTCCGATCAGGATCTGCACTGGTCGCATTTTGGTCAGAAATAACTTAACTAATCATGAAGCGAACAATGCAGATCCTGATCAGACAGCACGGATGAGCCAGCTGATCTGGATCTACACTGTTCGCCCATGCAATAATGGTGTGTCTATGGAGGAAAGGGTTAATTAAAGTTTTGTGCTATCAGCTTACCTGTCCATGTTATGTGATCGGCGTCCACATCAAGTTGGTGGGTTCAGATGCCAAGATCTTCAATCTGAGCTTGGAGACCAGTCTAAAATCTCAAGCATCTGATAGGCTGACCTAGTCACTATTTTAGCCAATCACATGCTTGAGATTTGAGACTGGCCACCAGTTTAAGTTTTGTTATCTTGGGAACAGATTTGACATCCATAAAATGCGAGTTGCTTGCACACCTGTGAATGATTATGATAAGCTAAACAACTGTGTGATGTGAACATGCAGGTTCATGTTGCATGGTATGCTGTGCAGTCAGTTCACTTTTGCAAAGACTTTAGTAAACCACAAATCGACCCAACTTCTCTTAAAGGTTGTCAGCCATGATTAGAGTTAACCATTTACCTACTGACTGTCCTGTCTGAAAATTTAGTTGTTCTGATGGTAGACTTAGGGGCATTTTACAGGATTTGTTTCATATAGTACGAGCTGCAGATACACAAACCTGGGTTTCAGCATGTGAGAGTAAAAAAATAACAATTCAGGTACATTTCTAATGCTGTACAGAAATAGAGGTTGTCTAGAATTAGCAAGCATGTTGTGTTGTATGATTAACGTAACTTTTATTTTCCCCTTGTACTCGTATAGATTCAGACGGGTATGAATTCCACATAGTCTCTTTGTACAATAAACAATGGCAGTTTGAGGCGGGTAGTTTAGACGTAAGTACTTGTCTAACCCATTTGTTGTATAGATTTATGAATAGTTATTGTTGTAAGCTTGACAGGTTCAGAATTCGCAGAGTTCACTTATTGATAGATGAACCAGTACAGTGTCCATATTCATAAATAGAGATTGAAGACCAGTCTGGAAGTGCAGTCTTGTGATTGGTCAGTTTAGAGACTGGGCTTAATTCAGCCAATCAGCTGTAAGTGATTACAGACTGGTCCTCAGTGTCAGTTTTCTACTGTTAGGCCTAAGTTACTTGTCCTGCATGACAGCATTTTGGAGTCTAGATCAGAATACTTTTGACCCTCATTCACAGAGGTTTTAATTAAAGAGTTGCAATGGAAAGTCTGGCTGAGGTGGTACAAAATAATTCAATATTACACTACAATTCATCGCATTACAAATTTATGTTTTTGGTGGACAAATCATTTAAGTTCTATATAAATTATTGATGACTACAAAACACACTTTTTCTAATAACAGATTTCTGTTGTATTTGTTTTTAAATATTTATATAAATACCTTACTTTTGAATTGATAAGATTGCTTGACCAAGAAGCAAACCTTGTAGATTTATATCAGTTTGCACAGATGTGCAGTCTGATCTGGATCTACATTGCTTGACCATGTAATTAAAGTTATAATGTGTTGTAAAGAACTCAAGTTGGTGAAATATATTTAACAAATAAAACATGGCATTGAGGGCAATATGCAAGTTTACGGACTGGTTGGTCAGACCGAGGAAGGTATATGGCCCGAAGCGCAGCTGAGGGCCATATACCTTCCGAGGTCTGACCAACCAGTCTGTAAACTTGCATATTGCCCTCAATGCCATGTTTTATTTGTTATATTATACCGAATCTAAATTCTTTCATATCTTTTGTTGCTGTCATTTTTACTATAATTTGCTTTTAAATAATAATTTGATTTGTTCAGTGTGTAAAAAATCCCATATAGATTTTTTATTATTTACAAGCCATCAGGCATATAAAGCACGCCTTTTACTATTCCATTTTTGTTAATCAAATTAAATATTACTAGGCAACAGACCCGCACTTTATAAGATAATTATTCTTATATTAGATTCTGAAGTAATCAAAAACGGTCAATATAAGAATTATGGACCGGATAGCCGGTCAATATGCGATTTATGGACTGAATGACGTCATATTAAATACAGAAGGGCTTATGCAAATGAGGTATAATATATAGTAATATTGTTGATGTTGTAGGAGAGAGATGAATGGGTCGCTGCAATAGAACAACAAATCCTTGCCAGTCTCCAGGGTAACGAGAGTAGTGGCTCGAAGCAGTCCACTACCGACCCTGCTGGTATCCTCGCCATACGTAATACTCGAGGCAATAATGCGTGTGCTGACTGCGGAGCTGCAGGTACATTATGTCTTACTGTACTGTAACATGCAAGTCACCTGGCACAAAGAATGAGAGCATTTAGTAATACTTTACAATTCCATGTTCTGCCTTGGTAACATGTAAATAACATTTAAAGGAATATGGCTGTGCCCATTAGCGTATAAAGTGTTGTTTATTGTAAACATACAATATTATAATTAAAGCATGATGGGATAGTGTCACATAATTGCTGTTCTATTTTTATTGTTTTTAGGATCGGAGTAAAATATTTTGCACTATCCTTTATATGTTATCTTTAAATAATAAACATTTTGTCTCTATCCATTTTTGCATCATTGGTATTGCACTCTCTGTGTTGTCTTCCACAATGTTAGTTCAAGATGGAAGTGAAGTCCCTAGCCCAAAAATCACAAAACTAAGAATGGTGACCAGTCTCAAATCTCAAGCATCTGTCTTATGATCTTTGGGCCTTAGACTTAGTCTTGGACATCGGTAAAACTGTATTGATACGCTTGTTGTTTGTTTCAGCACCGGAGTGGGCAAGTTTAAATTTAGGAATCCTCATGTGTATAGAATGCTCAGGTATCCATAGAAACCTAGGAACACATATATCTCGGGTCAGATCACTCGGTCTCGATGAGTGGCCGTAAGTTGTTTTATTAGTTTTAGATTAGAAATCTATGTTGTTTTTGATTTTCATCATAAGAATTTTTAAATAGAAAAAATTTTATGTATTGTTTGGAAGGCAAAATAGACAAAATCATATGCAGTGTAATATTCTCAGTTTAAGATAGATATAGCAAAGTAACAGTAATTTGATGCATCATTTTAAATAGAACAAAAACAACAAAACAACAGTAAGTGCTTTGTGAAAAGCAGTATGATCCTGGTGTCATTATTTTTCAGACTGGACCTTATACATGTGATGACATCAATAGGGAATACAGTGGCTAACTCGGTGTGGGAATTCAATCTGAAGGGCCGAGTAAAGCCCACACCCACTACTCCTAGGTAGGTGCTCACGTTGCTCATGACGTTTTGAATTCACCTATTTTATTGTTATCCCTTTAATTCATGGGAAATGGCTGTTATCTACGGGCAAAGTGTGGATCTAAATAAGATGGCACATCAGTGCTGTCTGATCTGGATCTACACTGTTGTTGTTTTTAGCTCACCTGAGCACGAAGTGCTCATGGTGAGCTTTTGTGATCGCCTGATGTCCGTCGTCCGTCGTCCGTGCGTGCGTGCGTGCGTCGTCAACTTTTTCTTCAAAGGACTTCTTCTCCTGAACTCCTGGGCCAATCTTGCTGAAACTTGGCAGGAATGTTACTTGCATGAAGCTTTACCAAAATTGTTCAAATGGTTCCGGTCCATTGCCTATCTAGGTCACAGAGGATAAAAATAGATTTTGAACATGAAATTTTAAAAAATCTTCTTCTCTGAAACCGTAAGGCCTAGAACTTTGATATTTGTTGTGTAGCATCACCTAGTGGTCCTCTACCACGATTGTTCAAATTATAGCCCTGGGGTCAAAATTGGCCCCGCCCCAGGGGTCACTTCATTTTACATAGACTTATATAGGAAAAACTTTAAAAATCTTCTTGTCTGAAACCACAAGGCCTAGAGCTTAGATATTTGGCATTTAGCATCCTCTAGTGGAACTCTACAAAGTTTGTTCAAATTATTTCCCTGGGGTCAAAATTGGCCCCGCCCCAGGGGTCACTTCATTTTGCATAGACTTATATAGGAAAAACTTTAAAAATCTTCTTGTCTGAAACCACAAGGCCTAGAGCTTAGATATTTGGCATTTAGCAACCTCTAGTGGAACTCTACAAGGAATGTTCAAATTATTTCCCTGGGGTCAAAATTGGCCCTGCCCCAGGGGTCACTTCATTTGACATAGACTTATATAGGAAAAGCTTTAAAAATCTTCTTGTCTGAAACCACAAGGCCTAGAGCTTAGATATTTGGCATTTAGCAACCTCTAGTGGAACTCTACAAGGATTGTTCAAATTATTTCCCTGGGGTCAAAATTGGCCCCGCCCCAGGGGTCACTTCATTTGACATAGACTTATATAGGAAAAGCTTTAAAAATCTTCTTGTCTGAAACCACAAGGCCTAGAGCTTAGATATTTGGCACTTAGCAACCTCTAGTGGAACTCTACAAAGATTGTTCAAATTATTTCCCTGGGGTCAAAATTGGCCCCGCCCCAGGGGTCACTTCATTTTACATAGACTTATATATGAAAAACTTTAAAAATCTTCTTGTCTGAAACCACAAGGCCTAGAGCTTAGATATTTGTCATTTAGCATCCTCTAGTGGAACTCTACAAAGTTTGTTCAAATTATTTCCCTGGGGTCAAAATTGGCCCCGCCCCAGGGGTCACTTCATTTTGCATAGACTTATATAGGAAAAACTTTAAAAATCTTCTTGTCTGAAACCACAAGGCCTAGAGCTTTGATATTAGGCATTTAGCACCCTCTAGTAGAACTCTACAAAGATTGTTCAAATTATTTCCCTGGGGTCAAAATTGGCCCCGCCCCAGGGGTCACTTCATTTTACATAGATTTATATTGGAAAAACTTTAAAAATCTTCTTGTCTGAAACCACAAGGCCTAGAGCTTAGATATTTGGCATTTAGCATCCTCTAGTAGAACTCTACAAAGATTGTTCAAATTATTTCCCAGGGGTCAAAATTCCTCTACCAAGATTGTTCAAATTATAGCCCTGGGGTCAAAATTGGCCCCGCCCGGTAGGGGTCATGTGTTTTCCTTATAAATATAGCAAAAACTTAAAAAATCTTCTTCTCCAAAACCGCAATGGCTAAAAGTTAGATATTTTGCATGAAACATTGTCTAATAGACCTCTAACAAAGTTGTTCAAATTATGGCCCTGGGGTCAAAATTTGCCCTGCCCCAGAGGTCATGGGTTTTCCTTACAACACTCAGGTGAGCGACCCAGGGCCCTAAGGGCCCTCTTGTTTTATTTATTCGGCTTCTTCTTACCATAAGCGAACAGAGAACACTGTACTGATCAGATGGCACTAGTATGGATCTAAACAGTTTGCATGTGCAATAAAACTCATATATGTGGAGTAACGGATTAAGTTAAGGTTTTAGAACTGTAATATGCACTTTTGCAGATTGGGATTTTGTTGTTTTTATTTCCAAGTACATCCATTTAGACATCTAAACACGAGTTTTAAAAAACATTTACCGTGCGTAACTCAAGAAATTTAGTATTTTAGAAGGGGACCCTCTGTTTCGGAAAATGGGCTGTAAAATCAAACATACTAGAAGCTAAACTCATCTCTATTTCTTTGAAACCTTGTAAAATTTTGTAAAATAAAGGCTAATTGTTTAAGGACATCATATCTGAACAGGAAAAAACAAGCATTATGTTTAGAATTTATTTCTAACACTTTATAAATTGACTTTTTTAAAGTGTACCCCATCTTCGGAAATGCACATTTTTCCGATCTGCAAAAATTAAGCAAGTTTTTATCTGTGATTTTTGTGCATGTTTAATGCAGTAAAATAATTGTGTTATACATTAAAATTATCTGCAATGTGTATAGAATAAAATAATTTTAAAAAAAGAGCACCTCACCGTCTTCGTTTTCATTTTATTGGCCTACAAAATAGGTACCTATGACCCAGACCAAACGGTTAAAAACCACAAAAACCAAAGGGCTTGGTTTACGAATGGTGATTTTTTTATACCCCCTCAAATTCTTTGAAAAACAAGAAATACGCAAGCAATCAGCTATGCTGGTTAAAATTTAACCTCAAAAAAGTAATTTTGGCAACCGTAACCATAGCAACCAAAGCATTCTTTTGAAGGAAAAAAATCATCGTGCAAACACATAAAATTAGTTTTATAAGACAAGTATCACAAAATTACTGTTCAATTATAGAAACAATAAAATAGCAACATTTTCCTAAATGAAAGTACAGATTCAATGATCATTTTAGTTTCATATCGTGATTCTGTTGCTGTATTATAAAAGAGTCAGTATTTTGTAATAATATCATTACAATATTTCAGTTTTCATGGCTACTAAATGAAGATGAAGAATAATAACAATTATTTCCGAATTTTAAACCTATTGATTATACTATTTTCTCCAAATATTTCCTCACAATAATTTTTAAAAAAAAAAGAAGAAAAAGGGGGGAAAAAAAAGGTTCCTCTCCCGAGGATTGAACCGGGTCCGTTAAAATGAAGAGTCCTGAGCGTTACCATTAGGCCACGGAGGATTGATCAAAGCGTTGTCAATTTCATATAAGCTCTATTCATTACTGAGTGTTGTTCGTCTATAGACTTATTTTGAGTATTTATGAAAATATTTGTTCACTTTACATCAATTTTATATCTGCACTTTGTTATTATTTGATTTAGTTATTAATGATGTCATAATCGCGGAAAACACCTAAAGAGTATACTCCTTTTACGAAAAATAGTATCAACCGGAAACGTACGAATCGGCGTTCGGAAAAACGAATTAGTGACGGCATAAGTCGATGTTTGGCGGAAATATTACAGTTCTAAAACCTTAAACGTTGAGACTTGATTTTTGTATAGTTGTAGTCACTGAAGCCAAAAACTTGTACTAATTGTATTGTAAGAAAAGTTCAGGTCTGTTCTCTAAGTTTCCTGACCTTGGAATCAGGAATGGACAAGTCCATTTTTTCTCGATTGGGTTGTTCTGTTTGTTAGTAAAAGGAATGTTTTGCTGGTTTAACCATTTACACTGTTTGTGTGATCAGTGTAGATCCAGTTCAGCTATCTGATCTGGATCTGCATTGGTCACATCTTGGTCAGAAATAACCTAATGAATCAAAAGCGAACAGTGTAGATCCTTATCACAAATGTGCCGGCTATCTAGATCTACACTTTTATGCTCACGCACTGAAGGTGTATCTTTGGAGTAAAGGGTTATTTACCAAACAGCTTGCAGTGTACAGTATGATGAGACAGAGGGAAATACATGGTAGACTAAGACTCTAGTCCACTTTCTGACATCCAGTGTGAGCAAAATGGTAACTTGTTCTTATACCATATGGAAGCAAGTCTACATACATTTTTCAACACCCACACTTGAGAAAAAAATGTTTTCTAACAACTTTGTTTCTATGTATTATTTTACAGAAATGAAAAGGAATTATGGATTAGAGCGAAGTATGATACGAAAGAGTTTTTACCACCTCCTCCCTATGTAGATATACCCCTTAATCAAGTGAGTATCACATTGCTGTTCCAGTCCAACAGTAAACCCACTCGGACAGTGAACTTGTAGTTTATAAACCAGGACTATTGATTGCTTCTGGCATTATGCATACCATAACATTACATGACATTAATTTTGTACTTGATTTCTCCTGCGTCATAAAACATTTATCTTAGAAGTTTCAGTATTTGTTCAGGTCGATCTGGATTGACTGAGCAGCGTCAGATTTCACTGCAGCAATTGATGAAGAAAGCATTTTATCTTAGAACTTTGAAGCTTGTGTAGACTACAATTAAAACAATATCCCTTTACAAATGTTATAATTTACCGATTCAGTCTAATTTCTACTTAGGCAGGTCTGAAATTTTGACAGTTTTCCTTTGCTTTTTCACTTCAAATTAACATTTTATGTTATGTGAACAATTTTTAACATTTTTATCTTTTTTTAAAGCATGTGTGACATAGATCCAGATCAGCTAGCACATCAGTGCCATCTGATTTGGATCTACACTTGTCACTTCTTTGTAAAAAATAGCCATACTTATATAAAGCGTCCAGTGTAGATCCTGATCAGATGGCATGGATTTGCTGGCTAATCTTGATTTATACTGTTCACACATTGGAAAAACCCTTATATATAGAGAAATGGGTTAAAGATCATCCTTCTAACGAGACTATACTTCAGCAGTCACCTTTATAGGTGTGGGTCACTGTATAAGATGATTATATAGCCTCATTTTCTGTTTTTCAGCAATTGATAGATGCATTAGTGCGTGAAGATATTCGCAATATAGTGCTGATACTTGGCCATGCAGGTTCTGAAGATATTACTGCCCCATACAGCAAGGATGATGGCAGAACAGCATTACACATTGCTGCCGCCCTTGGAAATGTTGTCTTTGTTCAATTACTGTTATGGGTAAGACATCTAGGCCACAGTGACCTTTATATTGTAAAATAACTGTAGAGGAAGTGGTCACATGACCTTCATGACTTAACCCACATAACCCGTCACTCCACAGATAGACCTTTGATGTGTGGGCAAACAGTGTAGATCCAGATCAGCTGGTATGTGCTGTCTGATCAGGATCTTCACTGTTCGGCGAGTGTTCGTATTTTGATTCCTTAGGTTTTTTCTGACCAAGATGTGACCATTGCAGATCCAGATAGGACAGCATGGATGTGACGGCTGATCTGGATTTACGCTGGTCGCACATGCATTTATCTATAAAGTATAGAATCACAGAATGTGACTGTGTTAAAGGAAAGAGTCATCATTGTCCATTGGATTATTTGTACCCTTTAATCACATGAGTGACTAGTGTAGATCCAGATCACCTGGATATGAAGCCAGCCATTTTCTTCAATGTAGACAATTTTACTTTGTTAAAATAATTGATATGGTAATTTTAAGGTTGGTATTTTCAGAGAGTAATGTTTTTAGTTTGTTGTTTTTTTTTCAGCAAAATGCCAATGTAAAGGTTGTGGACCATGAAGGAAGAAATGCATTATGGTATGCAAAGAGTTCCGGCTCACAGGAGTGTGTTGACCTCCTGATGAACAGTGGTTGTCCCGAAAATCCAACGTTACCTAGACGTCGGGGAAGTTCACATCAAGGTGGGGGGAGTGGAAAAACTGATGTCTTTGAAAAACTGCCAGCTAGTGTCATTTAAGTTGTCTTCTCTTGGAAATAGGCTTATATTGTTTAGATCTGCTTAAAGTCAGTGACAATCCTCTAGGGAATAGAGTCCCTGCTGGAAGAGAGAGCTGTATTCTTGTAGAGCAAGACATTGGGTTATTATCACCCAACTTGGGGTTATTATTTCCCAAATTGGGGTAGTTATTACCCAACTTGTGGTCATTATTACCCAACTTGGGGTTATTATTACCCAACTTTGGGTTATTATCACCCAACTTGGGGTTATTATTTCCCAAATTGGGGTAGTTATTACCCAACTTGTGGTCATTATTACCCAACTTGGGGTTATTATTACCCAACTTTGGGTTATTATAACCCAAATTGATTACCCAAATTGAGGTCATTATTACCCGACTTGCCAGATGAGTTTAGTAATTAAAAGCTTCAAGCAGATGCTATGGTTGTGAAGCAGAGGATAAAAGGAGTTCAAATATCAGTGTGCACAAAGTTACAAATATGGAATACACATACTGTTTTGTGTACGTGTCTTGTAACTATAAAAGCATTGAACTGCTAATCCGTCTTAATTGTATAGTGATTTTAGTACATTTGTTATATAGATTGTATTTATTAAAAATCTTAAATGGAATTGAAGTGCAATAAAGGGCTAACATTTAGCATTTACCTGTACATAAATTATACGCAAAGGCAGTAGCATGCCCTTTACTGCTACAGAGTCAGAAGTAGATTAAAAATAGTTCTCTAAAGTCGGCCATATTGGTTAATGCTTGCTGTTGTCTAGCCTATTCTCACCCACCTGCCACCAGCTTCCTCAGTCTTTTAAATCTCACCTATTAAGGTATTATGTTAAAGTTTATAAAAAAAACAACACAATTCTTTCATTTTTTGGTCACTAGCTTGATTAGTAAACCAGATTTTATGATGTGCTTTGGGTTTGACTGTTTTCATTTCATATGAACCACTGAAAACTATTTCCAAAATGTTAGATCAAGAAATATGTTTTCAGAAATGTGTCTTTTTGAACTTTTTTAAAAGAAAAATAAGGAAACTTTGAGACTTGATTTGTTGGCCACTTAAATGCTACTTTGCAAATAATTTATGGTTTTTCTCTGGCATGGCAACCATATACAAACTTCCCCATTGAAACAAAAAAAGATAAATCTCATATTTATATATAGATGTGAAAAACTCTTAACATCATCTATCATATTAAAACTTTAGCTTGAATTTATAGATTGGCAAAGTGGTATAACATGAAAGAAAACAGCAGGATTTATGAATTTCTCCTTTGATTTTATCTGCCAATGGGTTTGGACAAAACGAGCATTAACAAATCATTCTACAAATTACTCTGCTGATTTTCCTCATTACAAAAACAATAGGTCAATACTGTCTCATTATTTCAATTCTGTTTTAAGATGATTGTATTTCTAGTATGGATTACAATGCCTGTATCAAGTGTGCTATCGATGTATTAATATTTAACTTAGATTGTAAACTGAATCTCTGTGATTTTTATCCATTTTTCTGTTATTAAGGATTTTAGCACAATTGAGCTAAATTGTTCATGGTGAGAAATTGTGATTGAGGTTTGTCTAATGCCTGTTAATAATTCAGGATCTTGCAGGTAAATGTACATCCATTAGCTAGCACATCAAGTGTCTACACTCTGCACAGTACACTAACAAATTTCTAACTGTTCACTAAGTAAAGTGACATTTTTGAAAAGTAAGTACCGGTATAGTATCATTTATTTACAGTTAAACAGAGGCATAAGAAAATTGCTATTCAAATAAAACAAAATAGACAAATTCTCGTTATGTTCAAAGAAAGATCTGTCATTATCTACATCATTTCAAATCACACACAATACATGCATTGATGAAACAATACTGTCAGTGGTATCAATTGAATTCAGCGTGGTTATTTATACTTGATGTACCATTTATGTTTCTGTGTCTTTGTGTCAAAATTTTATATATGTAATATGTAAAATATTGTTAAATGTATATGAAATACAATCCTTAAAAAATTAAAACAGAAATCACCTGTGTTTATTGTTCTAGCTCTTGTTTTACACCATCCACAGAAATTCAGTGCCCAAGGTTATAAAACTAAGCATGGAAACCAGTCTCAAATCTCAGGCATATGATTGACTGAAATGGCGACCAGTCACCATTTCAGCCAATCAGATGCTTGAGATTTGAGACTGGTTTCCATGCTCAGTTTTATAACCTTCAGCCCAGGACTGGTAAACAGTGGTCATGTAACCGAGAGCCCTGGTAACAAAGCATAGTATCTAAGTAGCCCAGTGCCCATGTCTAAGTAATCCCAGGTCTTAATACAGGGTAACATAAGGTGCAAGAATGCAGAACACTATCCATGTTACCAGGGTATGTTAATACAAAATAGTGTCCATTTTTAAACTTGAAAATTGTTTCTAACCCAACCCAATACTAGAGAATGGTTTCCAACTAAGCCCTGTCCAAGATGGAGAACTGCGTCTTTGTAACCCAGGGCATGTGAATGGCAAATACAGTGTCAAATTAACCCAAGGCCCAATACTAGAGAATGGTTTCCAAGTAAGGCCAGTCCAAGACGGAGAACAGTGTCCTATAACCCACAACATGTGAATGAAAGACGGAGTCAATGTAACTAAGGGCCCTTGACTTGGAATAATGTCAACGGGCCAAGATTATAAACCAGAGAATGGGGACCAGTCTCAAATCTGAAGCATCTGATTGGCTGAGACAATGAAGCCTCTATTTCAGCCAATCAGTTGCTCCAAATTTGAGACTTGTCTCCAATGTCATTTTAATAGTCATTAGGACAGATCTTAAGTATGGAGAATAGCTTCCAGGTTACTTGAGTGCTAGTGACTGGTGAACAGTGTTTTGGGCCATGATTTAGCAGGACACTTATTCTCCAGTCTTTGGCCCCCAACCTTGTTACACAGGGGCCTTATCAACCTGCATGGATGTGCAGGCTGTGTTTGATCTATACAAGGGAAGCTTATCAATGGAGTAAGTGGTTAAAAGTGTAGGTAATAACTAACTATGTCCTGGACTCCTCAAAGGCCACTGTTGTAGTCAAGTTTTCCTGCTTAGATAATTTTAAACTCAAAATTTCAGTTCAATATTTCAACTCAAATGACTAATTTATCGGTTTTATCAAAGAAACAATACAAACAAAATTAATGTGTCATAAACTGTTCAAAATGTTAACATAATCATAATTACAGAGTACAAAAGTGGGCCTTATCAAATAAGAAGTATATTACCAAGATTCAATATTGCTTCTGTTGGATTATTTTAGCAAGTAATAAGGATGACTTTAAACTCTACTCCTAATATATGCCTATTAACACATGTGTGAACAGTTTAGATCCAGATCAGCTGGCACATCTGTGCCATATGATCAGGATCTAAACTGTTTGCTTTTAGTTTCATTAGGTCAAGATGCAAACAATGTAGATCCAAATCAAATGGCACAGATAAGGCAGCTGATCTGGATCTATACTGGTCACCTATGGGATAAAATGGAGTATATATGGAGTAATGGGTTAGTGGGTCATCTGGGGTAAATAGGGAATATGTCATCAGTTCATATTAAATAAAACCTTTTACAGACAATGCAGGTCATTTATTTCATCTGATTATCAAACTTGCCGAGATTATGTTTTGGTAATATCTCACAAGTATCCAACTTTTATCTGGGTAAAATAATTATGGTTACAATCAGGATCATCTAGGATAAAAACGAGTAGGTCTGATCAAAGACAAAATAACTTCATAATGCCAAAGATCCCATATTTTTCCTCTTGATTTTCACCAAACTTGCTTGGAATGTTAGTAATTATAATCTTTACCAAAATTATTCAGACCATTCCTTTGGGTTCCCCAAATCAGTTTGACTTGATGATATCCTGTTCATGTCAGAACCTGGGTGATTATAACCCAAGTTACTTTGTTGACTGAAAGGAAGCTGTGTTAACACAGCTGAGGTTCTATTTTCTCGGGTGTCACATTAAGGAATACGGCATTTTCATCAAAGCCAAGTCAATTGTAATACGATTTGGTATACACTTCACCTGGTTTACTTGGGTGCCACAATACCAGTACATGTATTAGCAACTTTTAGGCTCAGTGACAAACAAACAGTGAATGACAAGACCAAACAAGAACTGTAACTCTCAAGTCTTTATTATCATTATATACAACAGGCAGCAGTTGAAATGAATAAATTAATCTGCCATAATATGATGTAATGATCACCTAAACATTCGTACATTTCTACACACCTTCAACACGATCAGGAGACATGCACTCCCTTATTTCACTTAAATAGCTTTGGCAATTAATCCAAACTCTAAATCCAATTTGAATAAAAGTGAAAATTAATTACAAATTATTATAGAATTATCACAACAATATATATGTATTCCCCAGTATTATATAAAAAAAGAAAATCCCATGCATAAAAAAATGAAGATTGCATATAATTACAAGAAATAAGTGAAACTGCATCTCTAGAAAGATGAATTTCTGATATTCTGAAGGTTTTTACATAAGTTTCTAATTTATCTGATAACCTGAAATTTTAAAAGGACACAAAATAAACTACTAAAAACGAATGCAGCCTGTTCAGATTTAGAAATAATCAAGTTACATGAACATGCAACAGGCTGGGACACCTTTTCTTGGCATAGCTCATGTATTGTGTCAGACATAGAACTGATAATAAACAAAAAACATATTTGAAAGAGTTATTTTCATGTTCTGTATTTGCAGGTGTATTAAATCCTTTACTCCATGGGATATGTCTGTTATCTCATGGGCAAACAATGCAGATCCAGATCAGCCGGCACATCCATGCCGTCTGATTAGGATCTGCTATGTTCGCTTTTGATTTATTAAGTTATTTCTGACCAAAAAGTGACCACTTAGATCCAGATTTGACAGCACAGATGTGCCATCTGATCTGGATCAAAAAGGGGCATAACTCCAGTTTGATGAAGAAATATTAAGAAATAACAAAGTTATAGCCAAATTGAAGTTTTTGTGATGGACAGATGGATGAAAGGGTGACACAAAAAGTGAACAGCGTAGATCCTGATTAGAAGGCATGGATGTGCTGACTGACCTGGATCTACACTGTTTGCCCATGCAAAACAGCCATATTACATGGGGTAAAGGATAAACCTAAGTTTTCTCATTAAAGTATCAACAAAGAACTGATCTCACATACATCTTTTCCACATTATATTAATTATATATAAAACTAAACCACAGATGAGGCATAAAAGTATCTGATACAAAACAACAATTTCATAAATTTTTCTCATGTTACATATAAAAATTATTCTGAATGTAATTTAAATGATTTATGTACAAAGTTCATTATTTCTATACTTTCTACACATAATTACCTTCTGAACATAACCAACAAGTGTATTCACAAAATACAAAACAAATTAACATTCCCTTGAAATTTAGAGTAAAAATATGTTAAAATGACCCCAGATCATGCAAAATGAAATGGATAATACAACATGGAAAATGAATAAAAAGCACCAAATGACCAATTATCAACCCTCAGTTATTGGTGAAACATTCACATCCAAAAATCATAAAATGAAAGTACAGACTTTAATAGTAAACTGGATCTGTGTTTTCAGATAAGATACAGTAGACTCCAGGAAATCGAATACACAGCTAAAAATATTCTATTGCCCGGAGTATTCGATTCGCTGGTAATCGTATTCATCATTAAATCTGCATATATTTGTTGACAAGGGAAGTCAGGTAGATCGTGTTCTGGACAATACTTGTGATAAGTATGCATTATTTATATGTTTATTAATCGATTAACAGACTCTTCTGTCATGTACTGCAACAAAATCGAAGTTTCAAATTATATTACGACACCGCGACATTTACAACGTGAATGTAAAATAAGTATTAAAACACTAACCAATGCGAACATATTCCATAAAAAAATACATCCCAATTTTATCTCGAGTATCGTATTTCAGTATTATTGCATCATCAACCAATTTAACCCAGCTAAAAATGACAAATGTCACGTACACACTTGTAGATCGAACGATTTCAAAGCAGAGCCGATAAAACAACAGTCTTGATACAAGCCGACAATTTCCTTTGAAGCTGCATTTCATTGACAGTTGGTATCAATGTTTACCTCCATACTGACTCTCAATCAAATTCAGTCTCCGTATGAAATTAACAGGAAAGGTGGATCAAAAAAATATACATAAATCTATGAGTGTTTTTAAAACATGTTTGAGAAAATTACTTTTTGTTTGTTTTTTAATTGTGAGGATTATGTGATAATTAAAAAGAGACAATTGGATTTGAACGTGAATTATTGTAAGTAAATCCACCAATAACGGATAGGCCTAGGTTGCTGTTTATTTGTAACAGACTTTTTAAATGCCTGATTGAATAAGCTGTTTACAAGAGGTGACAGGTTACAGTTTGTTTGCCCGGAGGCTTCACTGTTCTTGTTCATCGATGTCGAGAAAATTTAATTGGATTTATCAGCGGACAATAGACAAATTATAAAGCTGTCATGAGCTTTGATACGACGATAAACGGTACATCCGGTGTCTTTTCCTGTAAACAGGCGATGTAAATATTCGATTTCAATCGGTTTTGGCAAGAAAATTTGCAAATTTCTATTCGATTGGGCGATATATTCTCTTATCCGATATCCAAATGGCCGATAAAATTTACATTGCGTATATAGGAAATGGTTTTGCATTTGAAAATCATACACCATTTGCCGATATATTCTTATAGCCGATACCTGATTTCGTGGAGTCTACTGTAATAAGATTTAACAATGATTATAACTCAAAACAGCGCTCTTCTGCCTTTGTTTTAGCACTATTTTGTTTATCATTTGTATATTCTTAAAAGAAAACATGATCCTCCTTTGCAAACAAAAACATTACAAAACCATTATTAAGTCACCAACCTAAAGTTTCAGTCTTCACCATGAAACAGAACTCAAGATTATAAAACTGAAATTGGAGACAAGTCACAAATCTCAAGCATCTGATTAGCTGAAATAAAGACAAGTCTCCATGTCAGCCAATCAGGGCTGAAGGTTATAAAACTGAGATTTGAGATTGGTTTCCATTCTCAGTTTTATAACCTTGGGACCAGATTCTCCAGATTTGGGACTGGTCTCTTTCTCAATTTTATAATCTTGGGCTCTGGTATTTTGTGACAATCACTCTTTATAAAATACAACTACAGTAATTGTTTTCTGTCTATTTAACCCTTTACTCCTTTAATTTCTGTTCAAGAAGCAAACAGTGTTTTCAGCCATTGATGCAGGTAAGATGGCTCAGACGTACAGGCTGATCCTTTAATACACTGGTCACACGTGCAAAAAAACTCGTATATATGGATTAACGAATTAAGGTAGGACAAGAGAGCTTTTTGATTAATGAGCTGTAGTGTAAGCAGTACAATCATTCACATTTCCGCCCAGTGTAGATCCAGATTTACTAGTGTCATCAGGGTGTACACTGTTCTTTAGCCAGTTAACCCTTCACTCCATATAAACAGGTTTTATTGCATGTGCAACTACTGTAAATACAGATCAGCTGTGCCATCTGATCTAAACCTAAATGGGCAACTTTTTTGGTAAGTAATAACCTAATGAATCTGAAAGCGAACAGTGTAGATCCTGATCAGATGGCTAGTTGTGCTAACTGATCTGGATCTACACTGTTCACACGTGATAAAACCCTTATCTATGGAGTAAAAGGTTAATTAATATTTGTTTATCACCTTGATGAAAAATAAATGGACTAGCAGAGATAGTAGAAAGGTGGGTTCGTCAAATGTATTTCATCAAGTAATTAATTTAGCTATCATTTTATAGTATTTATTAGCCATATCCCTGTAACAGCAAAATGTATCACTGTTTTAAAATAATTTTGGGATCCCAAATCAAATGATATTTCATGAAGGTTTCATGGGTAAAATGACAAGTTAACCATGAAAAAAACGAGCAGTGCCATGGAAAATGTACCATGTCAAAAAATATCACTAAAGGCACATTTTCCTGTGATATGGCCAAATCACAACTAATCTGCTAGATAATACGACAATCAAATTATGACTGAAGTTCTCAAATGCAAGTTGCAAGCAACTTTAACGAGGTACACGAACATTGCACATAGGTGAAAAGTTTCATGATCGCTCATTTAATGTTTAACACAAATGGAATTAAAAAGAAAAACTGTAGATTAACAAATACTGTCACTAAAATGAGCAGAAAGTGCTAGCATAAATTCAGGCACAAAACAAGCAAATCATTGTTCTCTTGTAACACTGTGGACTTAAGAGACTTATAGCTTGGCCTTAAAGTAAGCTTGGTTTAACCCTTCACTCCGTAGATACACTGTCATTGTGTACATGAACAAAGATCAGGATCTACACTGTTCACTTTTAGATTCCACAGGTTGTTTCTGACCGAGATGCAACCAGTGTAGATCCAGATCAGACCACATGTATGTTCCAGCTGATCTGGATCTACACTGGATCTGGTAGCACATATGTTTAAATGTGTATATATCGAGGAAAGGGTAATGTCACTTACATTACACATAGTTATGTTAGATATATAAATTAGACATCATGAAAATGTTTATCTGGCTGATCTGTATTGTTTCAGGAGGGCATTTAAGTCCAACGTGTTAAGAGAGATGTTAAAGGTTTTTCCTGTAAATACATTCTTGTACATAAAATGTCTGCTGGATTGGTCTAGAAGTGCTCTCTCATTGTGAGCCATCATCATCGTCAAAATCTCCACCATCCTCATCAAGCAAACCAGCAAACTTGTTACTGTCACTGAAGTCCTGAAAAATACAATCAGAACACCCCAGTGATAAAAACTTTGATACAATAAGCTTGTATAACCCTGAGTAATAAAATACTAATTCACAGTTAGGTAGTTTGGGTTGAAATAAGGTTTAAATTGATGTTTTCTGGGTTTTATACACATAAAACCTTGGTTTCACATTAACTTAACAGAATATATAGTTACACTGCGGACTCTTTATAACGCGGTTCGTTTAGATCCGCACTCCATTATAACGCGGTCGTCCCGTGGATCCCCCTTTTTTTTCTAAGTCCATTTTTACCATGAAACGGCAAAAATTCGAATCCGGAAGTCATTTCTGATCATAAAACGGCAAATAAATCAAAACCGGAAGTCACAATTGTAACATGTACATAAGTGACGCACACATTTTATCCCTAAAACAACCGTGTTTTAACACCTTTCCCAGTGACAGATATCAGCCCGAAGCAAACTTGTGAATGCTTACTTACTGTTTATCATTGATCCATTACTAAATTCGATTGTCTCTATAATTATCACATAATCCGCACAATTCAGAAAGAAACAAAAAAATATTCCCAATCATGTTTTAAAACCTGTCGGTAGTTCATTGATGTACATTTTGCTTTGATCCGCCTTCCTGTTAATTTCATGGATGTTGCATTTTTTGACTATGGAGGTAAACAGCGATAATATCTGTCAATGAAATGCGACTTCAAAGAAAAATGTCGGCTCGTATCAAGACTGCGATGATTTGTCGGCTCTGCTATGAAATCGTTTGATCTACAAGAAGTGTGTAAGTGACATTTGGCAGAGTTTGTGTCATAAAAAAATAAAATATTTATGCAGGCATCTAAACAAACTAGATAAACGGTCTTTAATTCCATTACAATCATTTAAGGCCGATCCGATTTTGATCTTGTTGTTATTATTCAGTCTCATGATGTTTTGCTTTTTTTATTTGAAATTTGGTAATTGTATGTCTTGTAAGAAATATTATTTGTCGAGTACAGTGTGGGGAATCATAACGTTACGTGGAATTATGCATAATCTCGTTAGTTGTGTATTAGGTAGTATATTTGCGCTGGAAAATCGGGTCATGTATTTTTCGCGGGAAAATCGGGACATGTATTTTGGGCGGGAAAATATAACGCGGTTTCACTTATTAACGCGGTCCGGATGATGGACCCGCTATACCGGGTTATAAAGAGTCTGCAGTGTATTTGGTTTCTTGACAGGGAATGTGAGGATATATTGCCGGTATGGGTGTCATATTACCCCAGCCGCAGGCGAGGGATAATATGACACCCAGACCGGCAATATATACTCACATACCCTTTCAAGGAACCAAATAATTGTTTTATTATACTGCAAAGACCGTTAAAGACAAAAATAATAAGAAAACATTGATTTTCATTTATTTCGTTTATTTAATTTTATTCCCCTCTGAGAACCTCAATAATTATATGTCTGACGTCATTAATTTACCTGCATGACGTCACTTCTATAGAAATTGAATGGACTATCGATTTGATATTTATTTACAAAATTTGAGAATATTCTGATCGTTTTCAACGTTAAAAACATAACACAAATATTTTCTGTAACAATTTTAGTAATCCCTAAGCATACCGCTTTACAATTTACAAGATCGGCTTCAAATTATGCATTTTTACGGAAATTCAATACAAAATGGCGGACGACAACACAAGGTGGGAGGCCAGAGAGGGAAATTAAGGCACGTGCGTTCACATCTCAGCCGATCCGTAAATACGAATATACATCAACGGCAAATTATCCAATCAAATTCAAGCAAATTTCTTTGCAGTATAATAAACTGTGTTATTAAACAGATTTCACACATGCATTTAACTCAAAACAAGAGGTGTTTGTCAAACACAAATGCCCCCCCTGACGTGCAAGTGATATCTATTAGCATTGAATTTAAATTTTTGGAAATTTAGAGACTTTTGTAAGCTTTAGCAATGAAGGGTACCAGTCATGAAAGCAATTTACAAGACGGTGGAACTCCTATATATCAATAACCAGGTCATCCAATGAGAGGATTACATTTACCTCGACAAACATAAGCGCGTGTAGATTAACCTAGTCTAACACAAAGGATTTTATTGTAATTTAAATCAAATATTCGCTATTGGCGGAGATATAGTAGCTCTAGTGTTATGTCAATTCCGGTAATGTGCAGGCTTTAGTGACCATCCATACGAAACCAAAGCATTTAATAAACACAAGTGAGTGATAATCAGTGCCTATTTATGACACGGCATATATTGAAATAGTTTAAAATTAATGTTATGGATCATTAATATATATCTTTACTTGAAATTGTCATGGGGAAAAATAATCACAACTTTACACTGAGAAGTATTTTATTTTATTATACAAATAAACATAAAAACGTTGTCTAGTTATTGATCGAACAAGGTTTTTTGTTGTCAAGGCCACCGTGACCTTGACCTTTGACCTACTGACCCCAAAACCAATAGGGGTCTTCTACTGGTCACGACCAACTTCCACACCAAATATGAGGTCTGTATCACAAAGCGTTGTCTAGTTATTGATCGGACAACGTTTTTGTATGCAAAGGCCACTGTGACCTTGACCTTTGACCTACTGATCCTAAAATACATAGGGTTCTTCTACTGGTCATGACCAACCTCCACACCAAATATGAGGACTGTATCACAAAGCGTTGTCTAGTTATTGATCGGACAATGTTTTTGTATGCAAAGGCCACTGTGACCTTGACCTTTGACCTACTGATCCTAAAATCAATAGGGTTCTTCTACTGGTCATGACCAACCTCCACACCAAATATGAGGACTGTATCACAAAGCGTTGTCTAGTTATTGATCGGACAAGGTTTTTGTGGTCAAGGCCACTGTGACCTTGACCTTTGACCTACTGACCCCAAAATCAATAGGGGTCTTCTACTGGTCATGACCAACCTCCACACCAAATATGAGGACTGTATCACAAAGCGTTGTCTAGTTATTGATCGGACAAGGTTTTTGTGGTCAAGGCCACTGTGACCTTGACCTTTGACCTACTGACCCCAAAATCAATAGGGGTCTTCTACTGGTCATGACCAACCTCCACACCAAATATGAGGACTGTATCACAAAGCGTTGTCTAGTTATTGATCGGACAAGGTTTTTGTGGTCAAGGCCACTGTGACCTTGACCTTTGACCTACTGACCCCAAAATCAATAGGGGTCTTCTACTGGTCATGACCAACCTCCACACCAAATATAAGGACTGTATCACAAAGCGTTGTCTAGTTATTGATCGAACAAGATGTGGTCTACGGACCGACATACCGACCGACATACCGACCGACCGACCGACCGACCGACCGACATGTGCAAAGCAATATACCCCCGCTTCTTCGAAGGGGGGCATAATTAATATTAACTTATATTGAGAAAGAAGCAATATTTAAACTAATTACCTTATTTTTCTTTTCTTCAAACTTAGGCATTTCATCAATTGACTGTGGCAGGGGCTTTTCCCTTTTCTCAGTTCTAATAAACAAAACAACATGTAAACTATGCAACAGCGTGTAGGGAAATAGTTCATTTTTCATTACCATACTGAACTCAAGATGGTATCCTAACTACAAAATTCAGGTTCATGCAATTTAACCTTTTACTACATGGATACTGCTTTTATCCCCAAAATAGATCTACATGAAATGCTCCCGAGATCTGTATGAAAACACTGCCATGCACAAATCAATGTAATCATTTTTAAGAAATACAGATTTTTATACATTTTTTTCGTTCTTCAAAAATATATACAGCCATCAACACTTAAATTGCATAAATATATTTCAGGTTTACAAGGTTTATAGCTACTTTTTCTTTTAGCACTTTAAGTTACAATGAAAATCAAGTCACAGACAACGTGAGGTAGTTTAACCCTTTACTCCATGGGATATGGCTGAAATCCCATTAGCAAACAGTGTAGATCTAGATCAGATGCTAAATTCTTGCCATGTGATCAGGATCTACACTGATCACTTTTAGATTCATGAAATTATTTCTGACCAGAAAGCACACAGAATAGATGTAAATCTAATCACAGGCATGGTCACACACATGATAAAACTCTAATATATGGAGTAATGTAGAAGTTACAATATTTGTACTCACTTTTTCTGAGGCGTTTCTCCTCGCCCACGCCCAAATCCTCCTCTCCCACCTCTTCCCCTACCCCTGTCACCTCCACCACCACCTCTGTTAGCCCAGGCATTCGGCACATTTGAAGGGGCCGCATTCACCGGGGCTGGACCTGGCTCTATAATATAAACATGTTTATGCAAGGTACATGTACGGAAGATATTACAATAAAACACAGGTAATCATACATGACCGTCAATGAGAAAATGTGGCCAAATGAGCATTTATTTAAATGCTTTATGAAATAAAAAAGTCTGTTGAGTAAAAGTTGAAAATTTCAAGCAAAATTACACACTAAATTTTGAATGTTTCAAGTTAACAACCATTCACTTGTGAATTCAAAGCACTTATATAAATATTGACTTCACTGAATCTCATATCATTGAATGCAATGTTGCACATTCATATTAAGTTTCTGCTTTTCTCCAAGCATTACGAAATAATACATTTCATTCACAAGCAAACTGCTTCTTTTCACATTGTTTAAACTTTTAGCTTTATTATACCTTCATTCAAGTGCTTTGAATATGAAAGAGAAGTGGTTGCTGTCTGTGCCGTCTGATCAGTATCAAAACTGTTCACTTTTTGATTTGTTAGCTTATTTTTTTACCAAAATGCAACCAGTGCAGATCCTGATCAGACAGCATGGATGTGCCGGCTGATCTGGATCTACACTGGTCGCACATGCGTAAAAATGTGTATATATGGAGGAAAGGGTTAACTATAAATACTTGACAGAAGTATTTTAATGCATATTTGTGAATGCACTTTACAATAAACATCAAATTTTGGCTTTTTGCGAGAACTTCAAATTTTGTAAAATTTAACAATCTTTTAACTTTTTGCAATAATCATTGTTGCACATTTGGCCCAATTTTGTTAGTCACATATAATAGATTACCAAAGTTTATTCATAATAACTAGACATCAACAGTACTTTAACTTTCAATGACTGCTGAAAAGGAAAAATGGATTTTTCAGTTAAGGACTGGAAACTCAGAGTTTCTTGTTTCCTTTGGAGGGTCACAAAAACAAAAGGCGCTTAATTTTCAATCATAACTGATGAAGCAATAGAAAATTGTTCTGAAATTCATATCAGATTTAAGTATTTCAATCAGCTTATCTATCAATATTATCGAAAAGAACTGAAAAAGAACATCTAACTTTTTTTAATTTACATCATTTTCAAAAGAAACTATGTAATCAATGGCGTACCAAAGAGAGGTCATAAGCTAAAAAAAGTAGTTCAGCAAAATCAGTGAAAATAAAAATTTTATTCCACAGTTTAATAACAGTGGAATATCTTTTTTTTATTTCACTGAGAAAACTCTATAAATTACTTGAAAACACTAGAATTATCACTGAAAGTGATTAAATACCCCCACATGTGTGCTTGATACTTGAACTGGAAATTCTTAGAATCAATGTGTTCAATACCAAGTTTCGTCTTCACAGACACTATCTATATAGCAATTTTCATCACAATATCTCATTCCCAACTACAGTTATTGAGCATATACAGTTTTTCTATTTTTAGTAACAGTGACCTTGACCCCACAGGCCTTACTTGCAATTCCAAAAGTCGCCTTCACAAAAACCACCAATACACCAAATTTCATTCAAGAATCGCATTCAAAACTATAGTTACTGAGTGGAAATGAAGTTTTGAAGTTAAAATAACAGTGACCTTGACCTTGAACCCACAGGCCCCAGTCAAACTTTACCTGTATCTTGTAATGTTACATCTGTGTCCCGAAAAATAATTAAATCTATGAAGTATTTCATGAGTTATCGTCCAGAAACAGTTTTTCTATTTTAAGTAACAGTGACCTTGACATTGACCCCACAGGCCCCAAAGTCGAACCTAACCTGTATATTTTGATGTTACATCTATGTTCCAAAAAAGGATTTAATCTGTGAAGTATTTCACGTGTTATCATCCGGAAACCATTTTTCTATTTTTAGGAACACTGACCTTGACACTGACCCTACCAGCCCCAAAGTCGAATCTGACCTGTATCTTGTGATGTTACGCCTGTGTACCAAACATTTTTAAAATATTTGATGCCTTTCAGGAGTTATTGTCTGGAAAGCATTTTTCTATTTTTAGTAACAGTGACCTTGACACTGACCCCACCAGCCCCAAAATCGAACTTGACCTGTATCTTATGATGTTATACCTGTGTACCAAAAATTATTTAAATCTGTCAAGTCTTTCATGAGTTATCATCCGGAAACAAAGAATCCGACCGACCAACAGACCGACCGACAAGCTCACTCCTATATACCTCCTCAAACTTCGTTTGTGGGGGTATAATAAAATAAAACACAGTTTATATCATTATTCTATAAGAGATAACACAGTTTATTCTGTCTCCTTCATTATTTTATATGAGATAACACAGTTTATTCTACCTCCTTCATAATTCTATTAACATGGGTGAAAACTTAAAAAAACCTGAAGATTTTGCTGGGGGCCGCAAGGGCCCGCAGTGGGTCCAGGGCAATGCCCTGGCCAGGGGTCCAGGGGGCCAGAGGGCCCCAGAAGTTCCTGCATTTTAGCAAATTTCAAGGCCAATTCTAGTGTTTTCCTGAGACACAATTGTTCTAAAATATTTTTTTTTTCTTAACAATATATTCATTTGTCATGTTGAAAATTGATAATTTAGACTGATTATAATGTCAATCAAGCCACTGAATAGACTACATGACATTTTACTCTCTTTTCATTACATTAAGAATCACAAGGCTACAAAACAAATTCTTATGCTTACAAAAAAACTGTTTGTTGTTTTTTTTTTTCAAAAAAAAAACAAAAACAAAATAATAACCATACTTTAATTTGTCTTGACACAGCACTCACAATATGCAGCGCCCGGAATATCGGGCTTTCTAAGCCAGATTTCCCACCTGTCACCGTTTTTGTCGCATTCTGAGAGCCATTCCGAATTCGACTTGTTTTTGACATTTTTTTCTAGCGATTTGGTATCACAATCCGATTTGAAGAACTTCATTTTTTATGCTTTCAATCAATGGAGGGCGCCATTTTGCCTGATATTACGTTACGACGGATTTGATTCGATGATTTCAGACTGGGCTAGCCAGTTTCAGCCAATCAAATTTGATATTAGATACTGCTAAATGACCTCAATACACGACTGAAAGATTGTTACAATAGTTCAACTTATTTCTATTTCCTTAAAAGACAGTGCTGTCATTAATATACAGTTCTTATGTTAATTGTAAAATATTTGGTAAAACCATAATGAATAATAAATAAATGTCTTTATACCATTATGGTTCTAATAAATTTTCTTGATGTGAAACTTTCAGGGAAAGGTAGGCCTCTGATTTTATAGATCTTACATTTGAAACTTTACATACAGACCAAATACCCCAAGGTTTAAAATAACCCCACTAATATTCAAAAGGTTTCCTTTTGGAGGGTTTCCTACCATTAGCTATCTATGCCTGTTTTATATAGATGCTGCAGTTTGAATTTGACTTACGAGCTGTGACCTATCAGACAAACACACTGTCAAGTTTAATCAGTATATGAACCATGACTGAAATAAGTCAAGTACCAAGTGGATTATTTAGAGCTCAATGTGTAAAATAGGACAAAAGCAATTACCCATAATTTGAATTACAGTCAAATAATGACAGCACTGTGGGATATTGTGTTGTGTCAATGGTAACAATATTTCTGGATGTGAGTGGAGATCATACCTACCTCTCTTACCAGTAACTCCTTGCTGCTCCATTTCCTGTTTCCGCTTCAGCCAAGGGTTCTCTTTTGGCGGTTCAGCAGGAACAAACTCCTTCTTTCCTTCTGGTTTTGATGGTGTGGACTAACAAAAAAAGGAATTGGCAATGAATACAAGTAATGGAATGTATGTGGATTCTTTGGGTATGATAAATCACTATTAACTCTTTACTTTATATATACAGGATTTGTTGCATGTGGCATGGTAGATCCAGATCAGCAGACACATCTGTGCCATCTGATCTGGATCTACACTGGTCGCTTTCTGGTAAGAAATAACCTGATGAATCTTAAAGTGAACAGTGTTGATCCCAATCAATTTGATCTTTGGATCAACACTGTTCAGACTGTTCTCCCATGAAATAGGTATAATTTATTTTGCACCAAATAAAATTGTTTAAGCTGTTTATAATTTTTTTCACGAAAAAATGGATAGGGTAATTTGACATGACACAAAAAGCATGAAACATTCTCTATCATCATTTTTACAATAGCTTAGAACTATCAAAGCTTTTATATCAAGAATGAAATCTGGTGTATTTCAAATCTCAATACTATATTGAAACAGACAAAAACAGTCATATTTATATGGTTTTGCATTTCAATCTACACTGTCATTTTTCACAATGATCTTAATAACAATGTTTGTTATTTTTGTTAAGATAACCTTAATGTTTGATTGATGCAAATTTATGCAAGTATTGAAATCCTTATAAAATGTAGCAGATATCCTTAAATTAAAGCTTGGAAACTTACATCATTGGATGATTGTGAGGATGTACGGTTGGAGCGAGCAGGCTGGTCCTTGTCTGACTTCTCTTGTCCTCTTGTGGCAGGTGACTTGGACTGTGGCACAGACTGCGAATCATTCCTCCTACTCTCCTGAGCTGGAGGAGGTTTCTCCTGCACTTTCTCAGGTGGTGACTGTGTTGTCTGATGTATGGAAGATAAATTAACAATATCCAGAAATTATTTTTGACCATTCATAATCTGGGTCAGTTGGTCTTCAGTATGCTACCTGACTTTCAATGAAAGTAACACTTCCCATCAAATCCCAATTTCCCAAAGGAAATTAATTTAACCCATTACTCCATAAACAAGTGTTTTTATCACAATGTACCAACAGTGTAGATCTAATCAAGATCAGCCGGCACATCTGTCTGACCATGTCTTGGAAGAAATAACCTAATGAATGATAAAGCAAACTGTGCAGATCAAATGTTAGACATTTGCAAGCTGATCTGGATCAACACTATTTGCCAAGGAGTTTATTCAGATGGAGTAAAGATTAAAATCTGTGATGATCAGTGTAGATCTAGAGCTTCCCAGGCTTTGCGAAAGTTGCCAGACCGTCGGACATGTCCAGCTAAAATTCAGACCGGTTCGATAATATTTTTCCGAATTCCGGACCTTATGACCGGCACAATTCAGTCCTTTATTTTCTGATAACGACTGAGTAAGAGTCTATCCGTCTGGCACCAGTACCGGGATTTATCAAGTCCGATCAAGACCAAGACCGAGTTTTCTCCCTTGAATAAAAGAAAATGTCAAACGAGTTTCGCCGTTTCTTTTAAAATTTATAATCAAATTCTAGATTAATTTACCATATGCGACCTTCGACCTTGTACAAAGAAAATGTCGTTCTCGCGGTATTACGATGGCGCTACACCATGCAAAAAAAAAACAGAAAAAACTGATGAAAAATGAAAAGCAAAACAATAGGAATACATAACCCAGCGCCGCAGCGTAAATTTGTTTAAAAAATGAAGAAATGGACGCCTGTAGTTACTTTTCGATGAGAATAGTTTCGATGAGACAGTATTTGATGACACTGAAGAAATTGTACCCAGTTTTGATGTACGTCCAGTGGTATTCAGACCATCCAATTTTTTTTTCCACATACTCTTTTGACATGTTTTGTGATAAGGACTAGATGATGGCTGTTAAGATAATTATGAATGTTTTGATTTCCAGACAGAGTCCATCAATCTGAATAAACTTATGTTTTATGTAAGAGAATAAAATGTTACAGAAACCTTTAAAGGATGTTGTGTCTTTGATTTAATACGCAAACAAAAGTATACATATATTTGAAAAAAAATTCGGTCAGACAAAATTGCTTTCGGTCAGACAAGAGTTGGAAGATTGTCTGACTGAATGTCAGACAAAGTTTTCAGCAGTTTTGCGAAGCCTGGCTTCCTCCAGACTGAAAGACAGTCTAAACAAAAGCTGTTAGTTACCTGGGAAGATTTTCTCTTCTCCCATACATTTTCTTTTGGCAGTGGAGCAGGAACAAGTTTGACAGGTTCTTCCCGATATGCTGGAGAGGATGGTGATACTGCATTATGGGATTTATCCTCCTCGCCTCCAGAAAACACCTCCGGATGTGAAGATTGTTCACCGCTGTCTTGCCGAGATCTACCTTGTGAGGACTGGGAACCTGTGCAGTACAGTGTGAAAGGAATTTAAGGCAAAAACATTTTGGAATCTGAACAGAAGAAAGTCACCAGGGCTCGCCATTTCTACAATCAGGGTTTTTAATAGCTTTTGAAAACCAGGGTTCATTTGAAAATTTTCATCGGGTTCAAAATGAGGTTGCCATGAATGATGTTGTATATGATTTTTATGAAATTGCTTTTTACTTATAATACATTTCAAATGTAAAATATATATTAAATTCATAAATTTATATGCAATAAGAAAAAAAGAATCATCTGTTTTCTTTAGACCACTTTTCTAAATTTTCCTACATCAACATGACCTTAAACTCAGATTTAGGTGGGGTTTAAGTGGATTTTTTTATATTCACTTGCATCACAATGGAAGAACTACATCAACTGAAATCCCTATAAATAATGAAGAGAAACCTACAGTTATATTGCATCTGCCTAATGAAAAGCTTTTTTCTTTTACAAATTACATATACCACAGAATTAAATATCAACATCTGAAATGATCATGAAAAGCTAACATCGTGTATATCTGTTTGATAAAGCAAGTACAACAGTGTAATTTATTTTTGTTTGCATGACATTCTTTGGTTTTCTGTAAAATGCAAATTTTGGGAGTTTTACACTAAAATTCATTGAATTTGATTTTTAATTAACCCTTTCCTGGATATATACGCATTTTTATGCATGTGCGACCAGTGTAGATCCAGATCAGCCGGCACATCCGTGCCATCTGATCAGGATCTGCACTGGTCGCATTTTGGTCAGAAATAACCTAATGAATCAAAAAGCAAACAGTTTAGATCCTGATCAGACGGCATGGATGTGCCGGCTGATCTGGATCTAAACTGTTTGCCCTAGCAATAAAGGTGTATCTGTACAGGAAAGGGTTAAGGATTGGATCGATATTTGATAGTTTTCATACCCAGATGAAAACCATCAAATATTGATTCAATCCTTATATTCAAACACATACATACTCTCATTTTTGCCAATCTTGAGAAGGGTTTGTAATATTTTTGCTATATTTTTGTAATATTTTTGCTTTTTTTTTAATTACTGTTGGGACAGCCACATTGACGACAAAACGAATGACGGCAAACAACTGGTGACAAAACATGCCTGCTTGACATTACATGTTAAAACAATGTGCACAGTCTAATAAAAGTGTGAGCGGCTTTTACTCTAGCCACAAACTGTGCACCATGAAGAACTATGATTCATCAGATGACTTAGACTTCATCGTAGAAGATAAAGTTGAAGTGTTAATATTAACATTGACAAACAAATCTAAATATCATGGTGGCTGAAATTTCTGGATCAAGTTACATATGAAATTCATAAAAAGTCATAACCACCTTAACATGTTAATTCTCAGTAGTTTAGTTAACACTTGGATTTGGCTTATATCACATGTGGACAGTGTAGATCCAGAAGTCCCTTTTTTAGATCTTACCAAGTCGCTTTCAGATTTATGAGGTCATTCTGACTAAGAAGTGAACAGATCAGAACACACAGTTTATGGTTTATCTGGATCTGCACATGACCCAAGATCATAAAACTAAATCTCGAGGTCAGTCTCAAATCTCAAGCATCTGATTGGCTGAAATGGTGACCAGTCGCCCATTTCAGCCAAAGAGATGCTTGAGATTTGAGACTGATCTCCAATCTTAGTTTTATGATCTTGGGCCCTGGTCGCACATGGGATAAAAGCTATATCCTTGGAGTATAGGATTCTTACAGACCTTTCTTGGGCCTTGAGCTGCCACTTGACCGTCGTTCTCTGCGACCATCACCTTCTTCTGAACGCTCACTTCCTGAACGACGCCTTGAACTAGACCTGTAATAACATACAACAACATCAGTTACACTTCCTGAACGACGCCTTGAACTAGACCTGTAATTACATACAACAACATCAGTTACACTTCCTGAACGATGCCTTGAACTAGACCTGTAATAACATACAACAACATCAGTTACACTTCCTGAACGACGCCTTGAACTAGACCTGTAATAACATACAACAACATCAGTTACACTTCCTGAACGACGCCTTGAACTAGACCTGTAATAACATACAACAACATCAGTTAAACTTCCTGAACGACGCCTTGAACGAGACCTGTAATAACATACAAGAACATCAGTTACACTTCCTGAACGACGCCTTGAACTAGACCTGTAATAACATACAACAACATCAGTTACACTTCATCATCAGCTAGAAACACTGAACGAGACCTGTAATAACATTAAACAACATCAGTTACACTTCATCATCAGCTAGTAACATTCCAAAGCTCATATAATCCATGTGCAAGCTTGGAGTAGATTCTGTAGCCTTGTTTTTATTTATTGGGTTAAAGTTCTGTATACTATTTGTTGTATTATTATGGTACAAGAGTAATCACACATCATTTAGTCAGTCTTTCACATTGTACATAGCAGTTATCCAAAGTAACTGACAAAGTTCATGCTTTCAAATCAAAAGGAGACATAAATAAAGTGCGAGATTCGATCAGCTTCACTAACATCCCTGAGAATAACAACCCTGAACCAGTATAAAAATGCTCTTCTGAAAGAGCTATCTAGCTTATAACTCATCCAATATATGTGCTGTTAAAACGATAAAACAACATTGAAACCAGAAAAAAACTGTTTTAAAAAAATGATGTCTTATTTTTAAAAGCATTCTAACTCATTAGCTATTCCCCATCTTTATTCCACATGCCTCCAATGAATTTGAAGATATTGTTATGGAGGTAAAGTTAAAAAGACAATTACGCTTCATTATATAACCTACGTATAACCTGTATAGATTTAGGTAAGCCTGCACATGTATGCAGTCTGATCTCATCTACAATGTTTGCTTACTGGTAAGAAATATTTTAATGCAGGGTTCTCCCCAGCCCACTTAAGCATAGCAGGAGCAATAGGCTTTGATCTCAACTGCTGTACTCCCGTTACTATTTAATAATCCTGTAATGCTAAAAAAAATAAACGCTATGCCATCCTGTTTACAGGCTTTCAAGTGACCTTCTTTCAAAATGTAGGGGAAAAAAAGGAACCTTTTTGACAAAAAAAAAAAACGGGAAAAAGTAGGAATAAGTAGGAACTTTTTCCTCAAAAGGAGGAATAGGTAACAGTCTGACCTGAGGTTTGACTTCAAAATTTTTCATACAGGAGCCCACCTGGAAACCAATGCAAACTTTAATCAAAGCGTGATAGCGTCACAGATGAAAGAACTGCTGGATGTATTCTTCAAATATCTGAGCTAAAAACTCTTAAAAAATTTTTTTTTGCCCAATTGACAAAAAAGTAGGAATAGTACGAGTTTTTGTAAAAATGTTGGAAAAAGTAGGAACAAGACTAAAAAGTAGCAAAAATTAGGAAAACGTATGACAGATTGACAGCCTGTGTTGATAGTAAAATCCAAGTTAAGATGTTTCTCCTCTCAAAAATAGCCTCAGGCTAAAATCCCTCATTAAGAAATTACAACTGAAAGGCTGTTGTTTACACAAATCACGGTCCAATTGACAAATCAAGAGTCCAGTGGGTGGGGTTTAATTAAGATTGATCTTTGGTGTCTGCAAATTTTATCCAGGGCTTTTCATCAAAAAATTGGGAAGAGGCCCTGGCCTTTCAAATTGGCAAATGTATGTGCGATAATTTTTTATTTTGGGGAAAACAAAATTCATTAAACGATGGGCATTCGTTAACAAATTTGAATAGTTATAAGAATTTCAACTTAAATTTTATTTTTTAAAGCACTTTATTTTTCAGACTTAAATTTTCAAACTCCTCTTAGAGGATTTTGATCCATTTTTGGACATCTTACCTGGCCTTTTGGGAAAATTATCTGCCACAGTTGGGAAAAGACTGTTTTTGGATTGGGAAGCCTTATACAGGCCTCTGTTATATAAGGATAAAAAGCCCTGTTACGATGATTTGCAGTTTATTTTGAATTACTCTTACGTAGTTTTATTTTCCTTGTTATCATGTTCGTATTTATCCCTGGGTTCTTCATATCCCTGGGATCGACCATACCCTCGTGATTCGAGGGTTGATTTTGGTGCCGCTGGCTCCAACTTTTGCTTCATCAATCGTTCTTCGATCTCACGTTCTCGCTGTGCTGTATCAACCGGTTTGGCACTGCCAAATATCGAAGCCTTTGGTTTTTCCACCTCCGCCGGTTTTGGTTCAGGTGTATTTTCTACAGGCTTTGTCCTTGGCTGTAAATGCAATCTTGGTCTCTCTTTGGGAGTTTCTTAAATGTAAAAGAGAACTTATGCTTAGTCATTCATATTCCTACTAGATGTTGGATTGCATTGATCTTGCTTCTAGGCAGTATGTTCAATAATTTGCATTTCTGTTACTGCCCATGAACAGACTCGATCAAACTGGGCTGGGAATATTTTCTTGTTTATCTCCTCATTTGGAGGCTTCCAAAGATATTTTTCATCTATTTTGATGCTGCAAAACCCCTAGCTACATGCAACAACTGTTTCATTGATGACTAACCAGTGCTACCACAACAACAACAATTGTGGAAAATTACAGGCCTTTTGCCCATGTGACTTCTCAATGAGCATTCCTTACTGTCAGCAAAATTCACACTGATCTGCTAATCATGGACTGGTTAATTTATGTTACAGCTTCCATAAATTTTAAAGTTTATTCAGACAGCGATTAAAATCATTTCAAATACCAGCTAATAAAAATCAAGGCTTACAAAATTCACACCAAAATTACAATGCACTAATTTCTCAATCAGGTTTTCTCCACTCTTCTAGTTCTTACTTTGTTACAACTTTATGATCACATAATTGGTTTAGTTATAAGTTATAGAAAGTATAACTCAGTTTGTTTCTACAAATATACATTACTTTGTTAAAAACTTTATTATCACAACATTGGTGTAGTTATGGAAAGCGGTACTAAGGTTGTTTCTATTTTGTTTCAAATTCTTCAATACAAGTTAACAATATGCACATACCTGGCTCTCTTTCCTCATGTCTCTCTTGCCGGGTATTTCTGAAATGATTTTTAAAAAAGCAATAATTTTGTTTACTTCTATGTGCTTGTGTTCTGAAAATTTCACTTTTCAGAAGGAAACTAACCGCAAGTGTATTGTAGATAATTATTTGTGGTAATAAATTTTTATGGTTTTCCATGAAACACCATTTTTGTGGGCTTTTTATTTAGTTGAACTCAATTTTATAAACTATGTCTTTGTTCAATTCCTTGTTTTGTGATATCAAATTTGTTGATCTATCTGCCCAGTAAATACATGAAAGTGGGTACTCCACAAATATTAGTGATTTTACAAAGAAATATGATTATTAATATTTGGCAAACAAAAGCACATAAAGACCCATTCTGAGAATGAAGTATTTTTTTTTGATGTTTAGATTTTACCAAATAGTTAAAATATTTTGGTTAGATGGAAATCATTGGAATGAAAACAGTAGATTTAAAGCTTGTTATTAAACTTGAATTTTTAAACAAGAGACATCCTTTCACTTATTTCTTGAAGCCTGGCTCCAATGTTTATATCTCCGTACATAAACTCAATCTGTTATCAGTAAGTAATTGATTAATGACGTCATGTAACGAAGATCACATTTATCATGGTTAGCTTTGCAACCATTTTGAGGGGTTGTCCTGGCTAGCTCAGTCGGTAGCGTGCATGGAGCTACATGGCTAGGAGCTGTTAACATACAGTATGGGTTCGATTCCCACAAAGAGCAACATTATTTACACATCATCTATGCTTCAAACTGCCAATTTCTTTTGTTTAACATCCTATTTATAATCTCAAACTGGATTCCACTGTTGCTTCTATCAAATCCTTGGCAGATGTAATATTCTGTTATCCATCCTTGCATCTTACCTCAATTTTAAAATTTTATTTCAACCTTGTGATCTGTAAAAGAACCATAACCCTGTTTTCGTGCTCTTGTACCTAATCTGTAGCCAACATTTTATTCAGATGGTAATATCTTACCTGTCACCTCCATAACCTCTGTCCCTATCCCCACCATGACCACCACCTCTCTCCCAACTCTTTTCCTGTCCCTGGTCATCTCGACGGAACCCAGCACCAAACTGACGTCTTCCTCCTGCAAGTTGAAGCAATTGTTTGAATACAGATATCTGTTATCAAGGTAATAAAACTAAATCTGGACACAAGTCTCAAATCTGAAAAACTCTGATTAGCGGAAATGGAAACTTGCCTCCTTTTTAGCCAATCAGATGCTTGAGATTTAAGACTGGTTTCCAATCTCAGTTTTACAACCTTCAGCCCAGGCTCACTATTTAATGCTCCATCTCATAGACTCTTTTGAATTCTTTGTAATCACTATTTACAGATACTGTTTTCTGGAGTAAATCTGCCGAAAGGTATTTTATCAAGTTAACGCCTTAATCCTTGGATAGAGCTCATAACCCATTGCAACCAGTATCAGATCAGGATATCAACTTTGAGCCTTTAGGTTGGGCACAGGATATAAGCACATGGGTGCAAGTTGAAAATTTCCAAAAACCTGAAGATTTTGCAGGGGGCCGCCAGGGCCCCTGGTGGGTCCAGGGCAACGTCCTGGCCAGGGGCCAGAGGCCCCCAGAAGCTCCTGCATTTTAGCAAATTTCAAGGCCAATTCTTGTGTTTTTCCTAAGACACAATTGTTCTAAAATATTTTTTTTTCTCAACAATTTTTTCATTTGTCATGTTAAAAATTGACAATTGAGACTGTTTGTAATGTCAATCAAGCCACTGAATAGACTACATGACATTTACTCTCTTTTCATTACATCAAGAATCACAAGGCTACTAAACAAAATCTTATGCTTACAAAAAACTGTTGTTTTGTTTTTTTTTTAAATAAAATTATAACCGTACTTTATTGTCTTGACACAGCACTTACAATATGCAGCGCCTGGAATATCGGGCTTTCTAAGCCAGATTTCCCACCTGTCACCATTTTTGTCGCATCCTGAGAGCCATTCCGAATTCCACTTATTTTCGACATTTTTTTTAGCGATTTGATATCACAATCCGATTTTAAGAACTTCATTTTCTCATGCTTTCAATCAATGGAGGGTGCCATTTTGCCCGATATTACGCTATTTACGATGAATTTGATTCGATGATTTCAGACTGGGTTAGCCATTTATAACTAATAACTAATTGCTAAGATAAACGCAATTCGGGTCGACATCGTTGTCGTCATATGACTCGTCTACCCCCCCCCACCCCCAAATTTTCTCAACGAATTTACATGATTTGAAAAAATGACCTTGATTGTATTTTTGCTCAACTGTCCGGCAGGTTCCTGAGCTCATTTTCCACAAATAAACAAAGCTCGTTGCAGAAAGTGCTGTTCAGTTTTATTTCAACACATAAGTAACGTAGATTTCATTACAGAGCGAGAGGATACAAAGTTACCAATAAATAATTACCATCTCTATCATCATTCTGTGATCTTCTGTCGTCATATCTGTCCCGTCCACCACCACCACCACCTCCATATCTGTCATTTCGATCATCGTAGCGATCTCTTCCATATCCTCCCCGGTCGTCTCGGCGACCAAAGCCACCACGATCCCCATCCCGCCGGTCATCATGACCCCTGTCGTCATATCTGCCCTGACCTCCTTCGTATCTACCTGAACCTCTGTCACCATAACCCCTGTTGTCCCGCCTGTCACCAAAACTACTAGATCCACGATCGTCATAGTTACTAGAACCACGGTCACTATAACGACCTGAGCCTCTGTCTGGGGTTCTTTCGTCGTAACGACTTGGTCCCCTGTCATCATACCTACTTGGACCTTTGTCATCTGCAGAATACAACAGATTGCAAGATATTAAAACTGGGATTGGAGACTACTCTCAAATCTTACACAATTGATTAGCTGAAATAGATAATAGCCGCTATTTCAACCATCAGATGCTTGAGATATGAGTCTGGTCTACAATCTAAGTTTTATAATCTTATGTAAATTACTTTATCATATTTTATTAACTCTTTAAGCTCAAAATTAATACTAGATGGGTGTTCAGTTGAACACTTGTGTCGCCCTCTGGTACAATGTTGGAAAAAAATGCAAGTTCAAAAAGGGGCATAACTCCATCTTGACCAAAACAACATCTCATTATCAAGAGTGTGTTGTCTTGAGCAATATAATTTGGAAGTTTCATGAAGAAAAATTAAGAAATGGCAAAGTTATAGCCAACATTAGGTTTTCGTGTAAAAATCCAAGTACAAAAAGGGGCATAACTCCAACAAATATGACCTTGACCTAAAGAATTTGGCATCATCATGAGCATGTTGTCATAAGCAATATAATTTAAAAGTTTCATGAAGAAATATTGAGAAATGGCAAAGTTATAGCCAATGTTAAGTTTTCATGTCAATTTCCAAGTACAAAGAGGGGCATAACTGCAACAAATATGACTTTGACCTAAAGATTTTGAATCATCATGAGTGTGTTGTCATAAGCAATATAATTTGAAAGTTTCATGAAGAAATATTGAGAAATGGCAAAGTTATAGCCAAGATTAAATTTTCATGACAAAATATAAGTATGAAAAGGGGCATAACTTTGTGGCATGTGACCTTGACCTAAAAATTTTGGTATCATGAAGACCATGTTGTTGTAAGCAATATATTTTGAAAGTTTGATGAAGAAATGTTAAGAAATGGCAAAATTATAGCCAATGTTAAGTTTTCGTGACGAAAAAGGGACATAACTCCATCAAATGTGACCTTGACCTAAAGAATTTGGCATCATCATGAACGTGTTGTCATAATAAGTATGTTTTGAAAGTTTGATGAAAAAATATTAAGAAATGGCAAAGTTATAGCCAACGTTAAGTTTTCCTGACGAAAAAGGGGCATAACTCCATCAAATGTGACCTTGACCTAAAGAATTTGGCATCATCATGACCGTGTTGTCATAAGCAATATAATTTGAAAGTTTGATGAAGAAATATTAAGAAATGGCAAAGTTATAGCCAATGTTAAGTTTTCGTTACGAAAAAGGGGCATAACTCCATCAAATGTGACCTTGACCTTAAGAATTTGGCATCATCATGACCGTGTTGTCATAAGCAGTATAATTTGAAAGTTTGATTAAGAAATATTAAGAAATGGCAAAGTTATAGCCAACATTAAGTTTTCGTGAAAAAAAGGGGCATAACTCCATCAAATGTGACCTTGACCTAAAGAATTTGGCATCATCATGACCGTGTTGTCATAAGAAGTATAATTTGAAAGTTTGATGAAGAAATAATCAAGAAATGGCAAAGTTATAGCCAACGTTAAGTTTTCGTGACGGACGGACAGACAAAGTGATCCCTATGTATCGCCATTTCTTCAAAAGGACAACACAAAAATGGGCTCACTTTTGTTTAAAATATTAATCTGAGCCTGTTTATTCATTGTTCTAAGGGGTATTTTTCCAAAATTTATTAACTAAATGGCAAACAGGGTAGATCCTAATTAGTATTTTGGTAACATCTCAAACTTGACAAAAGACAATCATATGCAGCTTTTTGCAAAGACAATTCTCAGCAAAATAATTTTTCAAGCACACTTAATTAGCTTGATATGACAATGAATTAGCCAGAGTGAACGTCAAAAGGTGCTACCTACTTGATCCTTGCCCCATTTCTGACCTCCTCCAATCACCCTCAGTACGATCTGGCTGACCATCATCTCTCCGTCCACCACCACCTTTCCGGTTATCTAGGAAGTCAATAACAACTTTTTATAGGTAGTTATTACTTGACATATTTGCCCAAGATCATTAAACTAAGATTGGAGACTAGCCTTAAATCTCAAGCATCTGGTTTGCTGAAATGGTTACCAATCAGATGCTTGGGATTAGAGACTGGTCTGCAGATTAAGTCGTATGTCTTGGGCAAAGAAGCCTTCAGGATGAGAGACTAACTTAAAATTTGGAATTGTGGACTCCCAATATTAGATGAGGAGAGTTTTAAATTCCACCAGAACCAGATTCTTCAGTCCATATATTGGACAAACTCAGATGTCTAGATTGTTTGTTTTGAATAGAATGGAACATATTATTTTCAACCAGGTGATGCTGGAAACTCACTACCCATTGTTTGGATGACGAAAATAGTATTGACTGATTAAACTTACTTATTTATAATATGGTTTCTAAATCTGTGTCTCTCAGAACGGACTTTAATTCATTCAAGATACAAAAGGTTTTAAATACTTACCACCTTGAGAATCTCCAGCAAGATCAATTCTTACTTTTCTACCTCCCAACATCTATTAAAGACAAATAACATGTTTTACTGTTTAACAAAATGATGACACAACAATGTACAGGTATCATAATTTCTATGTAAATCAGTCACCTAGAAAACATCCAATATTACAGAGTTTGAGTGATAATTATTACATTTTCAAGCTGGAAATAAATAAATCGATGAATAAAGAAAAATAAATATTTGGAAAATTCCCATAAAAACATTTAACTCAATGAGTACTTGTGACACTGTTCTTTACGAATAAGAAGCAGGAAGGGATAGTAATATTACACTACTTCAATGGTAAAACTGGCCTTGTGAACTGGAGACCTGTATCAAGGTATTAGCAATGTAATGGTTTGAAATACTGTACAGCGCTTAATATTGGCGGTGTCAAATTTTGGCGTATTTTGAAGTGTTTAAAATTGGCGGGGTCATATATTGGCGCAAACAAACCAAAATAAAACCCTTATTGAAAAATCGCAGGTCTAAAATTGGCGTTAACACAGATCTTCAAAATAAAACATTTACATTCAATATTCAACACCACATTACTATAATACCAGTGTGAAAACATTATCACAGCTTCCTAACAATTGATTGCTTTGTTTGATTCACAACATATTCTAATTATATTATTATTGTATCAAACTGAGAAAACTGCGACATAATATGTGCAAGTGATATTAAAATGGGGGTGTTATTAATTGACGGTGATTTTTATTGGCGGTGTTCTATATTGGCGCAACTGACCCTGACCGCAAATATAGCCAAAATTAAACCCCCGCAAATATAAGTACTTATACAGTAGTTTTGAAATTAACCAACAGAAAGTGGGTGATATCAGACTGATCTCCATTAAAAGTTTTAATTTTTATCAAATTTTGGAGATTCACTTACTAAAAACTGGATAGTCTTTAAACAGACCACTGTCATTGATCATTAAAGTGAGACTGGAGGTCATTCTCTTACAGCTGATTTGTTTAAATTGAGCTAATAATACAGTTTGAAGACTCGGCCCAAGATCATAAAACTAAATCTGGAGACCAGTCTCAAATCTCAAGCATCTGATTGGCTGAAATGGCGACCGATCATCATTTCAGCCAATCAGATGCTTGAGACGAGTCTAATCTTAGATTTATGATCTTGGGCCCTGGTCTCTAGTCTCGGTTATCTACGGCCTTTAACTTTTATGCAGAATGAAATATGAAAAATATTGTTGGCATACCTCTTCACTCATGGACAAAGCTTCTATAAGTGCCTCTCTGGTCTCAAACTCCACATATCCAAACCCTCGCAGTCTACCGTTCTCTTTTGGCAGGGTTACCTCTATCACCTACAAACATATGCAGCAAACATGTTAAACATAATTACAAAAGACCTCCTTAACCCTTTACTTTATATATATAAAGGCCTTTAACAGCATGTGCAAACAGTGTAGATCCAGATTAGCCTGCACTGGTCACATCTTGGTAAGAAATAAGAAAGAATCTAGAAGCAAACAGTGTAGATCCTGATCAGACAGCACAAATGTGCCAGCTGATAAGGATCTAATTGTTTGCCCATGCAATAAACTTTTATAAAGATGTATCTGTGGAGTTAAGGGTTAAACAAGCTTACCAAAGACCTTTAAAAAAGATTGTTTTTCTAAAATAAGGAAACTCTCAGTGTAGTTATACAGATATGAAAGTCCATATATGGCCTAAAATGTCTGCTATTTCCAGTAACCTGACTGACTCTGACTAATGTGTGTAAGTGACCATGATGTGTTCAAGCTGGGCTTATCTGCAATTAAGCTGTTTCATTCTTTTCACAAATAATAAGAATAGCATCTGCCCAAAGAAAATTGATTAATTTTTCTTCAGTAACTGACACTGTATGAAAAACTATTACACACTATGACAGAATCATATCAAGTTTATGCTTCTGCAATGTTGTAAGAAAGCTCAAACCAAAATGTGGTAAAAATTAATTTTTTTATTGTATCAGTTCACCAGTGAAGACATTTCAACACAATTTACTGATTTTTCACAGTATCCACCATATATTTGAGAAAGTAAAAAAGCAACATTAGTATCCAACTTGAAATGTAATTTTTAAATGTTAAAGATTTCTTAAGACTTATTCAAACAACTGTAGCAAATTTGTCCTTACAGGTAATTTCCTAAAGAATTCATCCTTTATTTTTTCTTCCGTCGCTTCATATGGTAGATTTCCTATGAAAGCTTTAAATGGACGGTCTTTTGGGACTCGGGCAAGGTCCTCAGGACCCCTGGAAGCTTTTGGAGCTGTTGGTAGTTTAGCACGATCTATTGCTGGCATACCATAGGAAGGTTCTGCATCAGCTGAAAACAACACGAATGATGAGTCACAGAGAAACATGTTGTCTGCTATACTTTTTTCATTATGTTGATGCTTTTATCAAAAATGTTCTTTTTATCAAAAAAGATTAAACATGATTTTCTCATTCATATTTGTTGATTTTATAGGATATCTTTTATGCCCCCACAAAGTGGGAGGCATGTAGAGTTGCACTTGTCTGTCCGTACGTCCCCAAATCTTGTGGCATCAACTCCTCCTACACTATAAGGCGGATTTCTTTCAAACTTGCACAGATGATGTGTAGATGATCGTAAAAAATGATCTTTTCGTGCGACCATTTTTACCAGAGTTATGGCCCTTGGTTGTTACAAATTTTGTTGCAGCAGTGGGGGCATCAGTGTCAGAGGACAATTCAGATCTACAATTATTCTGTGCATGAAATATGTAACAAATGTCATCTGACCAATTATGTTGTTTATTCACTTCTATATGTATTCTAAAATACCTTAAATTGATTTATTATTATAGGAGTTTTCACTAACAATCTGAATGTTTTACTTTTAACTACATTGGATATGGCTTATATACCATGTGTATCCAGTGTAGATTCAGATAGCAGTGCACATTTGTCAAGTCCTACACTTACGGCTCTTAACAGCATTGTCCCCAGACCTTTCAAGCACAAAAAATATGAGCGTGTTTTTTTTAAGTACCAAATCTATGTTTGAAATAAAAAACTTGAATCTAATGTTTCTTTACTATTCTAACATGATGGCCCAGATTCACCCAGTCAATAAATTAAAACAACAGTGATTAAATCTGAGATATATCACCCCTACACGATCATCATCTTTGCATGACGCTTTGTGTCACATGATTTGCGAAATGCCATAATAAGCCCATCAGTTATTGGTACTATACATGTACAACAATGTTTTATGTCAGGTGTTAAGATGAGATGACTCTGATTAATTGCGAGGATCCCAAGCACTTAAGAGTCATTTATTCTGTACTGTTCAAGAAAGAAACTATGTACCAGAATCCAGCTCATCCATTTCAGCTGCCCAGTCCACACTTTTGTTTGCAAGAACATAACTCTGTCCAGGGCCCTGGACATTTCCTGCTTCATCAGAGAGGAAGTCTGTCAGGGCCATAGTGGTCCCTTTCTTCTTCCCCTTTTTGCCTGCTGAAAGGAAAGAAAACAAATTTAATATTATGTAAATGGATCATCTCAAAAGTCTAATAAATCATTTATAAAGTACAGTGATTGTAAAAAACTTAAACAAATAAAGATGGTCATACCAAAAGTACATTGTTTACTGACCATGTTAATAAATAGATTTCATTAACTGTTTACAAAGCTAAATGATGCTGGCATGTCTATGGAATTTAAGTCAAAATCTTGGACACCAAGCAATTAAAAATGTAGCTTTATAAAATTCACAAGCAGTTTGGAGGTGAAACGTGTCCAATCTCCAGAAAAGCAACTACAGACAATTATTCAGTTTCGGCATTCAATCAGTTCCGGAACATGTTCACAATCTTGAATTAAAGACAGAAAATTGGCCGGGAAATCATTGTTTGTTCTAGCTACATCACTCTAAATAAGAGAAATGCTTCAAGAACACCATGATTTCTTAACACATTTTCGATTTATAACTCAAATGTGCCGGAACTGATTGAATGCCGGAACTGAATAATTGTCTGTACTTCGGACATTTGGACAGGATTCGTTAATTGTGCCACAGGTAGATCTAAATATCTAGAGGTCTATCCTATTCTATTCGATTCGATTTCTGGTCAGACCCACAAGATGCCTGATGAGGGAAGATGGGAGAGGGAAGTGAGTGGACACATGTTTTCGTTACTAAGGACGGAAAACCGTTCATTCGAAGGGAAAACATCAGTCATTAACAGCAATATTGGGAATCTTTCAGAAAAACTATGATTTATCGATTAATTATCAAAACTGGAAGTAATAATTGCTTTTGGGTGTATGACTGCCATGCTTTCGTACCCTTTGCCGCCATCTTGAAATGGTTACGATATTCGTACCTACACCGTGTCATCCGAAAATATAACAAGTTACAGCTTTCCAATGTGCGCGTTGTACACTCCTAGCATTGATGTTGAATAGGATATTAATTGCCTGTTGGTTTTGTCTAAATACGGTAATATTTGAACAAACAATATGCATATAATAAAAATAATTAACAGGCTTTTTAATATACATGTTAATAAATAGATAAAAAATAATAAAACTAAAAGAAAAAGTCAACTTCAAAAAATTCGAGAAAGACCCCCACATGAATACTTTCGGTTTCATGGGGAATCTTTTGGCATATCTTTAAAAAACTCGACTTTAATTTTCACTGGCATACCAAAGAATGTGGCTGTATTTAAGTTTGGATGCTCATGATATTTAAAAAATCTTTATTTACAAAGAACAGACACACACAAAAAGGCACAGATAAAAAGTAGAGAGCAGAAAAAAGAGAATGTGAAACCAAATGATAAACTTAAAAATAGACACCACAAACAACTTACGAAAGTGAGAGCCCGTGGGGGTACCGCCTTGGAACCGTCAGTGGCAAAAAAATCGCCGCTGGGAGCTTAAACCAGGTTCTATGGTGCACCAAACTCACACTTACTCTAACTAGTTCTGTTATGAACAAACGAGTACAAGTAATCTTGGTGAACTAGCTCCAACCCACCTATCAACTCGAAAATGTTGCATATAAAGCAAACACATATGAAACATAAGAAGCTAATAGCATTTTCGTTAATATAAATGTTTTCGAAAACTAGTACTGTGTGATTTGTGTGGAAGCTTTATTTGTACTAGATGCCTGTTGACAACATTTCGAATCCGCTTTCACACGACCTTTGACCTCTTATTGTGACCTTGACCTTTGAGATTGGAACATCGGGTTTCGCATGACAATCTTTAATTGATAAAATAAAGGAATGGACAATCTTTCACATGATGTGGATACCTAAGTGTGACCTTGGTTTTTGAGATGTGAATTTGGCGTTTGCCTGCGACTCCCCGTCTCATGTAGGTAAACATTATTGCCAAATATAGACAAGATTACTTAAGGCATGTTTAAGTTATGGGTCGGACAGATATAACTTAGTCATGCACTAACGCACACACTAGCGCACAGACACACACTAGTCTCAATAATTCATATCCAATTACAGACCCATTTTACAAACTGACTTTTTATAAATGTCTTCCCTTTATAATAATAATAATAATAATAATAATAATAATAATAATAATAATAATAATAATAATAATCATAATCATAATAATAATAAAATCTTTATTTTAAGAAGAATTCCAATTAAGTGTACATAAAACAAAATTTAATGTAAACTTATTTTCAATTGGGTCTTCTATAACAATTAACAATGAAAGAAATAACACATCCACGCATACAAACACACGCACACACGCTCGCACACACAAACACAGACACATTCCAAAAAAAAAAATTACAGCAGACAGACAATAGTAGGTGTTAGATATATCGAAAATTAGAATATAAACTGTGAAGACATATGATACAAAATATTGTGTTGCGGTGTTCTTACACAGGCAATGTATAATCAAGTGAACATATTCAAAAACCAAGGTATTAAAACCACAACGGATTACATGTATTAGTATCCCAGTTCATTTATATAGATTAAATACACGTAGTAATAATAAGAATGCTAACAAAGGTTGAGGTATGCGAGCATTCCATGAACCTGAGAAAAAAGTAGCTTAAAAAAGATCATTTTGTAAAAGATAAGATTTAAGTTTCTTTTTGAATAGAACAATATTGTTTGAAGATCGAATATGCAAAGGAGTTGAGTTCCAAATGTTCATTCCCGTAAATCTAAAAGAATTTCGTAATACATTAGTTCGGGGACGGATATGTTGTATGTCTTTCCTAGAAGATGATCTCAAGTTGTATGATTCGTTATTAGCTACAGGCAATATGTTTGTGATATAATCAGGTGCAAGTTTATTTAAGGCTTTATATACAATTAACCCTGAATGATATTTACATCTGCTAAAGAATGATAGCCATTTTAACGTTGTGAATAACTCCTTTGTTTGCGTTTGTATAGGTTTGTGCAGAATTATTCGCGCAGTACGCTTTTGTAATTTTATAATTCTATTCAATGCTGATGTATTAGCATGGCTCCAAATGACGCATCCATAATCAAGTATAGGCACAATATACGCATTATAAAATAATTGTTTCATTTCAGATGTAAGAAAATAGGATATTCTCTTTAATAATGAAATTTTAGACACTACTTTTGAGCACGTTTTATTTATATGTTCTTTCCAACTTAGTGTATTGTCTACATAAATTCCAAGTAACTTTTGGCATTTAACATTTTTAATTTGAACATGGTTGATAAATAGTTTCAAATCAGTTTCACGATTAGCTTGTCTTTTAGATGTTATAACCATACAAGTAGTCTTAGACGGATTTACTGCCATGTTGTTTTTGTGGCACCAAGTGTCAATCACATTAAGATCATCCGGCCTGCCAAATCTCCGGATTTTATCCGGAATCTCAGGATTTTAAGTTACTTCTCCGGATCTCCGGATTTATAGTCAAAATCTCCGGATTTCTATGAAATTGCAAAAAATATAAATGAGTTAAACCTAATTTAAAAGTTGTGCAATAAACGTAATAGTTATTCTACTGCAGTCGCACATTTCCTGTTTATTACTAGATAACGAGGTCGTGGTCAGTTACATGCAGTCTCAATGCCTCTGGCAAAACTATACAATAACCGCATAAACTAAACAAGGGCCTCGATGTTTCACCTGCCTTTATCTTTTTCACTGCTTGTTCATTCTAATATTGTCAAAAGCAGGTCTTAACAGTTAAAAAAAATGAATGGTAAAAATAGACAAGTCATTTTAAAATATGTTCTTCAACCATTTCTAACAAAATCGACAAAATCATTTATAAAATTCTTTGAAGAATATAATTACAAAGAAAACTATCAGAAAATCATCATCATCATCATTATCATCATTTTTGTTCAGTCACAGTCATAGTGAACAGCAGAAACAAAACATTAAAACAACAACAACAACAACAAAATCATCATCTTCATCGTCGTCATCATCATTGACATATACAGACAAATTCTCCGGATTTTTAATGAAGAAGTTTTGGCAGGCCTGGATCATTCTGTAGTTTTTGTTCTATAACTTGAATATTTCGATCATTTACATGAAGAGTTGCATCATCTGCATACATGTCAATTGGTGAAGAAATATTTAAAGATATGTCATTAATGTACAGTATGAACAATAGTGGACCAAGTATTGAGCCTTGAGGTACTCCAGTTGTTATTGGTAGAAAATCAGATCTCCATTCACCATGTTTAACTGATTGCATTCTATTGGACAGATAAGAACCAAAAAGGTTGATAGCGTTATTGGAAAAATGATAAAGTTTTAATTTATGTAAAAGAATTTGATGATCAACAAGATCAAACGCCTTTTTAAGATCTATAAATACTGTTCCGACCAACTCATTACAGTCTATCGCATTAACCCAAGTGTCAACTATTCGAATTAAAGCTGTTTGACATGAATGATTTTTTCTGAATCCAGATTGATTAGGATGTAAAATGTTGGTAACGTGAAAATAGTTTTGTAATTGTGTGGCAATGTGCCTTTCAAAAATTTTTGATAGGGTTGGTAAGATTGAAATAGGTCTGTAGTTACTAGGATCATCCTTATCTGAACCTTTATGAATTGGAATAACCCTTGCAAACTTAAATATGTCAGGAAATATGCCCTGGCTAATACACAAGTTAATAATATTAGCTAAAATTGGAGATATCACGTCTTTGCATATTTTAATTATTTTAGGGCTGATACCATCTAATCCTGTTGATTTATTTGCATGCAAGTGATGAATTATTTTACTTACTTCAAATGGCGTAATGAAATTTATATCAAACTCCAATGAGCCTAGCTTTTCATTAAGTTGGTTCTTCAGGTCAATAAAATTTTCTGCTTTAAAGCCAACTCTATTTATTTTATTTGAGATATTAACAAAATGCTGATTGAGAGCATTAACAATTTCATCTGGATTATTTAATGATCTTTCACCTACATGAAGAGTTGACGGCAAATTATTTATGTTTGAGCTATTGTCAGAAATACATTTTAAATTTTTTCCATAATAAATTGGGTTCTTTTTTATTTTCAACAGCCGAATTGTAAAAGTTTTTCTTACTTTTTCGAATAAGAGAGGTACATTTGTTTCTCCAAATTTTATATTGTAATTCATTATTGCAAGCTTTAAATTTATCACGAATTCGCCGTGCATGTTTAATATCATCTGTGTACCAGTCTGGTTGATGTAATCTTTTTACGCGTTTCTTTTTTATTGGTGCATGTTTTTTTAACAAAATATGTATATCATTATACAAAATATCTAAGACTACATTAGGGTTGCTTATTGATTCTAGAGCAGCAAAGTCACATTTATAAAGATCTGAAATGAAATCGGACTCAACAAAATTTGCGAAAGATCTGTATATAATTGTTTTATGACTGCTTTTCTGGTCGCGCGCATGAACAAGTCTTCTAGTAAAGGCAACCGGATAGTGATCACTTATGCTTATTTTAGGAACTAGAATTTCTATAATATTCTCATTTTCATTTGTATACAGATGATCGATTATAGGGGAGGATCGGGACGTTATACGCGTTGGGCTTTGAATTAATTGAGAAAACAAAATGTCACATTTTTTCTCTTCTTTTAAGATTATTTTAGAAAAAGCATTTTCATTGAATTTTTTCTTTTTTATTTGGAAAAAATATATGTTTTATGTCTCAAGAAGTTAGGAATAAAACTGTGGTGGAAATCGCACTGATTTAAATTCCCCTTGTCTTTCACTGCCACGTGAAAATTTCAGCATTGCTATGTTCATTTGTTATAAAACATAAATAGTCTCTAAAGTATCAATAAAATAACAAAAAAATAAAAAAACGTTTTAAAACCTACTATAAATATACATGTTGATTTTAATGTGAATTACCAATGAAAGCGTCCATTTTATAAATCGATAAACAACGGCCAGCGGCGATTATGAAAACTGTTGACATGTGTGGAGGTTTATAAGTTTGTTTGTTTTTTTTTTCATGATAAACTAACAAGTTCCTTAAAAAGTATCACACATACTTATTATAATTGGAATAAGCTTTTCAGGTTTGTATTTTTTTAAAAGATATTAAAGGTTAAAAAAACTATTTGAAGCCGCCAAAAGTTGCAACACGGATTCTTGTCGCTGGCATATAGACATAGAAGGAAAATTTTCCGCATTGATTTGAATGCTAACTGGGTTGTGCGCGAAGGGCGGACATCGTATAGGCCTATATATAGAAAAGCCCTTGTTGCGCACAATAAGTTTGGCCAAGACACACACATACCCCGAAACGCCATTGTGACAACTTAGTCGAGCTCAGTCGAGCTCAATGCAAGCGGACTAGACAAAGACTAAATTCTTATTTAGTGTGTATTTCTTCCATCTGTCGTTTCAACAGATTGACTCACTCCCACTCACACATCTGCTTCCGTACAGTTTAGGTTTTTCATTTGTATCTACGTAACTTCCGGTTTGATAGGTCGCATCCGTACACAAATATTTTTGAGGTGGGCTGTTGATCAAACATCAAAATGGTAAATGCTTATTGTCTATGATTTCTAATAATTGCTTAGAAATACTAAGACCCCTCTCATTATTTCTATGTTGTGATTTGACTGCAAAATATTTGGAAATAATTTGTTGTCAAACAGTGGTGCAGTTCCGGATCGTGTTCTGTTCCGGATGAACTTGCGAAATGGTCCAGAAATTAACAATAAGGTCTATCCATCTAGTTCTCAATATTGGTTTTTGAATAAGTGATATATTTATTATGTCATTACAGTGTGGCACAACTTAATCCTTTTTGAGCTCAAAACCTGCCATATTTTAGTATCCTGCTTACCCAGTGATCTGTGTCTCTTATTTACATAAACAGGGCTGAAGTAGATAGGAAAGTAAGAAGAGCTTGATAGTTAAAAGTTAGAGTTAAGTTGAAAGTTTTGTCCAGCTACGTTTTCGCCCCTTCAACTCAAACCTCTCCGGTTACGGTGGCCGTGGCCGGCACAGCTTTGAGAATCACTAGGAGGTACTTGTAGCTGGGCGCTGGCTGCTGGTCTAGAAATGTAGTTTCGATAGTCCCTGCTTGAAGGATACCAAGTCAGGGGCTTCTGCTATGGTTGCTGGTAGTTGGTTCCATAAGGAGATGGTGCGTGGGAAAAAGGAGTTTCTGTAGTACGCTGTAGATGTTGTTGGCTGGCGTAACTTCTTGTTGTGGTTTGCTCTTGTATCAGGGCTTTTTTTCACCATTTTGGGAATATGACCCATACCCCTGGAATTGGGAAATTTATAGTCGTTTTGCCAGAAATTAGCAATTTTTTTAGCATCATTGGGGAATAAGAAGTGTTACTGTTATCTGCTGTTTTTTTAATCATTGCCATCCATATTTAATATTGTCAATAATTCCTGGCTTAAAGAGCAAAAGATGCAGTGCTGATGCTGTTGTTTTTCATCAGAAATGTTTGTTTTGATTCAATTGGGAATTTTTCTTTTCAAATTGCGAAAAAAGTATATGTTTTGCCATTGGGAACATGACCGAATAACGGCTATAAAATCAACTGAAAAAAAGCCCTGTGTATTGCCTGATGCTGGAGTCACGTACTCATCAGCAGGTATGTCTATCAGGTCGTAAACGATCTTGTAGGGTATGGTCAGCTGGGCCTTTGTACGCCTGGATTCTAAAGTCAGGGGTTTTCCTAGCCTTTCTGAGGGTCCGGAAAACGGACCCTTTCCCGAAGCAAACGGACCCTTTCCCAATCCGAATTTTCTTCCATTTTTCCCAATTGAATCCACAGATAATTTTCAAAACATAAGAAACAGTGTTAACTTTCGCTTTACGTTGTAAACAACAACTGACTGCTTTATCTCACACTATGCATGTGACGTCACAACACGCCTATATTTCACAACAATTGGTACAATCTTTATCGCGAGATATTTTGATTCTCGCGAGATTATGCGACAGCATGATCACACAAACTGTCAAAACTGTGTCTTTGACAATTAAAAATGTGTATATTTAGCCGTTTGTCGGCGCTTAATTAATTTTTGACGATAAGTGATTAGGTAAGTTGATTGCCAATGCAATGATTGAATCAGTTAGTTCACAGTTGTTACTTTAATCGTGTTATATATATCTTACAGTGCTGACTAATCCGTTCATTCTACGGAAAATTCCTCAGTTGAATTTTAAAATAATGCTTTAATATATTGATGTATCTGCTTAACTGTGTTTAGTAATTATGAATAGATTTTAGAATGGATCATTTTGTGATACGAAGGTAAATATTAAAGTGTTTTGGGATATTTTGTCTAAAGCAAAAAGGGAGATCTATGATAAGTTTGATTATAAAATTGACTAAAATACAAAATATGAACAAAAGAGATGAAAAACACCAAACATTTTTACAGATTTGTAGTCCACTATTGTAAAATTAAAAATTATATATATACTTTGTAATCATAATATCATGTCAATGTAAATCATATATCACAAGAACTGAAACATGATAGTTTGTGTGTTCTGGGCATATGGTTCTAGTAGCAAAAAAACCCAAAAAAAACCCTTATTTTTTCAAACTATTTGCATTTGAGACAGATACTGCCATTTATATACACAACAAAAGTAAAACAAATAGGACATTCAAGCGCAAGTTTTGTTTGTGCTATGTATAATATAATGATTTCAAAATTCCCAAAACTTGTATTTTTGTCGATAAAAATTCCCAAAATGAAACATTTCACGCGCTAAAATTTCCCAATTCTGGCCAGGGTCCTTTTCCCAAAATGGCTAGGAAAACCCCTGAAAGTCTCCCACCCAAGATGGTCTATCATTGATGATACACTGCTGGTGTTGTGATATCTATTGGTCACATATCTGGCAGTTCTTCTTTGTACCATCTCAATTTTGTTGATCTTGTCTTTGGTGTAAAGTTCCACACTGTGGAGCAGTATTCCAGGGAAGGTCTCACCAGTGATAAATAGGCATGTGCTTTGGTCTCTTCGCTGCTTACACGAAGGTTCCGGCGCAGGAAGCCAAGAGTGCTGTTGCCTTTCTTCACTATAATATCTATGTGGGTGTTCCATGAGAGGTCCTTGTTGATGTTGACTCCGAGGTACTTTGACGTAGTATCAACAGTCAGTGTATGGCCCTTCAAGGAGTAATCATGTTGGATGGGCTCTCTCTTCCTGTGGACTCTTAGGATACTGCACTTTTCTAGGTGGAAATCCATACCCCAGCGTTTTTCCCATTCTGCTAACAATCTTAACAATTAACAAATCCATTTCTAGGCAGTTGTAAATCTTATTTATTACAGGTAGTCTTTCATTTCATAATTCATAAAAATGATGACAGTATAATAGGTGAAGTATTTCCCCAGCTGGGTGCGAACCAATCCATATTGACACAGCTTTCAGTGATGGATGGTGGATTTTTGGATATATTTTTTAATAATAAGATAAAATCAATTCATTTAATTGTTTTGTTTTGTTTTTTTCTTTTTTTTTTACGCTTTTTGTAGCCTTTTCATATCAAATACTGCTGAAAATATTGTTTCACATAAATATCTGCGGTATCAGATAAAAGTTTTTGCCGTACCAGCGTGTAATCCATCCATGAAATTACATCACAGATCGATTGGTGATCACGGATCAAGAAGTAAGGAGGATATAATTTTACACTGTTCCTGTTGTCGCACATTTTACATACAGGCAGGGCTGGAAAAACTGTACCCAGAAAACTGAACAAATCAATATGCCAACTTGGGTTACCAAATACTTTGAAATCTCATCTCAGAATAGTCACTCTGGGAATTTTAGAGTTCTCACCAACACTTTCGCCAATTGGAGAAAGTTGGAGCCAATTAGGAGCCACTTGAGTCAAATTTTTGAACCAATCAAATAGCTCTATTTTTCACTGATTCCCCCATACATATTACAAAACAACAATACAGATTATTAAATCTATTTTATTCTTGAAAAAAAAAATGACAATAATAAATTTATTTCAACGCCTTCCTGTGCCAGTAAATTTAAATTTGCCTCAGCACTCCCACTTCTGTCCGCCAAAACTTGTCTAGCAGTCTGCATCTGTTGCTGGAACTTGGCATCACCAACAGCCTCCTTGTGGTCTGAAAAATAATAAAAAAACAATTGTAAATATATTGCAGGCCTAACCTTTAAGACACAAATACAGTACATAGCTACATTGATTCTGTTTTGGCATTATAATTCACAAATGGAAATTCAGACTGCCATTATTCTTTAAAGTATCTTGACTTCTAGTGGAATTTCAAAGTTGGTGTAATTAAAGCTACTTTTTGTGATTATTTTGTCATTTTCTTGAGAAAAAAATCAATTCTCACCTTTCTGTAATTATTTTCTTAGCCGACATCATCTGGGGGTGTCTTCCTTTAATCGGTTGAGCAAACACCTCAGATGCATCACATTATTAATTACTGACAGTCAGTCCTGATCATGGATAATCATCTTAATCCAATTATCACCTCTTTTATGTTATCAAAGTGTCATAAAACTTGTAATAAACTGTCAAATTAACAAGCTCTTATTTTTAACATCTGGGTCGCTTACAACATTATCACACTTATATAATTTACAATAAGAAAATGGAGCTTACGTTATTGGGATGCATATATATTTTTTGTCGCCAGTAAATTCGCCAATGGCAAAAAAATTCGCCAAATTACATTTTTTGTCGAATTTGACGATCGACAGCGGGAACCCTGGTCATTAACTGATAACTGGACAAATGACAAATTAGCAGATACCCTAAGTCATAAACAGCTGATTAGCCTAATCAACATCATGTGCCGTGGTGCTGCCCCTCAAAAATGGCCACCAATTATGTAATTATTTGTTGCATCACAACCATGTATTGACCACTTTGAAATTAGTGTCTAAACAATGGAAGCCATACCTTCCCTACATGTCTGTCAGGGGTGTGGGTATGATTAATTGTATTTTAAAATATTTATTGAAATCAACAAACTTTTCAGTTGACAGTTACTGTATATATTAACATATACTAAGTGACACCAAAAGTATACCGTTTTTTGTTATCCTATCTAACCTTAAATAGCCATAATGCCTGTGAGCCATGCTTTCATGTCAGGCCTCTCACCAGACTTGCAAATCAGGGAGAAGTTTTGTCATAATTTTACTGAAATATGGAGAAGTTTGCCGTCAACAGGATTCTTTCCAAATATATTCTATGTAAAATGATTTATGAAAAATAATAACATGTTCAGCTGGACCTGACATTTGTTAAACCAATTTCCAGTGTAAATTTATTTTAACTTCACACTGAAACATCAGGACAATAATCATTTTTGATTAAGTGCAACAAATTTAAAAAAAAAAATTAAAAATAATTTGTGTCATCCAGGAATTATGATAATGGAATGAAGTTAGAATGTTGAATTGTAAGTTTGATCTTTTTTTGTTTCAGGCATCAGCTTTAAATGTCAATGAGCACCATCAAGCTCAGGTGTATAATTACATCCGCTTCACGCGTTACCAGCGTAGTCAGCGCTTGAGAGCAGTGGAGTTTTGTTTTGATGAACTTATTACAACTCAATTAGATGAAACCACCTACACTATTGATGAAGTTAAAGATATGCTAAATAATTTGTTGATGAATGTGAGCGGAGAGCTTGAGGCAGAACTTGTCAACTCAGCACATACTAATGTTTTACTATTGCGTCAAATGTTTATGCAGGCCGAGAAGTGGCATCTCAAACTGTCAGCAGACATCTCAGAATTAGAAAACAGGTATAATAGTTCATTAAAAAGATGTTTTTCGAAGCAAAAATCAAATCAGAGAAAGTGGCATTAATTCTCAAACTTTAAACTATGTGGTGAGGAAAGGGATTAAAATACTTGAGTGGAACTAAGTATTATTATTATATATTTTTATTATTACTATTACAATCATTAGCATTATTATTATTATTATAAACTTATTCAGTAAAAGCATCAAATTAATGTTTTTTATGCCCCCGAAGGGAGGCATATAGTAATCGCACTGTCCGTCCGCAATGTCACTCAAAATCTTGTCCTCGCTTCTTATCCGAAACTGCTTAAGGGATTTTATTGAAACTTCACACGAGTGTTTGTCACCTAGCCTAGTTGTGCATATAGTCAGAAATTTCTGCTTAGATTATTTTTGCCGAATTATTGGCCCTTTCATTTTTTAACTTACCCTAACCCTAAGGTCTTTAACTAACCCAACCTAAACCCTAACCCTAACTTCTATATTAAAATCTTGTCCATGCTTTAATCTTCAAAACTGCTTGAGTGATTTCTTTAAAACTTCACAGGAGTGTTTGTCACCAAGCCTTGTTGTGCATATCGTCAGGAATTTCTGCTTGGATTATTTTCGGCTAAGTTATGGGCCGTTTCATGTTTTAACTTACCCTAACCCTAACTTCTATATTAAAATTGTGTCCATGCTTAATCTCCAAAGCCACTTGGGGGATTTCATTGAAACTTCACAGGAATGTTTATCACCAAGCCTAGTTGTGCATGTTATAAGGAGTTTCCACTCAAATTATTTTTGCCAGAGTTATGGGCCCTTTGTCATTTTCTACTATAACTTCTATATTAAAATCTTGTCCACACTTAGTCTCCAGAACCTCTTGGAAGATTTCATTTAATTTTCACAGGAATTCTTGTCACCAAGCCTAGTTGTGCATAACTTTAGGAGTTTCCGCTTGAATTATTTTTTGCCAAGTTATGGGCCCTTAGTCATTTGGACTATAACTTCTTTATAAAAACATTGTCCACACTCCTTCTCCTTTTGGAGGATTTCATTGAAATTTCACAGGAATGTTTGACCCTTGTCTAGTTGTGCATATCTTCAGGATTTTCTGCTTGGATTAATTTTAGCAGAGTTTTGCTTAACTTCTATATATTTTGTGAGGTATTTACTTCAAACTTCAAATAAATGTTCCTTATTCTCTTTAATCTTGGAATTTTCTAAAAAAATTGTAATATTTAACTATAACTTGTTTATAACTCGAGATATTTACTACAGACTGTAAACAAATGATCCTTTTCATCTTTCACATTACACATGTATATGCATGCAGTATGCTTCATCTCTTCCACAGGCATATTTTTTATTACATATGTTTACCAATTTGATTTCAAAGCTGCATTTCGGGGGGCATATGTCAATTTCAAGTGACAGCTCTTGTTGTAAGTTGTTGTTTTTTTAAATTGCTAGATTCTTTTCTTATTTTTAAATAAGTTTTTGCAGTGTGAACAATTTTATTACGGTAATTATTTCATCTTTTCATTCATCAAAAATCTTTGATCTGATTATCAAAATGAATTGTATTTCAGCACTCTCAAAATAGGATTTTTATAGTTTATTTTGTTACCATTTTTCCCTATTCTCCATAAGATAGCATGGATAAATAAGAAGAGGTAGATCTTATATCTTAAATCTAGTAATCACTGTAATGTCTTGAAGTCATATTTCATTAATCTCAGGGGTTTCACTAGCTGCTGAAGTTCAAAGGTCATTTGATCATGTGTTAGGAAATTTTGCCAATAAATAGCTGAAATATCCCTAATTTAATGAAAAAATGACCCTTCAGCTAAAATCACAGGGGTCAAAATGAGGCTTGTTGAAAATTTCAAGAGTCGGAGGGTAAACTAAATCTCTGAATGTGACAACAGGTGTAAAAATATATCATTATTTTTTATGGAAAGCGTGTTGACAACAGGTTTATTAGAGTATTATTGTTTAACAGAGAAATTTTGGACCAGATAGCTGAGTTTGAAGAGCAGCAGTTCGCTGGTATGAAGACAGATACTGATTTTAGCTCATTGTTGAAGAACGTCAGACTTGGACCAATGAATGAAACTGGAGGGACAGCACTACTTCATATGGTTTGTTCAAACATTCATTTCCATTTTTAGCAGCGATTGTTGTAAGTTTTTTTTACCTGATATTAATCTCCCAAGACATGTATAGGTATCAAACCTGTGACTGCAGATTGTGTAATTTCTTATTAGTAAAATATCATTAAAGGCTTCACTTTTGAAGAATAAACCCAAAGAAAAATCTTCTTTCTTAAGGAAGGAGTCATTAACACATTTATTGTTTCCTTTTAAAGAGAGGGCATAAAAATGTTTTTAGTCATTTTGCATTATATGCTGAGTATGTAATTTATTACCTATTCTTAAAAAAACATGACAATATTTTTTTCCAAGTATTTGTTGTATGTATTATTCATTGCCACTGTAAAAATTACAGAAAATAGAAGACCTTCAGAAAGAAAATGACAAGCTCAAGGAACAGGTGACTGCACTTGCTGCTGGTGTAAGTGGTTACATTCATTTATTTTTGTTAGATTTTTAAGGCTTAATGAAAACAAAGACTATGACTGAAATGTTTTTAGAAAAAAAGTCAAAAAATTGGACAGTAAAATTATTGCTCTGTGACAATGCAATGACTGATTACTTGTCTTTAGATAAAACTGATTTTGGAAGATCAGTGTCTAGAATACAAAAAAATTATTGGTCATTTTTGAGACTCTGTCCATATCCAGTCTTAAAGCCCCAGCCCTAAACTTAAGTAAGAATATACTATTGAAAAATCATATTTGTCCATATAGACTCCAATATATAAACTCTCTAACAGAACACAAAAGGTCTGATCGAATTCTTTCTTATAGACAGGATTTTTAATGATAATGTTAAATTATAGTTAACGAACTTTTAAGAAGCTAAATATAATGGAGCTATATTTAGCATCTATTTTTGACGAAGCGACCACTTCATGCGCGATCTCGATTTCTGTGACGTTTCAGAAATCCTACTTTCGCTTTAAGTTGGGCGGACCAAATTTATTTTAGTAAATTAAAATTTTATTAGCCCGAACTAATGCTGCAAAATTGTGCCTAAAGTTCCAAATACATGCAATATTTCATACAAGAGCGGGTTAAATTGAAGTAATCCGCTTTAATTTCATGATCTTTGGCATTCGATTGGTTAGCTAGTAGGTAGTGTTTTGGACTACCATGTTTGATAGGTATGGAAAATATCTGCATTGAAGTGATGGAAGATCTTGTTAGTTATGTTCACTCACCCTTGATCCTTTTAAGGTAATTGTTAACTTGTTTATTGAAATTCTAAGAAACTTAACAGTTTATATTTGAATAATTTGGAAACTGCTTCATGGGTATGTCAGTTTCATTTTAATATTCTCAGCATTGCTGAAATTATATGTTAACAGTGCAGTTAACTCTTTCCTTTATATATACGCATTTTTACGCATGTGTGACCAGTGTAGATCCAGATCAGCCGGCACATCCGTGCCGTCTGATCAGGATCTGCACTGGTCACATTTTGGTCAGAAATAACCTCATGAATCAAAAAACAAACTGTTTAGATCCTGATCAGACGGCATGGATGTGCTGGCTGATCTGGATCTAAACTGTTCGCCCTAGCAATGAAGGTGAATCTATACAGGAAAGGGTTAAGAATATTACATTTAACTGATATTCCAGCTACACTGATCGTAAAATTTTGATTTCTCTGCATGAAATTAAACTACACTCTTTAAACTTCAAACATAATAGGATACCTCATTGCCACTTTTTTCAATGATTTTGTCATATAAATACTACTGTGCTGTCATAAACCATTCACATTTAATCGAAGGGGAGGGTTAAACTTGAACCAGCCTAAAACACTGGAACACTTTTTGTCAAACTTCTAAACAATTTCATCTTTGCAGAATTAAACAGAATTTTTATGCCCCCAGCATCTAGTGTTTGAACCATCCGTCCGTCTGGTTAACCTTTTCAGCAAGTTGGATATTTCTCAATTTCTACTTAGAGAATTGGCATTAATGTTTACACACTTACTAAACATACACAGGTCATGACCCTAACAAGTTACATAACTCTTGGTACCTTATTTCTGTGTTTAATATTTCTCAATTTCTACTGAGACAATTGGCATTAAAGTTTACTCACTTACTTGCACTTACATTTTGTACTTAGAGAAATGGTTCACCTGTTTTGGCAAGTTGAATATTTCTCAATTTCTACTAAGAAAATTGGCATTAAAGTTTACTCACTAACTAAACATACACAGTACATGACCGTAGCAAGCTACATAACTATGGCTACCTTATTTCTGAGGTTATCTCCCCATTTTATACTTAGAGAGAAATGGTTAACCTGTTTTGCAAGTTTGATATTTCTCAATTTCTATAAAGAGCATTGGCATGAAAGATTACAAATTTACTAAACAGTCCACAGGTCATGACCCTGACAAGTAACATAACTCTGGGTACCTTATTTCAAGGGTATATTCCCATTTTGTACTTAGAGAAATGGTTAACCTGTTTCAGCAAAATGGAAATTTCTCAATTTCTACAAAGAGCATTTGCATGAAAGTTTACACACTAAACAGTGCACAGGTCATGGTTTAACAAGTAACATACAGTAAAACCCCCTCATTAAGACCACCCTGAAATTAAGACCACCTCACAACTATTCAGGTGTCCCATTTTGCAGTTTTTGCACTATTTTCTACCTCTAAATAGAGACCACCCCACTATTGAGACCACTTTTCCCAGTCCCAAAGGTGTTCTTAAAAGAGGGGTTTCACTGTATATCTCGCTTTCTTATTTCTCAGGTTTTCTCCCCATGTTGTACTTAGAGAAATGGTTAACCTGTTTTGGCATATAGGATATTTCTAAATTTCAATATTGTACTTAAAGTAAATGCCCCCTCTCCTACAGGTTCTGGCACTAGAAAATTATTTCTATTATTTAGAACTCATTTTTGATTTTAGTTGCTGTTTTAACACCTTGCTATCGTTTAAAATTTTGTATCATGACAAACTTTGCTACCGGGGGACATTTGTGTTTTCCGAACACAGCTTCTTGTTTAAAATTGTTTAAAGTTATTTAAGAATTTTTATTATGCCTCTGGGGGAGACATATTGTTTTTGCCCTGTCCGTCTGTCACACCTGTTTCCGCTCACTAACTCAAGTACCCTTTGACCCAGAGCCTTCAAACTTCATAGGGTGATAGCCCTTATTGAGTAGAAGACCCCTATTGATTTTGGGGTCAGTAGGTCAAAGGTCAAGGTCACAGGGGCTGGAAGTGTGAAAACCGTTTTCCGCTCAGTAACTCGAGTACCCTTTGACCCAGAGCCTTCAAACTTCATAGGGTGATAGCCCTTATTGAGTAGAAGAACCCTATTGATTTTGGGGTCAGTAGGTCAAAGGTCAAGGTCACAGGGGCCCGAAGTGTGAAAACCGTTTCCGCTCAATAACTCGAGTACCCTTTGACCCAGAGCATTCAAACTTCATAGGGTGATAGATCTTATTGAGTAGAAGAACCCTATTGATTTTGGGGTCAGTAGGTCAAAAGTCAAGTTCACAGGGGCCCGAAGTATGAAAACCGTTTCCGCTCAATAACTCGAGTACCCTTTGACCCAGAGCATTCAAACTTCATAGGGTGATAGCCCTTATTGAGTAGAAGAAACCCTATTGATTTTGGGGTCAGTAGGTCAAGGTCACAGGGGCCCGAAGTGTGAAAACCGTTTCCCCTCAATAACTCAAGTACCCTTTGACCCAGAGCCTTCAAACTTCATAGGGTGATAGCCCTTATTGAGTAGAAGAACCCTATTGAATAGGGGGTCAGTGTGTCAAAGGTCAATGTCACAGGGGCCTGAAGAGTGAAAACCATTTTCCCTCAATAACAGGAGTTCTATTTCACCCAGAGCCTTCAAACTTCATCTGGTGGATGTCCTTATTGAGTAGAAGAACCCTATTGATTTTGGGGTCAGTAAGTCAAAGGTCAAGGTCACAGGGGCCCGAAGAGTGAAAACCGTTTTCACTCAATAACAGGAGTTCTATTTCACCCAGAGCCTTCAAACTTCATACGATAAATGTCCTTATTGAGTAGAGGACTCCTATTGATTTTGGGGTCAGTAGGTCAAAGGTCAAGGTCACAGGGGCCCGATGAGTGAAAATGGTTTCCTCTCACAAACTGGAGTTTTATTTTACCTAGAGCCTTCAAACTTCATACGATGGTTGCTGTTATAGACTTGAAGAACCCTGTTGATTTTGGGGTATTTAGGCCAGAATTCAACATCACAGGGGCCCGTAGAGTTATATATATGTGTGTGTGTGTGCATGTTCATTATACCATAATAAATGACACAGGCTTCCGTTTCAAAAAGGTGATATCTCTTTCTTGGCCTTCCTTCAATAGGGCGCAGGGGGGAGACATGTGTTTGTCACAAAAACAGATTCTAGTTTTTAAAAGGAGAGAGCATTCTGTATCAACAGAGAACCTTCCTGCTACTGGCAATTTTGTAACTTCTATTTTATTCCTTACCTTAATTAAATGTCTGTGCCTTCCAAAGGCATGTAGAGATTTTAATGATTGTTCTAATTTCATTCATAAAAAGTGAAAATGTTTCTTTCTGAGATATTGCTGAGAAATTAAAATTATATGATCAGTGCACTTAGAACATTGATTAACTGTAGTGAAATACTAATAGTTATTTTGTTTGTCAATATTTACATAAAACACCACAATTTTTCATTGAGCTTTTGAGATAATACCTATTGTTCATTAACCCTTTCCTCCATATACATGCCTTTATGACATGGACAAACAGTGTAGATCCAGATCAGCTAGGGCATCTGTGACGTCTGATCAGGATCTACTTTTTACTTATGAACAATGCAGTTCCTGATCAGACAGCACATATGTGCTGGCTGATCTGGATCTACACTGGTCGCACATGCGTAAAAAGGTCTACATGTATATGGAGGAAAGGTTTGTGATATCATATCAAGTGCGGTGTATTGTTTCAGTCAGCAATGTCTGGTAAGGACAGGCAGCAGCTGATGGATGAGCTGGCTAAGACACAGTCTCAGATGAAGAATACAGGATCGGTATATAAACTATAATCCTTGTTATTACTAAACTGTTTAATGCCATCAATGCTTAGCACAGCATATTTCTTTACTCCATATGTACCTGTTTTAACACATGTGCGATCAGTGTTGATCCAGATCAGCTGGAAAATCTGGATCCAGACTGGTAGTATCTTGGTCAGAAATAAGCAGTTGAATCTAAAAGCTAATAGTGTAGATCCTGATCTGACAGCATGAATGTGCCTTTGATCTGGATTAACACTGTTCGCAAACACAATAAAGGTGTATCTATGGAAGAGAAGGGTTATGTCTGTCTAATGTAAACCATTTTAGCAGGTGCAGATTTCATATTATTTCTATTTTTTTTATTCACTTGATGTTTTGTGAAAAAATTAAAACAAATTTATTTTTATCAGAATAAAATTGTCACCCTCTTATGTGCAGTATTGGTACAGAATTACCAGCTGTATCTTTAATAGACTATGCTGTATTAACAGAGGTCAAGAGGCCCAACTATTACATTACTAACAGTTTTCAGTCTTCAAGGAACTGTATCTTATATATTTTGCAATAAATGTAATTAATTATTATTAATTATCTTTTGAATTTTGACTGTTGGTAAAAGAAAAGAATATAGAAGACTCTGTAAAGTAAGCGAAACTTACAAATAAAACTTATTAGATAATGTATGGTGGACTCCTAAATTGAAATTGTCCCTAATAAATGTTACATTGATTCATGTAAAGCTGTTAACCTAAATACAGTATACTAGTATACAAAACCAGGAAGTTTGGAAAGACCTAATTAGTTATAGAAAATCGCTATCATTGTCTAAGCTTTAATCAGTAAACATTGAATTATAATCGATGAAACACTGTCCCTAACTTTTGAATGTAGCAAATAAAAGGTCACTGACTCATAAAAGTAAATTTTTCCCAAGTCCTTAAATTATCTGTATATGCCTTGGCTTTGTTATTGACAGGGTGCAGAATCAGAAGAACTGAAAAGAAAAATGGCTGCTTTACAGATGGAACTCGATACTGGAAAGGTAAAAGATAATTGCCCTGCAAACTTCAATCACCGAATGATATTATTGGTTGAAGTTTATTAATGAAATACCAAACTTGAAACTGCAGGGTGTAGTTTGAATTGTAAAAGGATATAATGGTAACAGTATTAAAGATATCTTACTAGCACATCTTGTATTCTTTGTGTTTCAGGATATTGAGAAGTAATTGAAGGCGGTTGACAAAGTACTGTATAATAACCTTTTGGTATCAGACATGCGAGAATATTGTTGATCAATTAGACATCCTCAGTGACTGATTAATGATTAATCATGACTCGATGTTTATTCATTTATTACTGAACTTCAATAGAGAATAAATAAATAAGGATTTTATATGATAACATTATTGAAGTATTAATACATTAACAGAATCTTGGAATCTTGATTACACAGGTAGAAGGATCAAACCTTGGAACCCCCTCCTCACATGCATCCCCCACTCCCCGCCACTTCCCTGAACAAAAATTATTCCAGACAAAAAAACATCATGCAGTTCTTTTGTTTCTTACAAAATCGTGGAAAAATTGCTATAACTATTTTTTCATACCTAGGTATGTATGTAAAATGGCTATAACTATTTTTTCATACCTAGGTATATGTATGTATGTAAAAATTGCTGTAACTATTTTTTTCATACCTAGGTACGGGTACATGTATTTTTCATAGTCTAGTCACATCATAGTCATACTTGTGATTAATTGACTGATCGTAATCCAGTTAGTGATCAAAGATAACTTTAGACTGTACATGAAGATACATTAATTGATGGGAGTGACTTTTATAACGTAATTATTTTATATTTTTTAGGCTTCAAAAGGAAATAATCCAGAGATGGAAAAAGATTTAACATCTACAAAGCATGAGTTACTGCGCATCAGGGAAATGCTTGAAATGGCAGAGAAGGTATTAATAGTAGACTTTTTTATTTGCAACAGACATACTTAAGTTAAACACCTTCACATTTACATTGGCTGTTACATTGACAATATTTTGGAAGATATAAACCATGTGTGTGGTTGTAAAGTATCCTCCCATATGAAGAATCAGATAATTTAAACAACATGCCATTCAGGTCACTTAAATTGAGCTGTACCAGAAGTTATTTTAATTATTTAGATATTGTATATTGACACATGAGATAACAAAAAAATTAAAATCCTGTTTTTTTAATCAGGAGTTAGAAAAGAAGGTTAGTCAGACAGCACCGTTTAAGAACTTGAAGCAAATGCTGATGAAGAAAAATGATACACTCAAAGATCTACGGAAAAGATTGTCCAAGTAAGTTTGTAATTATGATAGAAATACAGAATAAACATTTTATTATAAAAAAATGATGGTAGGGACAATATACCATCAGGGTCTCTCCTAGATACAACCTTTCTTGAAATTCAATTTGTTAAAATTGTTAAAGCCATTTGTTAAATAGGATTAATTTTGACTGCAGCATGGTAATTATGATGCATACAGGAGAAAATTTGTTTAGATCAGCAAAAACAATGAAAGCAAAGTAACAATAAAGAACTGTTACTCTAAAATTGTACTTTCAAGAGCAGTAATGCTTTTTAAAAGTTTACTGCAACATTTTTGTGTGCTAGAAAGGCCATGTACAGACTTACCTTTATGATATAGCGGATGAGCTGAAGATTATGTGTTCTAAGTGATTGTTCTTAATGCCATAAGTCATTTTCTCCTGTCTCTGTTCTAAACTTGGGTTCTTTTACATCAGAGTATTTTTTCTCTTTGGAACTCTGGAACATTTACCCATAATATTGAAGTATTTTGAAATTATGTTGACTTAAAAGTGCAGTCATTGAAATAAGAAAGAATGTTCTTGCTTTCCCTTTTCTTTGTCAAGCAGATTCAGGAAGAGTATGTGTTTTTAACACTACAGATTAGTCGCTGATTTCAGAATGAGCCAGATCTTTACTTGGTTGCATTATTAACAATTGAGTTACGCCTAAAGTTTAGCTTTTTTATAGACAAAGTTTTGCATATATCATGCAATTCCGTACATCTTTAATTGCAGGGTGAGTCTCCTTTAAAAAATTCTGGAGATAAAAATAAAGTAAACCAGGAAGGAAATACAGTTAACTCCTCATTAAGACCACATATGTAACAAGACAAGTGTTCCAATGTCCATGTTTACAGTTTATCACTATTTTCTACTGAAACTAAAGATCACCCCATTATTAAGACCACGTAAGGTATTCTTAATAGCGGGGTTTCCATGTTTTACAGCAAGTTGAACATGGAATGGTATTAATCTAAAAATACTGCATGTACACCATTGTTTGGGATGGTCAAAATTGTACTGTTTATTGGTGTGATATTGAGTTGCGCTCAACCTGGGGCTAGGCGGCCTGGGCAGTAATATGCATTTCCATTACTGTCCATGAACAGGCTCAATCAAACCAAGCCTGCAATATTTTTATATTTGTTGTGTTCGATGGCTTTCAAAGTTCCCTATTCATCTATTGATACAGCAGGTTTGCTGTCTGTGCATAGGTGACTTGTAAAACATTGTAGTTATGTTGTAGTCCATGCCTGGGAGACTTGTCATGTTGTCATCTATGTTTCAGATATGAGAGTGGAGATGACTAGAGGTGTTCCTACATTGTGTTCATGGTGACTGCATGCTGGGAACATACCAGACAACATTACCTGTCAACATGTGCCTCTCAAACATTTGTTCACCATCCTGTCAGAGCACCAAACTCACAATAATGTTAACAATATTTAACCCTTTCCTCCTTTTATATGCCTTTATGTGGGCAAACAATGCAGATCCAGATCAGCAGGCACATCAGTGCCATCTGATCAAGATCTGCACTGTTTGCTTTTTTGCGAGTTATTTCAGACCAAAAAGAGTACAGTACTGATCCTGTCCAGATGGCATGGATGTGCTGACTAATCTGGATCTACAATAGTTGCACACGGGATAAAACACATATATTTGTAGTAAAGGGTTAAAATACAGGAACAAATCAGAAAAATTGTTAAAAATTGATTATAGTAATTGACTATAGTAACAAGATCTGCTGTTGTCATGTAGAATATTTCTAAGACACTTTTGTTTTTATAATATACAGTTTACTCATTCCGTCCATCTTTTAGGAAATACTTGTATAATAATAATATTTGAATTTTGCATAATAATTTATCATGCTATGTATTATTCTCTGATACTGTCACCAGCTATATACACTTATAAATCTTTATTATGGTATGTTTTAATTTGTACTTGTGTATGTTATCTTGGACTCAAGAGTAAAATTAGTACAGGTTTAAAGGGATGAATATTTGAAAGCAGCAATGTCTGCTTCTTGAAGTGAGATTCTCGAGAAATCTCCTTTAATGTTTTAATCCTTTCCTTCACATAAAAAGGAGCAGTGTAGATCCTGACTGGTTGGCATGGATGTACCAGCTGATCAGGACTGTTTGCCCATGCAATAAAGGGGTATCTATGGAGTAAAGGGTAAAATGAGGTGAAACATCACATGCACTGGCTCAATCACATACACTGGTTCATTTATTTTTGCACTGTTGTTAATGATATTTTGTTGTCTGTATTTTCTTAAGAGATTATTCGCCTTGTTACTATTTTATTGATATGGAAAATGTCATTTTGATGTGTACCACTTGTATTTTTTTTACATTTATTGTAACAGCACAATACCTCGGTTATTAATCCTTTACCATATGGAATGTTGCTTGTATTTTGTGAGGGACCAGTGTAGATCCAGATACGCATGCACATCCGATATCAGGATATAGTATGTTTGCTTAGATTCACAAGGTTATTTCTGACCATGAAGTTAACTGTAGATCCTGATCAGATGGCATGGCTTCTTATGTGATAAAAGGTGTATACATGTGGTAAACGGTTTATATAAGCAATGTTGCATACCATAATTTATTATTGTTAGCACCAAGAACTGTAATTCTCCATTTGAATTTCAAAAATATTTTTGGTTTCATTCATCTTGAACAGATGACAGAGTGCACCATTGCCCAAGGTTATAAAACTAAGCATGGAAACCAGTCTCAAATCTCAAGCATCTGATTGGCTGAAATGGCGACTGGTCGCCTTTTCAGCCAATCAGATGCTTGAAATTTGAGACTGGTTTCCAATCACAGTTTTATAACATTCAACCCATTTTGCAACTTTGTTTTAAAACTTTTATGGGAAAACATGCTTTCTTATGGCCCCTCTCAAGTAAAGTTTTGAGTGCTCCCTGTGTTTACAGATTGTAATTATGTTACCTTCAGGGCTGTTCCAGGAAAAAAAGGTGTTGGGGGAGGAACAGAACTTAAAAATGGGGGTACCACCTACACATTTGTATTTATTTTTACCCCCCCCCCCCACCCCAACCAATAGAAAAATTAATATATCAAAGACCCACCACCACAGTATTAGAATTTATACCACCCACCAACGCAATAAGAAATGGCTTTGAGTGTTACTTGCAGTGGAAATTTCATTGGCCGGTATATTCCACATATTAATATGGATTTAGATATGTGCTAGCAGTGTCACTTAAATTGAGTGAGTTGTCCGTATTCCTTAGAAATATTCAAATTAAACTTAACTAGTACTTATAAATGAATACACACAACAATATTGTGAAATTTCATAATTTAAGGTTATATTAAAAAAGAAACAAGTAGAACCATTTGATGCTCCCCAGACTGCTCTTTGTTATGAGAAATGTGTTTATTATGTAAAATTGTAAATCTGAAGTTTCAATTAGCAGCATTGTCAAGTTCTACTGACAAGATATTTATTAATAAGAAATGTGACTCCCCCCATCCCAACAGCAACACAATTAAAATTGTTTAAGTACCCCCAACCAACATATTTTCTTTCATGAATCCCCCCCCCCCAAACCCATCCAATTTTTATTAATTTCAGTTCCACCTCTCCCCCCCCCCCCCCCACCAAATGTTGTTTTTCCTTGAACAGCCCTCAAACATTTTTTATCTGTTGAGTTCAATGGAACAAAGCATCATGGTATATCCTTGGGTTTGCACTAAAATTTAAGTTATGTCCACATAACTAGATTACAATCTTTAGTTTATGTGCCGGACTGTTCAACCAAAAATAAAGATACAGTTTCATAAACATTCAATCCATTGATACATGTTCTTTAATGAAATGATATTATTCATGAAGAAATTCACATTTTGGTAATCTTGACATGCAGGATTTGACAGCCATTTTGTTTAATGCTAAATGATGTACGCTGCATGTATTTTCAAGCAGTGCATCAAGTAAGTTTTGTAGTGAAGATCCATCATCTTGTTATCTGTGGTCAAGATAATAAAACTAAAGCTGGAGATCAGTATCAAATCTCAAACATCTAGTTGGCTGAAATGGCGACTGGTTGCCATTTCAGCTAAGTCATATGCTTAAGATTTGAGACTTGTTTCCATGCTAAGTTTTATAACCTTCAGCCCAAATGTCCAGATGTGTTTAATTACCATCACTTAAATAAGGAATAAAACAGCATCACTGAACAAGATTTTTAATTTAACAATTGAAAGTAAGTTGTTGTTTCTTGTCATACCAAGTATAAGCAAAATATGTTATACAAGTGATCCGTAGTATGAACTTCTGCACATGAAGGAGATATCCAGAGAACTTCTGCACATGAAGGAGATATCCAGAGAACTTCTGCACATGAAGGAGATATCCAGAGAACTTCTGCACATGAAGGAGATATCCAGAGAACTTCTGCACATAAAGGAGATATCCAGAGAACTTCTGCACATGAAGGAGATATCCAGAGAACTTCTGCACATGAAGGAGATATCCAGAGAAACTGGGACCATACATGTTGTGGTTATTTAAAAGTCATGTTATTCACTTTTCATATTTATTTAATACTTTTGTTTGTAATTTCTTGTGATACTGTGTATCTCAATTCTCAAATGCTTTCTGGCATTTTTGCTTTATTTGTGTCCGTCCAAGTGCACGTTAGCTAGCATTATTAGATAACAGCTGTCTATATGAAGTGTAGTGATAAATGTGCTTTGATCATAAAATTAAAACTGGAGACCAATCTCAGATCTCAAACATCTGATTGGCTGAAATGAAAAATATTCTCCATTTCAGCTAATTGTATGCTTTAGATATGAGACCAGTCATCATTTCTGCCAATCAGATGCATGATAGTTGAGACTGGTCTCCAATCTCAGTTTTATGATCCTTGTTTCTATATATGTTTATGATTGGTAAGTAGTAATTGTATGCAGTGTAAATGAAATAAAAATATAACAATAATGTTGCTTGTTGTTATTACTCAGCTAGCTCAGCTTTCATAATGATATCTATGCCCAAGGTTATAAAACTGAGCATGGAAACCAGTCTCAAATCTCAAGCATCTGATTGGCTGAAATGGCGACTGGTCGCCATTTCAGCCAATCAGATGCTTGAGATTTGAGACTGGTTTCCAATCTCAGCTTTATAACCTTCAGCCCAGATTATCTATCTATCTATACGGACAACCCCTCTGGCCATTGTTATTTTATTATGATTGTTATAGCAGGTCAGAAATGTTAGTAACTCAGGTGCCGATCAAGAGGGGGTTATAACAGGGTTGCCTATTTCATTTGGCCAGAAGTAAGGAACTTGAGGCTTCCCAGACAAATCCTTTCCTGGGAATCTCGCATCCAGCCCAGTAAGTACATACTTGATAACAAGTCAGGTTATGGAGTAAAACTTGGAAAGGAGTATCCAGTCATTTATAAAATTATAAGTTATGTGTGACAATGAAAGTATAAAATTATTTATAACAAAAGTCAAAATCAGTCAACATTTATATAGACAATGTCATAACTTATGCTACATTGCGTGTTATTTAAGTAAATACCAGTGCGTAGTGTATTGAACTACCAATATTAAATTTAAAACACAAAATAAATTTCATAACATCTTTAAGAGTGACTTAGTTTTTTTTCGCAAATCGTCAAGTCAAACGTTTATCTGTGCCACTTAACCGTTTTAATCATACTACTGAGTCAAACGTTTATCTGTGCCACTTAACCGTTTTAATCATACTACTGTTTTCACCGTTTTAAATATTTCTCACTTATCCTGTAAGTATTGGTGTCGACACTCCAAAATATTAATCAGAGATTTGAAAATTCGAAATTTTGGAAGGCGGAAGTTAAAATATGAATAAGACTTCATTGTTTATATTTTATTACATGTATTTGTTTATTTTTTATTTGTTTTAATAATGATAGAGAGCATGAATATGGATCCGGAGCCCTCAGAGTGTCCAGTGAAAATGCTAACTCGTTCACTGGTTCACATTCCCAAACTCAAGTCATAATGATGCCTCGTTCACAAGTCCAAGTCAAAATGATGCCTCGTTCACAAGTCCAAGTCAAAATGATGCCTCGTTCACAAGTCCAAGTCAAAATGATGCCTCGTTCACATTCCCAAACTAAAGTCAAAATGATGCCTCGTTCACATTCCCAAACTAAAGTCAAAATGATGCCTCGTTCACAAGTCCAAGTCAAAATGATGCCTCGTTCACATTCCCAAATTAAAGTCAAAATGATGCCTCGTTCACAAGTCCAAGTCAAAATGATGCCTCGTTCACAAGTCCAAGTCAAAATGATGCCTCGTTCACAAGTCCAAGTCAAAATGGTACCTCGTTCACAAGTCCACATTCCCCGACACAAGTGAAAATGATTACTCGTTTACAAGTCCCAATGAAAATGATGACTCGTTCACAAGTTCTCGATTCTAGTGAAAATGGTAACTCGTTCACAAGTCCACCTTTCCCGACACAAGTGAAAAAGATGCCTCGTTCACAAGTCCACCTTCCCGATTCCAGAAAAAAAGATGACTCGTTCACAAGTCAAAGTGAAAATGATGACTCGTTCACAAGTCCACCTTCCCGATTCCAGTGAAAATGATGCCTCGTTCACAAGTCCACCTTGCTCATTGCAGAAAAAAAGATGACTCGTTCACAAGTCCCAGTGAAAATTATTACTCGTTTACAAGTCAACCTTTCTCGATTCGAGTGAAATAAAAACGCGTTAAGAAGTCTGACTTCAGTAACAATGATGAAATGTTTACAGGTCCACTTTACCGATTTCCAGTGAAAATGATAACTCTTTCATACGCTCACGCTTTCCTACTTCATTAAAATGGCGGTCCATCCCGAATTCCATCATCTTGCTTCTAGTCCGCACGTGCAAACATTACAAGAACATAAACGTTTAAAAAATCTAGTATGAATTCCCGAAAATGACAGAACAGCCCTCATAATACAAACCACATAAGCCAGTAACCAGGAATATAATTATCCGAATGTCACTGTTTTTTGTTTTGTTTTAGTGAACGACTGTATGTTATGGGCGGAGCAAGAGCAGCTTAAACAAGAAGTAATGGAAACTGCGAAGGAGTAGGACCCAACAACTATCACAGTGTATAACCGCACAATTACCCGAAACCCGAACACCGATGATCAGTTAGTTGCTTACATAAAAACAAGCGACCTAGGTTCTTATTTTTTTAAATAATAACAATCAAATTGAATCCATATTTGGTGGGAAAATGGTTGTAAGATGAGTAGATCGTTTATCGACAGTCTTACTGTTGTAATATTGACTCGTAAGACTGTCAAGGAAATTCACAAACGGTCATCGTTACCAACTTGATCACTGCTAAATGTGTCAAATAATCAACATTTATGTAACTTTGCGGCCGCATATTTCATTGTTTAAATAGTGTTTAAATATACATGTATTTGAGTTTTCATGAAAGAACAAAATCATTTTCCCAACTTTCTTCTTTGAAACCAGTTTGAACGTATTAGCACCGAGAAATCGACAATTTTGTTCAGGCACTGAACGTGAGAAGACTGTACGCAAAATAATGCCAAAATTGCAACATTAAAATTTTCATTGTAAGACGGTACGATTAGTTGCGAATATGTGTGCATCAGATATTGATCTGTGCCCAACCAGAACGTACATTTATTTTTCGTGTAAGTTGAAACAGATCATGAGTTACTTAATCCAAATTAAACCTCTAATGATCAGTTTAAAAGTAATTTGGATTTCAACGTATGTGGAGCTATGTAGATTGTTCGAAAATAACGCTGATCTATGTGTGTAGTAGTTCACATATTCTTCACTTTCGTTATGATGTGTCCTCACTCTATAGTATTTGCAGTAGGTTCCTTGATAGGTTCACCTATCGACAGACTGACTTTTATTTTCTTGACGTCTCATTTGAATTACAGCGGGACGTGGAATATTTTGAATAAGTGACCACAAGTCACAAATGTTATGTTTTTAAGTGTAATTTTGACTCCATTTTACCAAATTTCATGTATGTGTCCAATTGTTTTCATGAAATATTTGATATTAATTGACTGCATCTGTCAGCAAGTTTTCAAAAATGTGAAGAAATCGTCAGTAATTTAGTTTTAGTATATGTGTGAGGTCAAAACACGCAGACACACATATAGTAATTATTTACATATATTGAATATTTTGACCTCCAACATATTCTTAAACTAAATTACGGACGATTTCTTCGCATTTTACAGACTTTTCGGTAGCTGTACTTGGTGAGTGCCAAACATTTACACACCTGTGAGATGGCAGTGCCGTTTTGAAACCACTGACCATCTTTAAAAACGAGTCATTCATTAAATAAATAGATCAAGGCTTTGAATTTGAACTGGTTGTTGTAGGAAGACAGGACTATACGTTACTGTGTCAAAAATGATTAAATTTGCAGTACTTACTGAGTATTTTACGTTTTATTTTGACATTTGACATTTTGAGTCAAACTTTCGCGTTTAACTTGCCGTAGTTTGTTTATTTCAAGATGAAATGTTGTGGCACTTGCAGAACATCGTCCTTATTTATTTACCAGGGCGCTGATATGTTTCATATTTTTCGAAGGTTTTGAATTTCCGGAGATACAAACGAAATATTTTCACCACCTCTCGTATAAAATTCTTTACCTTGAGCTGTATGTGGGTGTGCCAACTGTACTTGGGAGAGCCGGTACTAGGGTGTGAGAACGATTTAGCAAACTTAAGGTACCGCAAACATTGCAAATGGCGAAAATAGGCTAAAATTTCAAAAAATGAATTTTGGGGGAAAATACTTATTGCCACCTAGATTTTAGTTATTAAATGTATTTAGCTATGGATGTAGTAAATGTTTGCAAGCTCAATTTAGTCTAATTCATGTTCTAATTACCAAGCACATACTAAAACAAAAGAAAAACCATTTGCATGAGAACTCTGAAATTCATGAACAATATACCAAAGCAACTCATACCTGAAATAAGTATATGCTGGTCTACAATGTTTAGTGCCAATTCGTCAAAATAATGTTAGGGTTTTCAAGAAATTCAAGGAAATCTTACTTCCTGGTTCAAAGTGAAAGTAGAAAGTGAGTATGAAGTAAGTTTCCTTGAATTTCTTCAAAACCCTAACATTATTTTGATGGATTGGCTCTAAACATTGTAGACCAGCATATACTTATTTCAGGTATAAGTTGCTTTGGTATATTGTCCATGAATTTCAGAGTTCTCATGCAAATGGTTTTTCTTTTGTTTTAGTATGTGCTTGGTAATTAGAACATGAATTAGACTAAATTGAGCTTGCAAACATTTACTACATCCATAGCTAAATACATTTATTTACTAAAATCTAGGTGGCAATAATTATTTCCCCCAAAATTCATTTTTTGAAATTTTAGCATGTTTTCGCCATTTGCAATGTTTGCGACCTCTTAAAATTTGTTTATTCGTGTAACAACAAAATGCAAGTCAAATTAGTCAATCTTTAAGTAGGTTAGAATCCATTATCTATTGAGAGACTTGCCATTTTTACGCATAACTCTTTTCTCTTTTCACCTTTTTAACTTTGTTTGGACAATAAGTCGAAAATGATTTGACAGTCTTTAATGAAATGTGGTTCATTGGGTTGACATGATAAAATGAAGAACATGTCAGAATCCGTCAGTTTTTGACATGCGTGAGGTCTGTTTTTCCACTAACAGTTCGGCTACCATTACTGTAAGTGAAACTGTAGGTTTAACGCTGGTATCTATAGGACCTTCCCTCAGTTACCAGAACAGAACAGAACAGAACAGAAATTTTATATAGACTTGTACAATGTACATCGTCTTCTTAACCACACAAGCAATACACTTATATGCACACATGATGTAAACACCGAAATACAGAATGGATTCCCACTAGGCCAGTTTTAAATAGAATTCTTAACGATGAGTTTAACTAATCTTTACTTGTGATCATTGTAACTGAAACCTGAAGATCAGCTCGCAGTCACCTGTGCGTTTGGATTTTTAAATTTCTTCAACGATTATTTGTACTTAGACCGCAAATACTAAGTGTATGAAGAAGAAAACAAAATTATATTGACAAAAAAGATATTCAGTTTATATGGGGGATGACACCCCATCCCCCCTTCCAACCGTTTGTACTGAAGACTTCTATCCATAAAATACATTAATGTCTTTTTACTACATTGATCAAAACACCATTTTAGTTACAAAATTTGAAGAAACCAGTTTTCAAATTCATGAAGAATTACAGGGCAAGTTAGCGCATTGATAACAAAATAATAACATGACAGAATATATTCATGTTGACACTTTAATGGGCGAGTTTAAATGTGAAATTGACTGAATGCAAAATGCGATAGTTTTCTACCTACCCGGAACGACTTGAGTTACACAAAGGGAGTAGTATTTAAACGAGGACGTCGATATTAATTTTTATTTGGAGTTAAAACAGGTGTAAATTTAAAGGCTGGATAGGATTGTATATATGTTTGGCACCAACGCCTGCTGCTGGAGGTGAGTCTTTACCGTATGTGTCATTCAATCGTAATCAAATCAAATTACAACTAACTTAAGTAATTAATTACTGATAATAAATGCGAAGGAGATTTCTTGTTTAAAGTTAAAAATACCATTGCAAATGTACTTTTCACATCGGACTGATCCATACCTGATATATACATTGTATATTACGGGATTTGGGGCAGCTACCTGTTGAATAATATCGTTAACATAATGGTACGAGTACATTAATGTATGGTGGCTCATGTCTGCCATTTCGTGTGTTCGAGTCGGTTGTGCGAAATGTTGAAGCGACGAAAGGTCGAAATAATGCATTATGTGTTCGTGTCCGCGGGTCGAAATGACGAAAACACGAACGCAAGGTCGAAAACTGTTTTTTGCCGTGTGTTAGCCTTTTGAATTTCGGGGCGAATACACGAACTAACGAAATATTAAAGATGAAATAAAGAAATTTTAGAAGCGAACAAACGAGTCCCTGTGTTAATAATTTTTGTGCCTGCGGATATCAAAATTTCGTTATTATCCGGACTCGGATTACAAGGTAATACGCGAGACAGCATGCGTGATTCAATAACCTGCAATTATTTATTTTCAGACCTAGAAATGTGATGCCAAGTTTCACGTTTGTCAACAATGAGAAGCATACAGGTGAAGAGACTGTGTCTGGTCGGACTGCAGTGTTCGAGCTTCACACTGACCTTTGTATTGGTCTTTCGGAGACTGTTTCTGGACAACGAGGCGGACGACATAACCACACTGGAACTGAGTTCTACACCGAGAAAAAATGATGTAGTAAAAAAGGTAATCGGAGCCCAAGATCATTAAACTGAGATTGGAGACCAGTCTCCGATCTCAAGCATCTGATTATACGCCTTTCCAATAATTCGATGAATTTTTTGGTTACCTCCCCTGTCCAGTCACGTGACTGCTCTACGGGAAAAATGATTGCTCGCTGTATTAACCTAATGAGGAATATGGTACTACAACATTCTTTTTATCATAAAAATATTTTTTGAAAAATATATTTTCTCGTTGAATTAGTAATAATACATCAGCGTCATGATATCTTCGATAATAAATTACAAAACAACCAAGTTTTTTTACTTTAAGTGTCAAGTCATTATTCCTCGCGTTAAACACTAAACGACTTTAACCTGGATTAGAATATTAGATTCTAACCCAGCCCTAACTAACAGCCAGTGTTCTCTCCACGGCTCAATTGAGACTCGTTTCCGGATTAGCTTGTCTAATCAACTACTGACATCATGTTATGAATATGTCGGCGGCGATTGATTTTAAAGGCGGCACGCATAAAAATGTCAAATTGTCGCGCACAAAGGGATCACCTGTCCATTACTTAAAGGGGCAGATATCATTGACCAATAGAGATCGTGTAATTACTATTTGCTAGGCATATACACCTCCCAATTATTAACTATATCGGAGTCCTTTAATTACTGGATGTGTCAGCAAATGTATTTGAAATAGCAATTACATAGATTCTTAATCCACATTACGAATAGAATCAAAAGCCGTCAATAAGAAACAAATCTTGGCAAAACATTTCATATATGTTTAATTAAGTGTTTGGGCTTTAACGCCAAAATTACAAACTGTCAAACCTAAGTAAATTAATTATGCAACCATACTGTAATATAAATATTCCCATCTTTATTCGAAGCCGGCATCTGAATCCTTGTATTTTATTCTACGAATGAAACTTCTACAACAAACCATCAGATTACCGATCCTTTTTTATTTCAAGACAGAATCAATCATTTTTGGTTGTGAAGTATACGTAACACTTTAAAAAAATTCAAATGATTTATTCGTTGACGCCATAAACGCCATAACTTATTAGGACAATTCTGTTGTTCAAATGCGTAAGTATCAATAAAGTTAGATTGTAATTTTGTATGTATACAGATCATGTAACCATATGTTGACATATCACGATTTCCGGATTATAGCGCATTACCATTAGCTTTGCATCTTTCACATCAGTAAAATATAATTTTCAGCAGAAAAGACATTAAATCTTAAATGTTGTATAGAAATTCGTAAAATATATGCTTATGTCTGTCCAAATTGCGTTTCATACTGCCTACTTTTTACAAGAATGGTACATTTTTTAATACATTAAAAATCTAAATATCTTACAAATAGTGAAAATAAAAAAGTCTGGCTAGAATAACAAGACCAACCGCTTATTTTTTTCACCACCGGCGACGAACGCAGACCTGCAATATAGCGGATAATGTTAGCTAATACGTGCTTAAGCCATAGTCCGATAGTTCAACTTTCACGCAGAGCCTCGTTTTGGATCGATTTCCAGTCACGGGAATTAACTCGTACAAGACTGCTAAACTGTTTATCGGAAAGGCGTATACCAGTCGACATTTTAGCCAATCAGATGCTTGCGATTTCTGGCTGGTTTCCTGATTAAGTTTTCTCGTCTTGGGCACAGGTTCGCAACTTCTAGTTGTGTGGTGTGCAAACCAACAGTCGGAAAATTACTAATTATACGACTTATTAAATTTCAGATTATTTAAACTTATAAAAATCTTAACATTTGGACTGAGGTTGTTTCAAATCCGACAGGTAAAACACAATAATATTTAAAAGAAAATTAAAAACGTCTTTTCTTATAAATAATCACACGGAATATTCTTAACTTATTAATATGCGACTTATGTGTCTGCTTAATGAGAAAAAATGTTGTTTTTTGTTTTGTTTTATTGCTTGAATGATGGTTTTGTGTACATGTATGTATATTTTGTTATATCTTGTTATATTTGAAGACCTCATTGTAAATAACCCCTTTTATCTTGATGTTATTGTCTTAATGAATTCCCTTAGTTAATTAAGTAAATATCATTATTAAATTGTTGTTGTTGTTGTTGTTGTCATAGTTAGGCCATTTTAGTTAGGAAAAAAATAGACAATAGACAATATCACATAGTCAATGAGATGATAAGCAAGGTGCCTTATGCTTGTATTATTACAGATGAAAGCATTGCATATACCAGATTGGAACGATGCACAGTTTAGAATCATTTATGAGGACAGACGTCGTGTGAATGTTAACAAACATACCGACGTTAAAGAAAACGACGAGGATGAACTTGTTGACAATGCACCCGATCTGGACAATGTGTTTAACAAAAAGAATGGCATAGCTGGCAAATTACTTAACCGCGCAGTGAAAGAAACATTTGTTAAAGATGTATTTATTTTCTCGGCGATTGTTGGGAACTCTTCCTCAACTCGTGCGTGGGACGAGATAGTTGTCCAAGTCTGGGAACATAAAAGATATGATAATATCACGTTTGGATGCTGTATAAAATACAGATCAGGTGAATGTGTTTACGTGAATGCGTCTAGGAAGGTGGAATGGGCCAACAAAAGGCGCTGTACAATGCCGGTGAAGCAGTATTATTGTCCGAACCCGAGATTTAATTATGACGATCTGCCAGTGGCAGTCAGTGTAAGTAATGGGGCTGCAGAAAACAGGTGTAACTGTATAATGGACGTTTTCGTGGAAACGGAATTCGCTTACGCTAACGGAGACAGCATAGCCGTCTGTACCAAGGTAGGCTCGCAGTTGATATTTCTGGAAAATAAAAGTTAAAGTAATAAAGACCTTAGACAAAACAATGAAACTTGTTAAAATCAACGACATACGCCAGTATTGCATTGAAAACGTCGTTGTTGTTTTATTATTTAGAGAAGAAAATCTATAACACGTCTTATTGTTTTCGAGTATTCGGAACCTAAAGATATTTGCCTATTAAGAGGCAAGAGGGGTTAAGTGCAGTTGCTGGAACCTCCTTTTTGGGCAGAAATATTTAATTTTCTTCCCGATTTTGGCCAGGAAGTTGGAAATTATGCGGAAACAGAAGCACAACGTAAATTTGCGTTATCTTTCTGGGATATAACAAGGAAACGCGAAATCAGCATAACTTGTAACAACTATGTCTGGAATATAATGATTATAAAATACTTCAATGTCAGTGTTATATGTTTGAGTAAAGTTGTTGACAATTTTACGCTTGACTGTATATAGTCAGTACTTTTAAATTTCTCTAATTGTGACACTCGTTTTATAGTGAAAAAAGTTTAATAGGTTTCTATATATATTTTATTCGGGGACAGCTTGTGTATGGCAACATTCCAGCAGACGACGTGATGACATGGCTCGAGCTACATTATCGCCTTGGTGCCAGTAAGGTTCTGATTCATACCTTTGACCTCAATGCTGATGCTGTCAAAGTTCTACAGTACTATCAGTCTCGGGGTTTGGTGGAGTTCTCTACTTTCAATATTCCGAATTCCCGTAAGTAATCATTGTATATTAACTACAGAAACGATATACCAATATACCAATCATCCATCACAAACTACCAACCACCACTACTATTACAACAGCATTACCTTACTTATAGCCGAACCACCCGCAAACACCTGGCGCCACTATCACTCAATTAATGATAATAAGTACAAGTACAATAATGTTAATAAAAATGATAATAATAATTATAATTACAATAATAAAAATCTATTTTTAGCTCACTGGGTTAAACGCCGTGGTGGTCGTGAGTCAAAACTGGTAGGAGAGAAGAATCACCAAGCCTGGAATGACGAGCAGATTCTCATTTACAATTGTTTAGAGAAGTTAAAGGGCTATAAATATCTACTTGTACTGGATATAGATGAATATCTGGTGCCAAATTACCAGAAGACCTTACCTCAGTTGTTTGTGAGTATTTATATTTTGTCAAGGCGTTTTAGGTCATTCTATTTTGTGTACGTTTGTGCCGCACAGGCACTTCACTCGTCATCTCATAGAGGGAGACAGTACGGCCTTGACTATATGGTATTTTTGTTTAGTTTCTGTGTTTGGATGTTAATAGAATTTAAGAGAAAAATTAGCTTTATCTATATTTTTGTACTGTCCTTATATTTATTAACTTAAAATATTGATGCAGTAATAAAATTTATTTATATTGCAAAATTTTATTTAACAACACGTTTTCCCGTTAGATAGATTTTGATTGTTTTCGATTTTACTAATGAAAGTGCAATGACAATTATGGAAAGCCGTAAACGTTAATAAACGATAACGGGGACGAAGAAAGGCGAAAATGGCTGAAACTGTCGCCATAAACAATTTTTATAGAGTGATAAGTATGTGTCCGAAAATGTATTCTGTTCTTATAGGACGATCTCTGGATAGACAAGCCAAACGCTGCTGGTTTCAGTTTTCTAGTTACGTTACACATTACGTCATGGGGAGCGACGGACAATTCTTCCCAGTTTACCGTTGGTCGATATCTAAATCATACTTCCGCCATGCCAGACCGGACCAAACACGTGACAAGACCAGAACGAATTGTACCCGGTGGCTTGTCAACACACCAGTTCTATCCGCGCTGGGATCAAAACTATCATAGGTAATAGGTTATGGAGGACTTAAATTTTAGAGAGCATAACTTGTGCTACATTGGGCAGTGTACACAGCTTGATTAGGTTTAGCCAAGGATTTTTTACTCGTAGTAGGTCGCGCGGAGTAGTTGTGCACAGCTTGACACGGAAAAGTATAGTGACTTCACATTTAGGCACACGTATTGTTTAGTTTATAACCTATTGACATGAATAGAATCTACTAAACTTCATTTCCCTCTCGAATTATGTTCAGTTCAAAATCCCGATCGTTCCATCAAATGAACGCCCTAACACAACAACACGTGGATGGACACTATCGCAGGTAAGGAGAAAACGCGAGGAAGACGCCATGTGCAAACGTCATTCGAATGTCGCAAATTCACGTGAAACATACAATCGAAACTAGAGTCTCTATCCCGATTCGGATATCAAAGGCCAGCTTGAATTTCTGACCGGAAACTATTCCACTCGAGAACCTTCAGTTACAAAGACAATTCACTACCGGCTGTATTCATGTCTTTCAGGTTTCGTGCTGAGAAAGACAAAGCGGTCATACACCACTATAGAGAATGTCGAACCGACTGGAAGCAAAGACGGAACATCACGTGTTTAACACTGGAACGATTTAGAGACGCTACGGTTGCGCAAATGTTGGCTTCCATTGAACAGGACTTGCTTAAAATAAAATCTGTGATATTCTCAGCCGGATGAATGGATTAACACTAGATTAGAATGGGTGCTAGTGGAACAGTTTAATTTAAGACCGTAGTTTTCGTTAAACTGAAAAATCCCCGTTTAGTGTTATCTAGCTCATAAAATAGACTTATTTATTGCTGAGACATATCAGAAGCTGTGATGCACTAATGCCCAATGTTATAAAACTGAGCATGGAAACCAGTCTCAAATCTCAAGCATTTGATTGGCTGAAATGGCGACCAGACTGGTTTCCAATCTAACCTCCAGTCTTAATCTTTCTTGGCAAAAGAATAATTAATGTTAATGTGCAATATGAATACTCTACGTACGTTAATAATCATTCTGCATATACGAAGTAAAGCAGTTCTTGGGTTCATTAAGCATAATTACTTTACAAAACATAACAGATACTATCTTTTTTGTTTTGAATCAAATATCTGGCTACGTAGCAAAATTAAGATTATGTAACAAACATTCTGGTAAGATTTGCCGAAATACATTGCATGTGAAACAGTAACACTGTGTCACGATCTTATAAAAGCATTGGGGTTGGGTGTTTTCGTCACACTGCTTTTGTTAGATATCAGTATTTATGGCAAGCGGATTGCACATTTAATACGATGTCCATGGTTATCGACCAATAAAAAGATATCGGACGTTTTTCCTTTCTTTATTCTACAAACCAAAACTTAATAACAAACTCAATTTAAGGTGGACAATATATTATATTCATATATAGAATACTAATTAAAAGGTTCCGGCGAATGTATAAAAACGTACATATAATTGTCAGGCTCTAAATATTGTAATAGTAGGAAGAACCATTTTTCTAACAGGGATTGTGTTTGTGAAGTGGGAGGCATATAGACTTGCACACGTCCGTACGTCCGTCCGTCCCCAATTCTTGTGGCATCAAATCCTGATAAACTATCAGGCGGATTTCTTTCAAACTTGCACAGATTATCAAGCAGGATGTGTAAATGAACGTAAAGAAAAGATTTTTTCATGCGACCATTTTTACCAAAGTTATGACCCTTTGTTAAATTCAATTATAAAATTGTGTGGCAACAACTCCACATTTTCTATTTGGATGTTTTTTTTTTCAAACTGGCACTGATAATTAGACATGATGTCTAGATTTTTGTAAAGGACATGGCCTTGCACATATTTTCACCAGAGTTATGGCCCTTTGTTAATTTCAGTAATGAAATCTTGTGGCATCAACTCCTCATTTACTATCAGAATTCATTTAGATCAAATGTTGTAATTGATTTCATACGAAGCTAAGAATAAAGTGGTCAAGAACAATACATACATTGACCAGGTTCGTCTCAATGTTTACATACTCGAATAAGAATACGGAGGACTTCCAAAATCTATACGTTTGTGATCTCTTCTTACCGACACTTACACGTTTCCATTCTCTGCAATTTTCCCAGTTAAATGTTGAAATTTACCTTTTAAGTTTTTAATGTTAAATTAAGGTTTTGAAATGGTAATCAGAGAACTCTTCTTCTCAAGGACGGATCAAGAGGGGGTTCAATGCAGTTGCTGGAACCTCCTTTTTGGGCAGAAATATTTAATTTTCTTCCCGATTTTGGCCAGAAAGTTGGAAATTATGATGTTAATACAATGTTCCCTGTAACTGCCGAAAACGAACCCGCTTTCTGGAAATCTTGTATTTTAGCCTGCTTCTCGACCAGGTGAAACAACACTGACCTTTCTGATTCGGTACCTTCGCTAATTATCATGATGTCATTTTCTTTTGATACATTTTTATAACATTTTCTCTTCCACATTTTGTTAAATATTTTCTCTTCCTTCTCATTTAACGTCTTTATCAGCTGTGTGTGCAGGTAATGTTCTCTTTTTTACGGCCTTACCCTACCCGTCTGCATAAGAATGGTTGACCTGCTCTGACGCCTCAGTTTTCAACCGTCACAAAAATATTACTTCCTACCCTTATCATGTTACGAATCTATTTGAACAATGAAATGTAAATACTTGAACGCATCAATACATTTACTTAATTTGAGAACAACCATGGTAATTAAGGTAATCGAGACCCCGACATCCACATACAAAAGGAAAGCGTACGGTTATAGTTTTAAAGAATAATAGAAAATTAATATTGCATTGTTACTATTATCGGATTTTTAAGTGTGCAAGCCACATTTCTAGCATATCCGAGACAAAGAGATCTTTTGTTACAAACTGGTTTATATTGTATCCATTATTACTACCTTATTACACGATCGTTTGTGACACGATTAAGCTATATTGTTGTTATTGACCATTGGCTATTTTACTATATTTAAATAGGTCAATAATTTAGAATTGCATCGGATTTATGTTAAAAACATGGAAATAGGGTACGTATTCATACAACTTTTGCTTGTTTATAAGTTACGAGTATCTACATGTATTTGTCTATAAAACGAGGAATCGGAATCAATTAACGTTTTATTCAAACATTTTGGTGCCATATGTTATTCAAGATCTGAAAACTATACAGTTTATGAATAAGAACAGTGTTTTATAGCACATGGCTCTTCTTCCGTAGGTGCAAAAGAAAAAAGTATAGATTATTTTATGAAGCAGCTTTGGTAATTCCCAGCTGGGAGCGAACACGATGTTCCCAGTTTCTTACCAACGTTAAGATTATTAGGCAGCTTTGGTAATTCCCAGCTGGGAGTGAACCCAAGTTTCCCAACCATCAAGGAACATGTGTGTGTGTGTGTGTGGACATCTGCACGTAGACACTCACCGAGTACATGTATTGTCAGGCTAACACGTTACACAGACTTTCCGAAATTTGCCAGGCCGAAGGGCCTGTCTGGTAAAATATGGCACGGTCTGATATGATTTCCCTATCCGGAGCCCGGCATCAACCAGTAAGACCATAAGCATGCGGTTTCTACCCTGCAATCGCTTCGTGATACCGGTGAGGTTAATTCCTAGTCCATGCTAAGTGGATTTACACAAACCGCTACTTATTTCAATTAATTTATTTAAAGTTAATGTTTAGCACTACATTTATTTATCAACCAAACGGAGTCATATTTTCTACATAGTCTTTAATATTTTGTAAATCATCGTCATTTTAGTGCCCTTTTATATAGCAAAATGTAGGTTAAATTGTATGTGGAAAAACTATTTAATTGAGATAGGATCACTGTAAAATCAGAGATAGGGTTACACTATTTTCAAATACTTGCAGTTCTTTATCGGGACGGCGACTAAAACTCGTTTATCGTCACATAGAGGTTTAATTTTATCGCGATTCATCAGAAATAACCTTCCGATCACCGGCGTAGTAGAATCAACTGTGATGGACCTTCATCTATCGTCACTGAACAATCGTTTGTCGTGAGTTAATGGAATGCATGTGATACAACGAAATTGAAGCGGTTATAATCAGATATATAAAAATTAATTTTATCTGAATTATGCGAACATAATTATCATCGTTGACTTCTTCTTATATTTATCGTTTTTACATGTTACTGTAGATGTACATGATGTAGACAATAAAAGGTTTTCAGATTGTCTTTATCTGTTCAAATCTTTTCAATTATTTGTTTCCAATACAAACTTTAATTTATTGTATGGGTAACAACGGGACATTATTTGTTAAGAATAATTATTACATGAACTATAAATAGACGCAACGCGATTGGTCACACCCCAAACTAACCGAGTCAATAAATCTAGATATTGACCCGCTTTCGCTGATATTGACCTGTCTATAAATAGAATCCGAAAGTTTCCATCTTTTATATTATTTATAGTTCATGTAATAAACTAATGTATATATATATATATATATATATATATATGGGTGAGATAAGTAACCAACGAACAAACCTTCAGACATTAAGGAACAGATCTAGGCACCAGACACGGCGACATCGCCTAGCCAAGAGTGCTGTACATGGTTATAGACGTGCCATCCAAGTTCTCAATAGAAAAATATCCGGCAACGCATATAAACCATAACTATCCACAAATGACCCTCTGACTGCCTAGACATTTACATACACTTGTTTTTATACATATACAAACATGTAGGACAATTACATATACACATCTATTAGCATCGTGCTTCCTCCTTTTTATATTCGGAGTTTTTATGCACACTAGTGCTATAGACAGAGACACACACAATGAAAGTCATCTGGATCTTTCGATACACTGAATTGAAGATATATATTATGTTAAGGGGAGATAATTCAATTCAAACAGCTAACTTTCGAATTAAGGGATCCCCGAAAGGATTCATGTTCGTGGAAGTAAGATACATATGGGTGAGATAAGTAACCAACGAACAAACCTTCAGACACAAAGGAACAGATCTAAGCACCAGACACGGCGACATCGCCTAGCCAAGAGTGCTGTACATGGTTATAGACGTGCCATCCAAGTTCTCAATAGAGAAATTTTCCGGCAACGCATATAAACCATAACTATCCACAAATGACCCTCTGACTGCCAAGACATTTACATACACTTATTTGTATACATATACAAACATGTAGGACAATTACATATACACATCTATTAGCATCGTGCTTCCACCTTTTTTTATTTTTGGAGTTTTTATGCACACTAGTGCTATAGACAGAGACACACACAATGAAAGTCATCTGGATCTTTCGATACACTGAATTGAAGATATATATTATGTTAATGGGAGATAATTCAATTCAAACAGCTAACTTTCGAATTAAGGGATCCCCGAAATATATAACTATTTATAGTTCATGTAATAAAACAGTTATTTACTTATTAGCTGGGAAATACGCTGTTGATATTGACCGCAAAAATCGTTATTGACCTCGGCTATCGCCTCGGTCAATAACGATTTTTTAGGTCAATATCACAGCATATTTCCCAGCTAATAAGTAAATAATTGTATAATATGCACGACATATCGGAAGGTTTTACATGAAACGTAAGTAACGCGTCAACGTTCACAATATTAACGAGAACCGATTATAAACCATTTACTCCATATACTAGTATACGGATTTTATCGTATGTGCGACCAGTGTAGATCAAGTAGGGTATATCCTTATCAGTTGGCTCAAATGTGCCAGCTGGTATAGATCTACACTGGTTGTCCATGGGATAACAACCATGTCTCACGGAGTAAAAAGCTAAACATCAACGCACACTCTGATTCTAAGCAGGTTCGTCTGATGATTTCAGAAATCGCCTATGACGCCACGCCAGACAGTGATGTACACTGATGAGGATGTTTTTACCGAAGAGAAGGTGTGTAACCATTCTAAAAGCATCAAGCTTCTTGTTGACCTTCATCCTGGTCTCTTGGAGGCTTGTTCAAGATGATGGAGACCTAAAAGTAGTCACTTTCCACCCGACAACGAACAAAGGTTCTGTTACAAAGGTAATATGATTAACGATTATCCAGCTTGATAATAATTTTACATGGTCAGTTATTCGGTTAATACAACACCCCTGTTAAATATGAACGATCAATCGACTGACCAGATGGGCGTATTGCCGAAATACTTAATATTTAATGATGTCAGAAATAATTAACAGTAGCTAGAATATTGCTTCTTCAACGTTCATAAAACAGATTAGATGTTTGATAACGTATTCATGCAATTCTTAAGTGTGGCAAAAGCAAATTCGCAATTTATATTTTACAAAGAAATCTCTTGCAAATAAAGTTAAAACAGCAACAGTACACTTACAGGATCCTCCAAAGACCTATATTATATATATAGGTCTATGGATCCTCGAAGAAGAATTATAAAACAAAAAGAGAACACTTTTAAAATCGTGCAGTTTTATTACTTGCTAAAACTAAAATACATCTGAGAGTCGAAATTGATAGACATAATTCGCTGACGACTGGACAACGGCCTTCTAAAGAATTTGCGGTTAATCGACTAAAACTTTCCATAGTGACTTAGTACTTTAACTTTGTTATGTCTTGTTTGTTGTTTTTAATTTTTTAAATGTAATTTTGATTAGTATTTGATTTATAGTAAGTTTCTGATATCTCGACAGTCAGGTGACATAGATGTTTGTTTCACAGATACGTACACAACTTTTCATATTTGATAGGCCAATGTCTCATTTTTAAATTGCTAACAGGAATGACAGGAATGCCAAAACTATCTTTAGTCAGCTGCGAAAATGGTTAACGTTCAGTGATCAACAATAGTTATATATATGTTACAGTTCCTTTCATTGGTTTATGTTAAACTCTCCTTACAAGATTTCAATATTCTCATACAGGAAGCGCAATTGCCATTTCAAGTGGTGTTTAAAGCTAAACCTACTCAGAAGTCTAACAACAACAACAACAACACGATCAACAACAGCAACACGACCAACAATCAATCTGAATTAACCATAATTCCAGGACTGTATCGTGTTCGAGGCTTTTCCTATGACATGTTCTTATTTTCTGTGGTAATCGGGAATTCCTCCTCTTCTCGACCCTGGGATAATATAATGATACAAGGCTGGGAACACAGAATGTACGAGAACTCGACATTTGGTTGTTGCATCAAGTACAAGTCGGGGATAATGCTCGCTGTAAATATGGCCAGGAAAATCCACTGGGCTTATCGGCATCATGTTCAGATGCCAGTCAAACAATACTTGTGTCCGAACACGAGGTATGATTTAAACGACTTACCGGAAGTTGTTACTATTTCCGGCGGAACGAAAGAGACGGCGTGTCATAAAAGATACAATTGGTACATGGCACCATATTTCGCGTATGAACACAAGCAGGGAATAGCAGTGTGTACAAAAGTAAGTACCGCGAAGAAAAAGTGTTGCATAGAAAACACAGATTTAAGCATAAGTCTTTACTTTTAATATAATTGTATATTTTTGTTCTCACGCTGCTAAATTATAAAGAATTAGTCTTAATTTATTACATGAAGAGTAAGAGGACTATTTTTTTAGAATTTTCTTATGGAATTTATACCATTATTAGCCAAGACCATCCGTGGAGCATTGTATTTCGAATTCATTCAAGATTAAATTGATGCAACAATAGTAAGGTTTTAAACTGCACCTCCTGAAATTCAGCTAGTGTATGGCGGGATATCAGCAGACGATTTGTTGACTTGGTTTGAGATTCATCGCCGGATGGGTGTAAACAAAGTGCTTACTTACACCTACAAGCTGAATCCTGAGGCCACCAGAGTGCTGGATCATTACCGAGAAGAAGGATGGGTTGAAACATTTCCGTTCCGACTACCGAAAGCATGTAAGCATACTAAGGCTGAACAACAGTTGGTATTTATATTCTTCGCTTTTAAATTAAGTTTTTTAACAAAACATTTCCACGTTGATGACACTGGCTTTATTTAGATTGATGCTCTGTTGTGGTACAAACAATGAAAATATTCGACTTGAGCATTTGACGTAGTGTATTTATTAAATAAAATAAATAAAAAAGTTCTGGAATTCAGCATTTTCATTAGAAGCACTGGATTCATCAGTTAAATATATAATATATTGATGGTCATTCTCGTGGTTTAACTAACTTAAAAGGATAATGAATTAAAAACAAAGATGCATTTTCCCGGTGACAATTATTAAACAACATTATTAAAAACGATTGCGGTATTTTCCATTTCACAACGTTATGAATTTAACGTGCACACCGTTTCCGTTTAACACGGTCGCGCTTGCCGTCTGACTGACAGTGCAATTAACCAATCAGAGTATCGCGCTGATAAGCCTTGTTACTATCCGCCATTTTGTCGTCGACCAAAGGATCTACCTTGTAAACCGATTTTTGTAGACACAACAGTCCAAAAAACACGCCAAATTTTTCAAACGGTGCACGCGTAATATTCATACTGCTGTGAAATCGGAAATTACCGCAATCGTCTTTAATACCCTACTTGAGACAAAAGACCAGTTAGGAATACTCGTACTGTGGATTGTTACTTCATGGAGTACACTTTCAGCTCGAGGCAGGAAAGTTGTTGAGATTGGAGTGAAGAACATGCAGGCCTGGAATGACGAACAGATACCGGTATATGACTGTCAGGAGAAACTGAAAGGATATAAATACCTCGTTGTGGTTGACCTTGACGAGTACCTGGTACCCAAAGCTGGCAAAACCTGGCCACAACTGTTTGTAAGCCAACATTCACGTGTTAAACTCTAAAGGACTGATTTTAAGAATATTGGAAATAAATAAAAAGTTCTATCAAATCCATAGAAGACGCTCTAAAGATGACATTTTCTTGTCGCGTTAACTAAACACACACATTCGTGAATTTTAACGAAGAGGACGGGTGATGCTTCTTACGGCTGAATTAGCAGATTAATTTAGCACATCTTACCCCAAGGTTATTAAACTGAGAATGGAAACCAGTCTCAAATCTCAAGGATCTCATTGGCTGAAATGGCGACTGGTCGCCATTTCAGCCAATCAGATGCTTGAGGTTTGAGACTGGTTTCCAATCTCAGTTTTATAGTCTTCAGCAATGATATTAATTGTTAATTGTGATTTTTAATTGAGTTTTATTATGGTTATAGGACAATTTATGGAAAAGACGACCATACGCTGCAGGTTTCACGTTTCTCGTGCAGCTACATATCACAACTTGGGGCGTGACCAGCAACTCGTCTCAGTTCAAGATAGGTATGTATATAAACCGTACCTCGGCGATGACGGACAGGATGAAGCACGTGACGATACCGGAACGCCTCGCACCTGGAGGACTATCCACGCACCAATTTACACCCGACTGGGGCAGAAAATACAAAAGGTAAACACCGTAGTTTCCTCTTCAAAGAGTATTTCTCTATTGTTTGTGCATGACAATTTAATTTTTAACCTGCAAGGGATAGTATGCCGCTGTTCGTTAAATGTTCTTAAGGAATTGCCACACTCCTCCCAACTTTGTTCATCGATAAAAAGAAAATTATCAAAATCTCAATAACGGCAAAATGCCGTTAAACAAAACTTTGCACAAATGTATGTTATTAATGTATCTTTATTTTGCAGGTGGAAAGACACGTTAGAAAAGTCAAGGAAAATAGCGAGATCTGAAAATTCCCTAAATTTCTATTTACATAAATTCACAAAAACTTAACAACACATAACATCATTTTAAATGCCCACATGAGTAATATGATACTGACAACAATTTATTGTGTCCTCGTGACTTACATATGTAAACTTTAGGAGATATTAGTAAAAGTGTGTTTGACCTTCATTGTTCTGGTCGCTTCCTGGTCGCGTAAACCGATGACAATCACTGATTTCTCTTTTAGTAGTTGAATTTTTTTTACAAAGTATACAACATTTTCTTGTCAGTATAATTGCGCTCACGTGGGCATTTAAAATTATGTTTTGTATCGCTTAGTTATTGTGAATTTATGTAAATAGAATTTTAAGGAATTTTTAGGTCAAGCTTTTTTTCTTTACTTTTCTAACGAGTCCTACTGTATGCAAAATAAAGATTCAGTAGTAACATTCAATTGTGCAAAGTTTTATTGAACGGCATTTTGCCATTATTGAGATTTTGATAATTTTCTTTTTATCGATGAATAAAGTTGGGAGGAGTGTGGCAATCCCTTAATATGCGTCACTTATTACTGATAAACTGTGTTATGAGGCAGAAATTTGCTCCTTGCTGCTCATTAATAAGTTTAATTACGAAAATCCAGTTTGCCGTTTCATGTTAACATATGGTAGCGTTGCTTATGCCGAAACGTTACCTTAAATTCCGACAGTTCTGACTTACGACCCAGACGATCTTTGAACACGTACTTTTGTCGGATAATACCGATAGTGTATAAAACTAGTACCGCCTATTCCTACGCAGGCGTTTTAATTATACCATAGTGTCAATCATTTCTTAACCAATTCAGTTTTATCATTAAAGAATAACCGATACATTTAAGCTTTTACCGAGTCGTCTCTATGTTAGTAACTGTAACATGCTTTCTGTGAATTCATTTTAGGTTCATGGCAAAAGAAGATGAAGCAACAATACACCACTATAGATCTTGCAGGAAAGATTGGACAAAGAAGAAGAACAACACGTGTATGACGATGACAAAATATACAGACACCTCTGTAGCCGAGTTATTAGCTCCTATTGAAAAAGATATTCTATATTTGAAAAATGCTTTGGCATTAAATAACGGATGATTGTTTTTACTCATCATCCCCAACATGCAGTGAATGCGGTATGTGGGTCCAGGAGTCAAATGTCAGAAACTAACAGACCTATGTACGATATATACCGTATGTCTTTAAAGATGATAAGTTTCAATGTCGGTTCCTGGCTTCCATTGCGTCACTTGTCAGCAACTTGTGTTCGGTATATACCAGGTATACTTAGAGAGGATGTGATTCAAACGCGGTTCTTGTCTTGGATGGTGTCACTTAAAAGCTACTAATGGACACGTGTTCGGTTAATATCAGGTGCACTTACAAAGAATTAATCCCAATGGTGGTTTCTTGCGTTACCTGACATGTCAGCAACTAATGGACTTCTGTTCGGTATATACCAGGTGAACTTAGGGAAGAGATCACTCAGTAATAGTTCATAGACATTGCTGACTACAGGAGCAGTGGTAGACAATGCATGCCTTCTCTTATCATTGGACCGAATTTTGGGTCTTTTATTCGACATTATTTAATGTTGCCGACTTAGTTTCTGATGCATTTAAATAAATTCAAATAAACAAGCAACCTTAAGTGCAATATATGTGAAAAATACGCATTTTATGCAGTGTTTCTCATTTCAAAGAAGAATGAATATTAAAACAGCAAAATTAAACAAATGCACCATAAATAGGAGCACGAGCTTTAAAGAAATTGCCGAATAAAACAAAGAAAACAATTTTCCTCTGGTGCAAGAAAGGAAGAACTCTATCTTTTAAAGTTTATATAGTAAATTGATATAATAAAAATAGTTTATAGAAATATTTAGTATTTACTCTTCACGTTATATGTTATTAATTAAAAAAAAACTTTTTTCTATCTGAATATTTTCTTTTTGTACACACTGATCCCTTTTAACGGAGACTCAAACAAACTTCAGAAAAAGCACTTCAGAAGCATGAAAAAGTATAGATGAATAAATGTCCGAAAATTGTATGCATTAAAACAACAACAAAAACACACATCATTTATAACTCCTCTGAATGACGGGCCACTCTACCACAGATTGTCTGACAAACTGCAACGTTTGAAATAGCTGCAGTCATATATGTCGATCACCAAAATAAAAACACACCCCTCTTCGTTTTGTTTTGTTGATAACATGTATTGTAATATGACGTATGTCCCGCTAGGTGAACAACACAATACTGACAGAGTTGCACCAGCCAATATTAATAATTTCCTTAAGGTGGTATCATTTGTCATGGAATAGCTGAAGTGGGTTGGGTGTGTCAGATCCTAATTTTATGACAGTAAATTTGTTTCTCAGACTTCAAATCTTCTTTCAGCTTGAAGTATCATTGTAAAGCACGTGAATGTAAAATGTCATGCAAAAGTCAAAATATAAGAGAAATATAAAGAAATTTCTTACCTTGATAACATACTTTCTATGGGAGTCCAAACAGCCTATACTTCCACTGTTGTAAACAATTAATGCCACAGGAAGACAGTCCATCACAAGGTCAACAATGTCTTAGAAGATAATTTATGGAACGCCTAAACTGTCTTATGTTAAGAAAAACTATAATGCTCGGTTTTCTAATGTGACCTGTAAATGAAATGTCATGTTATGTGATGTTAATATTTCCAAGTATCAAAAGAACGTGTTCTTGGTGCTGTGTTTAAGTGAAGCAGTGTATTACTGAGTGATTATTTCGTCACTTGACAGAAGATTATCGTAACTGATCAGGATACTACTACTAAACAGTTTAATTTTATAGCTGAACAAAACAGAATAATATCAAAACTGAACATAATAATTGTGCCACCCGACAGCATGTCGTAATAACTTAGAATAATGAAAGAATCACTCAGTAGTAAAATGCTTCGACTAAACATGATGATGGCTCTACTCAATATTATATTTTCATGGTTGGACATAATGTATTACGCACAAGACAGAATGTTATCATAACTGAATAGAATGACAGTTGACCGAGCATAATAGTTTTTCTTAACATAAGACAGATTAGGCGTTCCATTAAAGAACAGTAGAAATGTACAAAAACAGCATTCTCCAAGTGACTGTTCAAAAAATCTTACATCCATATTTGTTTACAAGTTTATAAAGTAGGACTTCCCAAAATGCCTTTGGTAATTGATGGTATGGTGTACAATATAGGAAATTACTTTCGAGGTTTCTGTTAACATTCCAAATAATAATTTCTAAATGAAACGTATTTTCTACTTGTATAAGAAGAGTTTTTGACATGTTGGAAGGCTAATTATAACAACATATTATCAGGTAAAATAATGTACACAGTCTTCTGCATTGTACAAAATACTTCTCACCAATGTTTTAAACCCACCTTCTAGGTACCTGTTTTTTCTTGTGACCACATATGGAACATTTATTTATTACAGTACACAATTTTCTACATAGTATTGGAATTGGAATTTTTCATCAATTATAATACATGTTAGTATTTTTCAGTCTCAATAAACCTAATCGATTTAGTTGGATAGAAATAAGGTATGAGGTGTTCAAAAAGTTCGCAAAAAGTGGTACAATTTGTTTTTAAATTGTACAAAAATCAAAGAAACATTCTGGTTTTGCAGATTTGGCTATATTGCATTTATTTAACAGATATTGCTATTCATATTTTCATAAGTAAATGGCAGTCTCTATGGCAACATCTTTCAACGTAAATTCGGACCAATTTGTAAAGAATTCCCATTTCAATTTCGTATGGAAAATGATGCACCGCAGCTTTGGTTGTTCGGCTACTCTCGTGACTCTAATGAAACTTTGTGGTACCAACATTTGATGTGACATTCATAAAATAATTTAAAATAATTTTAAATTCTGGTTTCAAAACACTGCTTGACGACGATGTGTTTTGTATGTTCTGTGAAAATGAGTGATAAACTGAGATCTACTGAGGCCAACAGATATAAAACTATGAAGAAAATTGCAATAAACACGTGGTTTCGAGATAGACAAGAAGTGTTATATATATTCAATACAGAGGTGTCTGAAAGTCGATAGTTTCATGTCAAGTCAAGGAAATCATGTAACTGCTTTAAAAAAAAGGACCACCGTTTCACAATTTGTGAAATAGAAACAGTTTACTGATGTTGGGATGAATAACTGACTGTGCCGTTGGAAAATAAACAATATTTTGAAACAGATCTGTTTGTCAGACTTTTGTGAATACTTAAAACTATTATAACTGCAATTTTGATAAAAGTGAGTTACTAAGTAACGAAAAGACAGCACTTTTCTGCGACATTAGACTATTACTTGTGTCTATGAATAATCATATAAAAACAATTCTTTTATCCCTCTATACATGTAATTATTATGGATATTATACTTTTATACATTATACGTGTTTATTTATACTAATTATGTTATTATTTGTCTTTTTACATATTTCAAAAACACTCCTTATTATTTAATACGTTTCATTAAGTCATAAATATTTCATTTGTTAACAGATAAGTACTTTTTCAACCTTCACTTTAAAAGGCAGATAATTCAATAATAACATTGAGTTATATCCTATATTGTACACCATACCTCGCATTTTGAGAAATTAGTAAACAAACATGGATGCTCTTGATATAACCTTAATTAATGCAGCGTGACAATAAGGTAATGCAGCGTGACAATGAGGCAAGTGTGAATGTTAAGACACTTGTAAATAAACAGAATGTCTTTCCGACTTAAAAAAAACCCTAAGAACGCTAGATTAAAGTCAATTGTGGTAGTTTTCGGTTTCACAAATAATGAATTTTACAAGAGCACCGTTTGTATATTCATAATCTACTTAAATAATGATAAAATAATCGATTTGGGTGACAGATCCAAACGAAAAATGGGAATATACCTGAACCAAAGTGACGTGGCTTTACAGCCTGGCAGCTAGCGTACGAGAACCGCGTTTAAATTCAAATTTAGCCTTTTAAGGAACTTGGCGGACGATTCTGGACAATTATCCGGAATATCGTTCTCCGATTGGATAAACACAGTTGTCAAGAATCCCGATAACGCGATTGGTTAATACAATCCAATATGGCAGCGCCCATATAAATCAATAATGGCGGCAACTTTAAACAATAAATATATTTATTTTACCGAATTCAGCGTCATAAAAGGAAATATAACTTAATAAAGCTATGGAAATAATGCAGAATAATATAACTATAGGTGCTACCTATTACGGGGAAAGCTTGTTTTTTATACCTAAATATATCTAACATGTGTTGCACTGTACGGAATTACGGCATTATGACCAAGCAACGATACGGCCCAGGCGATGCAGCCAAGGATTTTCTGCTGCTTAGGTCTACAGAAAGCGAGGAATACATGACCCATACTCAATGGGCCATAGGGATTGTATCAGATATTAAATCAAAACAAGGAATACTTCATTGCCCATCAAACCAATATTTTTGTTGTTCTTTTTTCGAAAAGCTACCAAGAAGTATTACCAGAGAGGATAATTGCAAATTTATAGAACCAATTCAGGCTTTACTGTCTCACTTATTTCACACGCATTTAAAACAAGGAACGGTGGTTATCAAGTAATATTTGATCTTTTTGAAAGAAAACACTGTTGTTTTCAATTGGTAAGAAAACTCTTATTAAAACAGCAAGGTTTTTTTTTACATACATTCAGGGATGTAGCTAGCCCTCTTTCCATGTGGATTCATAATTGGGCTGCCCGGAGGGGGGGACACGCCCCACACCCTAGCACAACTATTTGTACCCGACAAAGGCTTTTCATATATGCGATATTTGCCTTTCGCGTACAACCCAGTTAGCATTCAAATCGATGCGGAAAATTTTCCTTCTATTTCTTTATGCCGCCGACTGGAATTTGATCGCAACGTTGGCGGCTCCATAAAGCATCTTAAACCATATGTACCTTTAAAAAATTTACATACCTGAAAAGCCACATTCAAGTAGAATCAATATATGTAATCCTTTATAAATAACTGTTTCGTTTTCTATGCAAAACTCTTTTAAACCTCCACACATGTCAACAAATTTCGATATCCGCGCTTCAAGTTTACCTGACTCACGACGTCACGTTTATCGATAAATAACTGAATTTAAATCGGGTCCATTTCCACCACAGTTTTGATCGTAACTGCTTGAGACGTAAAGAACAGACATCTGTAAAATGTCAGTATGATAATGGGTCTGTGCTTGCAGTCGAATTATTGAGACTACCCACACCCCTATTTTTTTATATCAATGGTGCAATCTGGTGCATTTTGGGCGGTCAGAGGTGAATCATGTGGATTCAGTCGCGAATAGGCAGCTATGCGCCTGACATTTATTTACAGATTTATCAGAAAAAGCAAAAGGAAAACTTAATTGAGCTCATGCTATTATGTACCATGTACAAACAGTAGTGTATGATGTTTTTGTGAACATTAGGTCATTTTGCTGAAAGATAAACAAGCTAGCTTTTTTTTAAAGGTGTGTTGTATTGTCTTAACACTGGGCAGTATTGTCCACCATTCTGGGCATAAACTTTTGCCCATCCAGGTCTAAGGTCTGCAAATCTAAGCTGTTTTCTGGGGCACATCGACAATGAAACGTATTGTCCATTAAGCACTGTACCTAGGATTTCCCATTGTAGATTTTGGAAAATAAAACATGTTAAGTGCAAAAATTGAAAATAGGTGGGAAAAACCATATGCCATCTCCAGTGACATGCAAAGATTTGTAATGAGTGCCAGGTATATCAACAGTTCTGAAACTCGCTGTAAATTTATCAAATTTGTAAAAACATTACCTGATTCGCTACAGTGTGTTTTGTTTTGTTAATTTGTTTGAGATTTGTTTACATGATTGTGTTGCGTTTTTAAGTGTTTGTTTCTAGGTTAATAGTTTATGTATATTTTGTTGCAGATCGGAATGTATTAACACATTCTAGAGTGTTTGTATTTATATCAGTTGATCACATTTTTTCATTATAATTGTGTGTGTGTGTGTGTGTGTGTGTGTGTGCGTGCGTGCGTGCGTGCGTGCGTGCGTGCGTGCGTGCGTGCGTGTGTGTGTGTGTAGTTTGCAAAAACTGAAATAGTTCTTGTGTAATTATGGTCAGTTTCATTACATTTTTTGTTGACTTCTTGTAGAAACAGTTCCATATTTTCTGCTTCCTGTAAAATAAAGATGAATGTTATTGACAATCTTTGAATGTAAATTGTCAGTTATGTGGTCAAATGAACAAATGTTATCTGTATTTTTCTGTTTTTGAATGTTAATTTTTTTAACCTAACTGAAGTTTTGGGTTCAGACTGTCACTGTGTTCATTTAGCAAATCTTATGATATTTTGAAATGTTTAAACATATGAAAGGTTTTAATAATCTTGACAATAAAAAGAATCCTTAATGATATACACAAAATTTTAAATGCATACTTTTGAAAACAGGCTATTTCTTGTTGTCTACCGTATTTAATATTAAAATTGAAAAATGGAAAAAAGAACATGCATGTGTTTCATTTTTAGGGTTAAAATGTCCCTAATAACATTCAATTGTAAATAATTAATCATTTTGTTTATATTTTGTTGGAAAACATGATATTTTCATTTCATATTATTAAAAATATCTAATAAAAACATAAACATGACTTGAATAACGCTTGTGAGAATTCTCTCGTAAGTACAAATTATTTTTGTATTGCCAACACAGCGCTAGGTTCTATCTCAAACAGACTACCCCGATAGTGCGGATACCGCTTTTTAGACTAATAAGTGATCTCCCCTTATACTGTGACGGGTTATTGGTTTTCTGTTTTAAATTGGACGGTGATTTTGAGAGAATGAGAAACCAGTCTGGAGAAAACAACAACAACAATGGCGGCCCCCACGACGGTCAGATCTCACAAATCTTGATGGACTATAGAGTAAGTCATCAGAAATCTGTTTGATTTGTATTTGATTTTCTTATTTTAAACATATACGCATTGTCTATAGGCGGGAAAAGCCCGAAAGCGACCCGCTTCGCGGGTCGCCTTCGGCGGCTTTCCCCGTATCATTTGTGAGTAAACCAAGGTGAGTTTACATGAATAAAAGTAATATTACCGAAGAAATAAAGCATTACGAACTTATAGGAAACATTAAGTTTCACATTTAAGTTTAAGGGCTACAGGACAACGTAGCCGCCGCCGGCGGACAATAGGATCCATACGTGTATATCTGCTATTGCAGGTGACACAATGATAAGCCCTGTCATACAATGAATTTAACATCATTTAAAATCGAAACGAGCGAGCATATTTATTACAGGGCGGAAATTCTAAATAAATACCAACATTCTAACGAAATTTTTCTACAGAAGTTTACACTTCAGAGCCGTCTTTTGTTAAAATGTCATGCTAATGACCGACTAGCTTTTCGGAAAGCTAAAATTGTCTAATTACTACTGTGGTGCACTAGATAATTTAATCAATGTCGTTTGTTGTATATTGGATGATGATGTTATATACCCTTGTTGTATATACCTGGGAAAATAAATATTTAGTATTACTTTTTTATGAAAATATCCGAATAAGAAGTTTATTAATGTTTAATGTTTCTTGTAATTTGTGAAGGTTATTAATAAATTACGTTTTTAGTTACATGCCTATGAAATATATATACTTAAAGAAATTAGAAACGCAACTTCTTTAAACACAAAATATATTTCGTGTTTAAAGAAGTTGCGTTTTTAATTTCTTTTACTTTATAATATGTATTTGTAGAAATTAGAAAAGCAACTTCTTTAAACGTGAAATGTATGTATTGTTTAAAGAAGTTGCGTTTCTAATTTCTTTAAGTTTATATCAATTTCACAAATTATTTATTTTTTTTTACTTTGATAATATTAAAAGAGTGACATTAAGAAAAACAACATAGATTTAAAATAACTTTACATTAATGTAAAATGATATGTTAATGACATCAAGCGTCGATAGGAATCATAGTTTCATATTTGAAATGCATTGTCATACACTGATTAGATTATCACACCTTTGCAGAAATGAAGTACTTAACACTGAATTATTAACACAGTAACCGAATTGATTTTATATTATTAGTAATAACTTTAAGTTCTTTAACCACTAAGACGGCTAATGTTCATTAATAAGAAAATTAAATCTTACCCCCGCGTTAGACTAGTTTAATTTTGTAAATGCTCATTAATCAACACGAACCTATGCTTAAAACATCTTTAACAATTCGACCGAAATTAAGACGATAATAACTTTAACTTACAGATTGCAAACTGCTCTGATGAGTAAAAAGGCAAGTGTCCTGAATACAGTAGCCAAAACTGAACTGAAACTCTTAGAATCATACCGGCCAACGATTCCAAGGGTGAAGTGTATCTAAGTAGAGCCGTCCGACGTTGATAAAGTTTCCAAAGAAATTCTGTCAATATATCATCCCATCATGCTATCACAATATCTGCCCATGAAATCTGTTGGTGATGGCAACTGTTTGTACAGGGCTGTGCCAAAGGCTTTATCGGGGTCGGAGAAATACCATGAGCTACTGAGGTTACAGACCGCTTTAGAACTTATCCTGAACGAACGGTTTTACTGCACCGATTCAAAAAGGAATAGCTGTTTGAGTGATTCCAGAAAAGTATCAAGTGAGTACAGCCAACTCGTTCAAGATGCCGTGATTCTTAATTCCTTTTCGGAACTCACACATGTACGCATTAAGTGTTTGCGTGGGACAACCGATTAAGTCCTACTACCCTCCACAGTTACATTCAGAATACTCATCTGAGCCCTTCACCTGTTGATATTTTATCAATTCCAAATGGTACTAAGATCATAAATGTCAACATTGACTCTCCCAGACAAAAATGACTGTATAGATGTTACAGGTGCTAGTGATTGCGCTGTCTCATATGACGCCGATAACAGCAACGTTGTGACAGGTCTTGACTGTAATGATGATGTTGTTGACGGTGGTAGTGGATGATGATGATGATGATGATGATGATGATGATGATGATGATGATGATGATGATGATGATGGTGTTGATGATGATACATGTATTGTGGATGTTGGAATAGATGTTTGTAATTCTGATGTTACTTATGATGAATCAATTACTGCTGTAAATGTTACTTGTGATGATGTGATAAATGATGATAATGCTTTCAGTAACGGCAGTAGTCGTAGTTGCAGTTCCTCTACTGTAACTACAACTTCCGCTATTGCTGTCGAAGCAAACAGACTTGTAAATGCCGATGTACACGTGAATAAACCTGTTGACCCAAACGATAGCCCTGATGACCGCTTAATGGGCTCCCTAAAAGACGGTTTCCTTGATACTTCTTACATTGTTGATCTTATGCAAACTGCAAGAACAGGGTTAAAGACTATACCACAAGGGCTGAAAGAAAACAAGTACTTTATTTTTGAAAACAATAGAAATCTTGACAAACGTGCAAACAAGAAACGTAGTAAGTTTTCGGACGATTGTGGTGTGTAAAATTGTTATTGTTTTTCATAAATTGTTTGATGATAAAAAATGATATGTTTTTAAAATCTATACTTTAAATATTAAGTTATACATGAAACAATAAGAAAAGGTTAGTCCTTACTTTTATCGTAAACGATCAATTAATATATCAGGATCGCGCGGTCAAACCGTTGATTTGTCCGCATTAAAAAGCATTCTTTAACTTTAACTTTATTTACAAATACTTAGGTTCATTACAATGAACAGCAAAAGCATATAACAGTTCAATATAACAAATATAAGAGTCAATGGTGTAAAAGGGAAACGACATGCAAATATCAAGCGTTGCTTCTGTATCTACAGTGAAGCAGGTCACATCATAATTATAAATACTAAATAAACATATACAGTTCATGCATGTGATAATGCATTATAAAATGAAGGAAAAGAACAGTTGAATATGGATGCCCGTATTATGCACAATACAATACAGAAATGGTATAAACATTACAGTTACTGATAAACGGCTGTAATAATTAAATATTGATAAAAAAAAGGAAGAAAAAGAATGTTACTATGTTTAAACTATTTTACGCGCATACTATTTTCATGATTTTTCTAACGAAGATACTTAATTTCTTTAATTCTATTATGTTTTCGCTTGTAATTAATTCTTTAAGCTTAATAATATTTGGTCTTCTATAAAAATATGGTTTAATAAGTTTTTTACGCTCTTGATCAAATAGAGGACATAGGAATAAATAATGAAATTCATCGCCTAAAGTATTACAATGTATACAAAGTCTTTCGTTTGCTGGTATACTTCTCCATCTGCCGACTTCTATAGGCAAACGATGGTTTCTGGTCAGAAAAGCGAGTAGACTTTTACTTAAATCAGTAGATAAAACATCAACATATTTGCTTCTATGAACATTCGTTTTAAAAATTTTATATAAGTTCGAGTCGGAGGTTCTCGATATTTCAGAATACCAATTTTGAACAAAAGTGTCTTTTAGTTTTTGTTTTATGCTAGCTATTAACCATTTCCTGTTCAAAAAACTTTGAGAGTACCAAACACCCGAAAAGCCTAGGCTACACAGCAAATGTTTGATATTATCTAACCAGATAGACTTCACTTTGTTTTCTGAGTGCATACCATGCAATAATGAATACACTTGTGCAGATAGTTTTAACTGCATGTTACCGTTCTGATATTCTACTAATTTAGACCAAAATGATAATATACGACTGTTTATGTCAAGGGATATTGGTGTGATTCCGAGTTCACCATAAACCATATAAGATGGTGTTGATCGTTTGAGATTAAAGACATATTTATAAAATTTCAATTGAACTTTCTCTATTTCATATAGGTTTCCAAATCCCCAAATTTCACTTCCATATAATAATATAGGTTTGACAGTTTTTTCAAAAAGTTCAATTTGTAAATCGGAAGGAAGAGATAATAGTTCAATTTTTCTAATTAACGAGTATAAAGCTTTATTTGCTTGCTCAGCAATAATAATAATAATAATAATAATAATAATAATAATAATAATCTCTTTATTTTAAGAAGGTAACTCATTAAGACAAAATCTATGACAACAAAATTAATACAAACAAATACAATATTTGCAAGTATAAAAAGTTAGTCAAATGAAGAAATTGCTTATTTTCAATGAGGCCTTCTAAAATGGATAAACGAAAAACATATATTACAACATATAAAACATCAATACTTACAGACAGACACAATTAATCATATACACTATACATGCTATAGGCAAATTTGGATTACAAATATGCATCGTGTAAAATTATGTGAAAAACTATATACAAATACAAAAGTAATAACAATTTAAAGAGGTTGTATTTCAAAAGTAAGTTTTTAAATGTTTTTTGAATAAATATATGGAAGAGACAGATCTAATTTCATAAGGGATATCATTCCATACGCTCATACCTGTATAGCTGAAACATTTTTTAATTAAGTAAGTTTTACCTATTAAGTGTTCAATATGAGTTCTTGAAGAAGATCGCAAGTTATACCGAGGGTTATTAGATACTTTTACAAGGTTAGTGATGTATTTTGGAACCAAATTATGTATAGATTTGTAGACTAATAGTGCAGCGTGATATTTACATCTTGATTCAAAAGAAAGCCATTTTAGGATATGAAAAAGATCTTTCGTAGGTGTGCGAACAGGTTTTGTAAGAATTATTCTTGCTGCTCTTTTTTGAATTTTGTATATTCTATTTAAGTCGCGACGGTTACCGTTACTCCAAACAATACAACCATATTCAAAAGTAGATGCAATATATGCATTATAGAAGAGTTGTTTCATTTCCATTGTTAGAAAGAATGATATTCGTTTAAGTAAACATAATTTTGATGCAAGTTTCTTACAAGTTTGATTGATATGGGTACTCCAGTTAAGACAGTTGTCAATATAGACGCCTAGTAATTTTTGTGAGGGTTGGAAAAATAACCATATAGCGGTGAAACGCGCGGATTGGTTTGATAAAGAGTGTTATGACAGTAAATTATTATACAAAAATGCTTTGGAAAATTTCAATGCTTTGAAAAACGCCGAAAATAGAAGATTGTTGACTGAGAGAAGATGTACCCATAAGATGCTGTTAAGTAAAAAGAAGCGTAAATTTAAGATTGAAAAGATGAAAGAAATAGAAAACTTAAGATCCAAAAAACCTAAGGATTTTTGGAAATATTTTTCCAAACATAAAAATCACAAAGGACAATACGTACCATTAGAAGCATTCTACCAACACTTTAAAACATTAGCAGAAGAAATGCATTTAACCCCTAATGCCAACGCAGAGGAATTCGCACATGTTGATTTAGACCAAAACGACTGTATATACCCAGAACTAGACGGCCAAATAACGGCAGAAGAAATAAAAAGTGCAATTAAATCACTTAAGCGAAATAAAGCTGGATCACTTGATAACTTATGCAATGAATATTTTATTGAGGCTGGCGATATTTTGTTAAGCCATCTTGTAGACTTATTTAATTTGGTATTTGACAGCGGATACTTCCCGCAAGCATGGATGGAAGGCATCATCATTCCCGTATACAAAAAGGGCGATGAATCTTCCGCGAACAATTATCGTGGAATAACTCTTATCAGTAGCATAGCGAAACTATTCACTTCTATCATTAATAAATGAATAAATGACTGGAGCAATAAATATGACATTAACACAGATGCTCAATTCGGATTCCGAAGTGGATATTCCACAACAGATGCGGTATTCAGTTTGAAATGTTTAATTGATCATTTTCTGAATAACGGTAAACGACTATATGTGGCCATGGTAGACATGAAACAAGAAATATCTTTAAAAAAGATAAACGGCGTTGATTGAAAAGATTTATATATACATGTATATAAGAAAGAATGAAATACAGAGAGGCAAAGCAGACACAGTTTAGTTATTTTATTTTATTTGTTATAGCTGTCGACGAACCCTCCCTGCCTTCTTAGTATGACTTAGAGATTAAGCGACCGAATCATGACAACTCATAAATTTATTGAAAGTGTCTTTCAAAAAAAATGTTGAAGCTGTTGCAACAATTTCATACAGTGATAACAAGTCGATTAAAGATACTGAAACAAAATATTCAGTTTCAATAAAATACCTCGTGTAGAGTGAGAATTCAAGATGAATAAATGTCCTTGAAATTTAATAAATATAAATAATAACAGCCTGTTACAAGAGCGAAATCTACCAACTTTTACGTATATTAACTTTAAAAAAAAGTGTCCGTCCTGAGTATTGAACCCGGGGCCTCCGCTTGAGAGGCGAGAGTGTTAGCCACTACACTACAATGAAATTGTATTTCGTATTTGAAATTAACAATTAGTATCAAAGGAACTAGAAAGGAACCAGTAAGAACTAGGAATATCTACAAGTGTTTACCTGACACCCAAGAATATTCCATATAATATTGTATTTAAGCCATCAATATTGACTTAACTGGTTACTTAAATCGTAAATATGTTTTTCCTCCAATACAACACCCACTAACAACCAATCGAATTAATCTATTTGATTTTTCCGCCGCATAATAATTAAAATCCCTCTAGATACCTCTCCACCCTGCTAGATGCCTCTCTGGTGTAAATAGCTACCAATCGAAATAGTTTATTTCATTTTCCCTCTGCATAATAAGAGAGTACGAGTATTATTTACAACATTTCATTGGTCGAAAAATTAGGTCAAAAGTGAGCTTAGACAGCTAACGCCGAAAAAATATTCGATTCGATTAATAGAAATGCATTGTGGTACAAGTTATACAAACTAGGAATATCTGGTAAATTACTGCGTATTGTCAAAGCAATGTATAGTTATGTAAGAAGTAAAGTGAGACATTGTAACCAGTACTCGGACTTTATAAATATAGCTGTAGGCTTGAAACAAGGGGACATAACTTCACCGATTTTCTATGCTTTATTAATGAAGATATAGAACTGTGTCTGCAGGCAAATCAAAACGCATTAACTGTTGATCAGATCACAATATTATTATTAATGTATGCTGATGACATGGCGATTCTGGCAGAGACGCCCGAGGATCTACAGAAAAATTTAGACTTATTAAAGACATATTGTGATACATAGAGTATTGAAGTTAATACAGAGAAAACTAAAATTATTGTGTTTAGAAAAAGAGGCCGGCTAAAACAGGAAGAAAAATGGACGTTTAACGGTATCTTATTAGAAACAGTTCACGACTTCAATTATCTCGGAGTTGTATTTAGTTATACAGGTGCTTTTCACATGAATCAGAATATGCTAGCAGGCAAGGGTCTTAAGGCGATGAACACTTTATTATTTAATGTAAAATCATTTGATCTTAAGCCGAATATATATTGTCAACTATTTGATTCTTTTGTAAGCTCTATTCTGAATTATTCATGTGAAGTCTGGGGCTTTGTTAAATCCAAAGAGCTAGAACGTATACATTTGAAGTTCTGCAAACGAATTTTAAATGTGAAATTACGTACTAGCAATGCCAGTGTATATGGTGAGTTAGGAAGATACCCACTTTACATTAATAGATTTGTGCCAGTAATTAAGTACTGTTTAAAAATTGTTAATTCTGAGAACTGTATACAACGTGTGTTATATCTCTGTTCTATACGTGATTGTAATAATAACAAAACGAACTGGGTAAGCAATGTTCGAAATCTTTTACAGATAAATGGGTTTGGTTATTTGTGGAATGATCCACACTGTGTACCGCCAAATATTATTATAAATATGTTTAAACAGAGACTTATTGACAGTTTCCGACAAGAGTGGTCAGAGTCATTAAGAGGAAATAGTGCGCTCCTTTTGTACAAACATTTAAAGGCCGATTTTGGGTATGAGGAATATCTAAACAAGATGAGCTCAAAGTGCAATAGATACGCATTAACTAAAATTAGAGTTTCAGCACACAAACTGAGAATTGAAACCGGACGGTATGGGAGAAATAGAATTGACAGAAACGATAGACTGTGTATTGTATGTAATAATGAAGCTGGTGACATTGAAGATGAATATCACTTTCTTTTTATATGTAAGAAATACGAAGACATAAGAAGAAGGTTTTTACCGCATTATTACTGGAGAAGACCGAACATGATGAAATGTATAGATTTATTAAAAAGTAATGACTATAAGACATTGAATAATTTATCGATTTATATTCAGTCCGCCACAAAAATACGTAACAACTTTATAAACAATGTATTGTAAATGTTTCCCTCCACTGTGATTGTTTTTTGGTTTACTATAAGTAGGTGTTTATTATATATATTTACAATGTATTTGTCATTGTTTTGTAACTGACATATGTTATATATGTACTTATATGTTATATGTCACTGCTTGTAATTGACCTTGTTATATATGTATTTAAATGATATGTGTATGGATGAGGAACTTTGTTCAAGTCCAAAGAATAAAATGTCTGTTCTGTTCTGTTCTGTTAACGAAATTAAGATAGTTGTTTGCATCCTGAAAGGTGTCAAACGTGTTCTGATCAAGTTAAACCAATCAACAAAACAAAAAACACAATCTGGAATACTAATCTTCCGGTCTCCCAAATAACCACTATACAAACAATTAACACCTTTTGTACACCCTGCTGTGGCTGTCCGGCCGAGTTTCGCCTGGGGGAACCATGTCACCATCGGGAAGAGTGCAAGCAATGTAGCGTGTTTTAGAAAGATCTTAAAGTTTAAGTTAAATTTTATAAAACGAACAAAATATTGACATTAAATTCATACAAATTTGAGGATATTCGGATTCGTGAATGGTATCCGGATACGATCTAACTATTCGGATATCCGGATATCCGGATAACCGTTCCCATCCCTAGATTTTACATTTTGAAGCAATTTATTCCCAACAGATAATTTGAGTTCATGGTTATTATTGATCCTTTGCTTTGAATCAATGATCATACATGTTGTTTTGATCGGGTTTATGATCATGTTATTTATTGAACACCATTTTTGCGTTTCGTTTAAACTTAACTGTAGTTTCATTTGTACTACTTCTAGTTTACCATCAGATGCGTGTATAGTTGCGTCATCAGCATACATATCGACCCCTGATGTAATTTTTAGCGGTAAATCATTTACGTATAATAAAAATAAAAGGGGGCCTATGATTGAGCCCTGGGGTACACCAGAAATAATATGACGAGTTTGTGATCGTATTGCACCATTTTAATTAACTGTTTTCTGTTTGAGAGGTATGATTTGAAAAAAAGTTATAGCGTTATTTGAGAAGTGATATAATTTTAATTTATAAAGAAGGATGTCATGGTCAACTAGATCAAAAGCTTTTTTAAAATCTAAAAATATTGTTCCAATCATTTTCCCTGAATCAATTTCCTTTAACCAAGAATCTATTATTTTCACCAAAGCAGTTTGGCAGGAGTGTTGTTTTCTAAACCCCGACTGATACTCATAAATTATATTCGTTTGTTGAAAAAATAAATATAACTGATTTGCAATATGTCTTTCAAAAATCTTGGATAAAGTTGGCAAGATAGAAATAGGTCTATAATTATTCGCATCTTCCTTACTTCCCCCTTTGTGTATAGGAATAACATTAGCAAGTTTTAGTTGATCTGGAAAAATACCTTGCACAATACTGCTGTTTATAATTGAAGCTATTGGTACAGATATATAATCTTTACATAATTTGATGATATATGGCCCTAAGTAGTCCAAGCCTGTAGATTTATTAATATCTAGTTTTTCAATTATTTTACTTACTTCAAAGGGAGTTATAAGTTCAATGTTAAAACATTTGTGTTTCAGTTTTTCATTTAAATAAACACTAAGGTATTGAAAATTTTCTTTCTTAATTTCGTTTTTTGTTAAACATTTAGAAATACTTACGAAATGAACATTTAGTGCATTTAGAATGTTTTCATTCCCTGTTATGATGTCATCATCTATACGCAACATAGATGGTAAGTAGTGGCGGGAATAAGACGAATCGCCATTATTTAAACAACAATTTATACTATCCCAAAGGAATTTAGGATCTTTGCGATCTTGAACGGCTTTGTTAATGTATGATTTTTTGTTTACTTTAATAAACGAGTTACATTTATTTCGCTAGATGTTGTAGTTTGTCCAATCTTTGCAGCTTTTGTACCTATCACGCTTTTTTCTGGCTTGCTTAATTTCATCGTTATACCAACCAGGTTGGCGCAATCGCTTTACACGTTTTGATTTAAGTGGTGCATGTTTTGACAAAACATTATTTAAGATATCATACAAACAATTTAAAGAGGCATTTGGGTCAATAAAATATTCTATATTTCCTAAATTGGATAGATTTAGGTCTGCGAGGAAGTCTGACTCGTTAAAATTTGTAAACGATCGGTAAGTTATAGTTTTATGTTTTTCTACATTTTTAATATCATTTTTATATATCATTGTGAATAAGACTGGAAAGTGGTCACTTAAACCAACCTGCGGTACTAAAACCTCAGGTATAAGATCGGGAGACGTAGCATAAATATGATCAATAATAGTTGAAGAAGATTTAGTTACCTAGTAGGGGTACTTATTAATTGGGATAGCCCGAAATCACAAATAAGTTGTTCCCATTTCTTGTTACTAAAAATATTTGGTGGCGTAAAATTAATGTTTAAATCGCCGAGTATAAATAATTCATGGCTAAATGATTCAGCTTTTGACAGCTGCCTTTCATAAATATCTATCCAGGTCTGAGGGGAATTAGGTGGTCTGTATACAAAATTAGTTAAGAATGGTTCACTATTAGGAAATTTGATTTCTAGCCATACACTTTCAAGATTTTCGTCTTCAATATCAAAGCGTCTCACATGTGGTATAGTTTCATTGATATACACAAGAATTCCTCCACCAGATTTTAAGATTCTGTCTTTCCTTTCAAAGGTAAAACCGTTAATATGCAAATCCGAATTTAAGATATTTTCTGTTAAAAAAGTTTCACATAGGCCAAAAATATCGACAGAACTTACGTCATTAAGTAACATTTTAACTTCATCTAACTTAGGCAATAAATGTTGCACGTTAAAACTACCAATGTGTATACCTTTTTATGGAAAGAAAATTTTAATGCGCAATCTGTTGTCGACCAAGTTAAGACTGGTAGCGAATATGGTAGACCAGGAGAGTCAATTTCTTTTTCAACATGAGTGGCATTAAGTTTCGTACTATTTTTAGTGTTGAGAATAGTTTTATTAGAAATTTTCAATTTTTTATCATTTTCGACAACTGAATTGTCACTAAAATTACATTGGTTACACAATGGTAATATTCCTCTTGTTTTAATGTCAACGTTGCTTGATTCTTTAGTACTAGTTTATTTAGTATTATTTATTATTTTCCAATATTGCTTTGGATCTTTTGTTTTTAAATGTCGTAATTTTTCAGCTTTTAGACTGTTATAACGATTTCGCGTAATAGTTAATGTATTTTTATATTGTTTGCTTATCTCTTTTAACGCAGACTTGAGATTATTAGTTTTATATCTATTATAAGCGCGTCTGGTTTTATGGTATAAGTTTCTCATGTTTGTACATGATCTGTCGAACCACACTTGTTTAAATTTTTTTGTTTTATTTTTGTTTATTCTTTTTTGTATAATTCCAAATGATTCCTTAGAACAATTACTGAACAAACAATTTATGTCTGTAATAATATCGTCTACGTCACTTTGGTCGAAATTGCCTTCTGAGATAATTCCATCTAATTTATTTTCAATTTCAACAACTTTTAAAATATCAAAATGTTCGATATAATTTTCCTTTCTGTTTGAATCCCAAAGTTTTATTGTTTCTTGTACAATGTGTTGGTAACAATTGTTCATATATGTATGCAATGATTTTGTTTTTAGTGTCGTTCTAACTGGACAGTGAATGTCAGAATATAAATGGCTAAAATCTTCAACTTGTAAATTGATGATGTTTTTAAATACTTGGCTTGTTGATAAGAAATAGTCGACCGTACTAGTGTCGCAACACGTTAGCTTTGCTTGTAATCTATCAATACCAATTCTTCCTTTTAATATAAATATGTTATTTTGTTTACAAAATTCGATCATTTGACTCCCGTAGCTGTTTACGAAATTATCGTTAGAATTTCTAACAAACGGTATACTAAATGTGTTGAACAGTTGACAAATTTCTTCATCTTCGCTTTGAACGATTTCTAAATCGAACGAATCAGAAATAAAATTATCAAGGGGGACATAATCAGGTAAGTTCCCACTACGCGAGTTATAATCTCCGAACAGCAACAAATGGTCACCGTAATTACAGTATCTGTCGATTTCTGACTGTATTTCGTGGTTATATGAATATTGTATCGCTATAAATCGCTTATAAACATGTTAATTAATATCTTTTTACACGTAATTCTACTCGCATTCGGTATTTCTTATGTCACATTCGGTATTTTTCGGTCGCATTCGGTATTTTTTGGTATTTTCGGTCGCATTCGGTAATTCTATGCACCCCTATCACGGTTGTTATTACCAACAATAATGCTATGCATAATTATAAACAGAATTCAAAGGGGAGGGATGGGATCAGGTTCTCAGGAGGGACAAATAAATGTAGAGGGGATACATGGGCTTGGGCAGGGGCTGATCACGCAGGGGAAGAGTCACTGCATCTGGGGCAGGGACGGATCATGCTGGGGCATGGGGGGGCAGAGTCATTGCACATTGTATATTTAGCCATATCCTATATATATCCTATATAATGTTGTCTATAAAAATTTGATCAAATGTTACTTAAAAGAACTCGTTTATCAAACATTAGTTGTTTTATTTTTGTACGAATGTCAAAACATATTGGTTTTATGCATTAACACGATCTTGACAGAATTGTCCGTTGAAATCCGGTGTGCATTCACAAATATACTCATTCCCCGTCGCCTCAAAACATAGACCACCGTTCTGACATGGATGACTGTCGCATGGGAACTCTGAAATAAATCCAGCATATTTGTCGTTAGTAGGATGATAATAACTGTTAGCGTTACCGGATTTTGTTCTCAAATATTCGTTTTCGGTTGTGTATAACGCGCACATTTTTAACTCCCGAAATGCGCACGGATCGTGAGTGCGCGTTATACATCATATAAAAACAGGGACATCATGAGCGCCTTCTTTAAAATGCATCAATCGAGTGAATGTTTAAATTTTGCAATTTTGACAAAGGAAGATATATAGACATATGTTTGTGGTATGAAACGCCTCATGCTTATAGGAGCGTTAGTTGAAATGTCTGTCATAGATTCAAATTATTGGATAAAACAAGGATGCAATATTTTTTAAAGACACATTTGAATAACATAATGCTGTCATAATACTGACAGAATAGCATAATTGAAGAGGAGAATGACTTAAGTGTTAATTTACTTCCACAGGTAGGAGCCGTTCCTGTCCACTGTCCAGTAAGACCACAGGTACGGGTGTCATCTCCAGTGAACATTGTGTACCCGACTGCGCATGAGTAAGTGACCGTGCTACCCACCGAGACACCAGTGTACGATATTGTTCCGTGATCTATTCCAGTAGGAACGCTGCACTGTATATCTAAGAAATATGAAATCTTTACTTAGATGTCGTCATCCTGTATACCTAACCTTTATGTATTTCTAACCCATTTCTTAAAAATGCCTGGGTTGAAGGTTATAAAGCTGAGTTTGGAAACCAGTCTCAAATCTCAAGCATCTGATTGGCTGAAATGGCGACCGGTCGCCATTTCAGCCAATCAGATGCTTGAGATTTGAGACTGGTTTCCATGCTCAGCTTTATAACCTTGGGCACTGGTCACGTATCTGGACGAAAGCAAGTGTTTAAAAACAAATTAATATACTAAAATGGTTTAAAAGATAAAGCGGAAATCTAACTGGTACACTCGTTAGTTTAGTTAAATGTAATTACTTACTAACGCTTAATCCTAGGTTGGGTTCGGGTGCATTTCAACCACCAGGCTTCATTAATCGACTAGCTTCGACATAGAATATGCGGAACTGCACATTGCTTTATTTTCTAAGCTGTTGTGTCCCGTGTCAATTTACCTTTGAGTAAAACGAGCATTGTTTCAAGATTTTATTTTCATGTTTTACCAATTTGTTAAGTAATGAAATTACGCCCACCGTATCTGATGCCGACAGCTGCCCCAGTTACTTGTGGTATCACGTGTGATGTTGCATAGCCCCCGCAGCCGCCAAAATGTGTTTCAAACTGGCTGAAGTACGAGTTGGGGATGTACTGGTTCGGTGGTAGCTGGGTGGCGAGGTCAACCCATTGATGTATGAGTGCCGTGTCTGAGCTATAGTCGGTCACGCTTAAATGGTTATGGTTAAAAAGGACACTGAAGTAGCTGTTACCGTTGTCATCGCAGTTAGTGTAAGTGACATCGCGTCCATTCACTCTGTGAACACATGCAATGAGTAGATAAATGCATTTCCATTTCCTGATCGCAAATGTGCGCTTTATGTGTTTTGTTAATTTTAATTATCGATTTGCTAGCATCCAACGTAGACATAATGAACATGCGTCAAGAGTACCACAAGATACTCGGACACCATTTATCCGACAGCCACGTAAAGTGTGCACACAGCTACCAGCCGTCAGCCACGTATATTGCGCACACCATTCAGCCGACAGCCACGTATATTGCACATACCATTCCGCCGACACCCACGTATAGTCCGCACACCATTCAGCCGACAGCTACATAAAGTGCGCACACAATTCTGACGACAGCCATGTATAATGCGGACACCATAAAGCCGACAGCCACATAAAGTGCGCACACAATTCTGCCGACAGCCATGTATACTGCGCACATCATAAAGCCGACGGCTACGTATAGAGCGCACACCATTCAGCCGACGGTCACGTATAGTACGTACACCATTAAACCGACAACCACATATAGTTCGCACGCAGCCACGTACAAAGCGCAAACCATTCAGTCGACAGCCACAAAAAGTGCGCATACCATTCGACTGACAACTACGAATATTGCGCACAACATTCAGCTGACAGCCATGTATAGTGCGCACAACATTAAGCCGACAGCCACATATAGTGAAGGAATATTTTCGAAAGAATGTGTGTTGTTTTTTTTTTAAATAAAAATATACTTCAAATATTTACTAATTGGTATAGCAAAAACATGAGTTATATTGAACGATTACTTACCGCAAGTGACCTTAACATGTTATTGTGATTTAAAAGAGAATATGAACACATAATATGAAATAACGTGTTTAATTGTTTAACGTTCGTGGAATTAGTACAACTTGCAGATCATTAAAACAACACTTCATTGTTTGTGTTGCGCCATGACAAAACGGGACTCGTTGACTTTGCAATAAGTGTACATCTTACTTACATGGTCCAAAAGGGATCTAAACTTGATGCATTAAGTGTTTCCAAAGATTCATACAACATACATGAAAACATGAACACTTACCTCTAACCTACAATTTACCATTTACCTCGCACTTATAGTTAACGCCATTATGGTTAGGCAACCTGATGTTCCTTCTGATCAGAAGCTTACCTGTAACCGTGCACTTCACCTCGATGAATGCTGGTTGCCTCGAGAAATCCTACATATATGTACGGTGTCATTCCTCCATTGACCAGACCATTGTATTTGTCGTGCGAGTTGAACTGTATTGACAACGGAATGCCAGCAAACTGTGGAAGTTGTTCCAGCTTGGCAACATACTGAACATTGTTTTGTCGAAGGTCACGGACGAGCACGTGTGTGTTGTTGTTGACGTTATAAAGATCTTGTATGTTGACTACAACGTTCACAGCAGGTGAAACGTAAGTGTAACCATAACCTTTCTGAAGGTCACAATAGACCTGATAACCTTCACCTTGCCTGTTGTATATCGTGAAGACACCGCTGGTTCTTGTTACATCCTCTTTATAGATATCTGCGCAGGAATCTGCAAAAAACAGACATACACGTGAGACTGATTGCATGGTGTCGTTAAGAACTTTACGTTCACACCGTTTGCACGACACGGTCGCAATCGGAAAAGTCGGTCGTGGACTGGAGACCTATATAAGTTGATTCAAAAGTATTTTTTCAAAAAGAAAGTCTCTTTCGTGCCAGCTCATATAAACGTTTTCATTTTCTCAAAGCAAATCAGTTCCAAAGACAACGTACATTATGTAAACGGTGCGCACGTAAAATTCATGAAGTTGTAAAATCGGAAACTACTACAATTGTCTTTAAATGCGCATAACTTACTATTCGTTTGCAATCAGAAAGGAACGAGAAATAGTTTATATAACAGAGACAAAAACGAAAGAAATATCTAAATACTTAATAAAAAACAACAACAACAGTGTAACAAACATCAGGTAGCTGTAACATACACAATGGGACTCGAGACACATACAAATATATACATGATACAAAACTAATGATATACAGGTGTATCGTGCTGCATCTTTGTTAAGCCTTAGAAAAACAACCAAAAGGACACATTTAGTATTTGTCGTTTGAAACTGTAACTTTGTTGTATTTTCCTACCGGACATTTTATTGGATAAAATCAACTCCGTCTGTAGGCCTGAATGTACTATACACATCCGTACTATTTTAGCGTACTCCCTCACCCCTGTGATATACAAATAATAAATCAGCATTTGGGGCTTATGTAATATCAACATCAGCTGCATAATGTCCATTATGAAATTATGTTAAGGAATTACTTACGAGGCAGGTTCTGAGAAACTGTTTGTACCACTAGAGTTAAAACTAAAATGGCCACCGAAGTCATCTTATTGTCCTAAAGTAATGCTTCGAGTAAGAGATAACAGAAAGCGAACTTCACGACCTCTTCCTTATCAAAGACAAAAAAAGACAAAAGATAACAACACAATTATTATTATTATTATTATTATTATTATTATTATTATTATTATTATTATTATTATTATTATTATTATTATTATTATTATTATTATTACCGACATCGATGATGATGATGATGATGATGACGACGACGACGACGACGACGATGATGATGATGATATCAATTTGTCTCTTTACTGGCGCTTTTCCTAACTAATTCCTTTCGCACTATGAAAGAAAAGCTTTGTTTTCATAACGTTCATTTTAATTTGACAGAATATGTATTGTGGCTTGACAAGTCTTTTTTACATAAATCATCTGTGTTTTTACAGTATAATCACTGCACATGTCCCTACTGTAGACAATTATTTATTGATAACGACAGAGTAGGAGTCAATAAGACCCGGTTCGTAGAGATGTCCGAATACGACCTGTTCACCGGTTTCGTATTAAGTATTTCACAATCAGTAATTTGCACGTCCACCCTAATGGAAGACATAAGGCGGTTCTTTCAAAACGAAGAAAATAAACATGAATTGCAGCTTCCTTGAAAATTTACAGCAAGAAAGATGACAACTGTTAACGCTAGACAACTTTTGCAGGAAGCTAGCGAGTCCAGATTAGAAGGATTCTGCGCAAAGACAGAGGTTATTGACCATACTGAATAATTTGTTATCAGCCATTCCAAAATCATCCCGATTGCACCACAGACGCCTGTCAGTAGAGCTATATAGGCTAAACAGAGCTCTAGCGCCAAGTTTGGTAAATTTCAGCTAATAAAAGGGCGATCTGTTTCACGATATGCAACTACATGTACAGTCAGGTATCTGGTCAACTCGTACCTAAGTTAACTCGTACCTTAGTCAACTCGTACCCTTTTTTGGTCAAATCTTACCTGATCTTTGGTCAACTCGTACCTACCCAAGTCAACTCGTACCCTTTTTGACATAAATCGACATTATCACGGAACGTATACGGATCGACCAATGAACAATAGACAGATCGTAAAACGGTTGTGGGTGAAACCCTGACCAGACACAGACCAGACCCCGGAAACTAACGATATGGTACGGAAATCTTCGCTCGTTTCCGACATTACATTACGATAACAATAAATTGTGTGTTATTTAGCGATTCGTGTTTTTTTTTGGTGTGTTTTTTGAAGCTTTAAATTATTTCCTAATCTTAATTCTTTTCACTGCTAGAAATATGAAATAATAAATTTCAGAATTAACTGAGAACAGACTGCTTTACAATCTCCATAATCATAATTTGACGGACAAAACTCATTGTATAATATATGAGAAAGCTCTGGTCAATATTCTGTTTATTGCAATTTTCGCCAAATACTTTCATCACTAGCTATGAAAAAAATGATTTTAAAACAATTATCACACAAGATAATAATTTTTAAACCATTTAAAGACAAGTCAGCATAATAATCATATTACGTTTCTAAAGTGCTAATCGGTGACTTTTTACTGCTTAAATCAGTAAATGCACAAAACCAACCTCAATGATCTTATTTTCTGTAATTTTCTATAATTTACATTTGTGACTTAAAATTAAAGCATATCATCAAATTAAATTGCGCACCTAATTGATTATAAAATTAATACAATCCCATAACTGATTGACAATAGTTCGTACATTTTAATATAATTTTACTTTAATACCTTTTAGGGCAAATCTCAATTTGATAAAAAAAATTCATAAGCGCCCACATCTTATAGAATGCTTAATCCTGCACAAATTTCTATAGTTTTCCACAAAAAAAGAAACAAATATATCTCTTTATATATAGTCACCGTGATTGTTTTAGACAATTGTCGGAAACGAACGAAGATTTCCGTACCATATCGTTAGTATCCGGGGTCTGGTCTGGGTCTGGGTCTGGTCAGGGTTTCACCCACAACCTCGTTAAACAAGAGTAAATAACTTTGAATACAGGTATATAAATAATTAAAATGAAAACGATAGCCGTTATTATTACAGAGGAACCAGGCACGTAGGAGCAATTTTAACATTGGAGCCGCGGAAGTGATGATGCTTGCTGCAAAAATGCAAAGTGGTATATTGACAAACTACCGTCACAAACTGTTTGAACGTGGCTTATAAAGTTTCCTTTTCATCTATTTTAATATATGTAGGGATTATTCCAGACCTCAAAAAGGGGCAGGGTGGAATAAAAAGGGGCAGGGTGCTGACTGCTCATAGGCAGGGCATATTTCGCTAAAGTGATTTTGTTTAGAAAAAAATGCTTGAAATTGTTATTGTACAAGTTATGTACAAGTACATCCTTTTCTTTTAGATAATTTAGTTGCTGCTTCAAATTGTATTGTTATCAATTAATTAACTTTTTTAGAGATGAAAATCACCAACAATAGTGAGTGATGCATAATGCCACAAGCTTAATCCTTTTATATTTTAAGGGATCTAGCTAGTAAAAAGTGCAATAACTTAAAATAGTGAAAACCTGCTAAAACTGCATACATGTGATATCAAACTGGAATTTGGGTATCAAAACTGGAATGGTTCATTGACACTGAAACAGTTTTATATTTCTTCATTTAATTCTATATGTTTAACTGATTCATCATTAGCTGTCATGCAGATACATAAAACTTATAATTCGCGTTCTTTAATTTATTTTAGATTTGAAAAGTTTTAAAATTCGTAGCTGAAATTCGGACTATCCAAAGTCATGTACACTTACCCCAACTATAGATTTTCCGTGTGTTGATGAAGTTTTTCGGCAGCAAATTAATTGCATTGATAGAAATATGTGATACTAATATTTTAGAACATTTGTGACTGTTTGATCGAGTTTTAAATTGTGCTATTTTAGCAGACAAAATCAAAAGCAGAATGTAGGCAAATCCACCAGTTTTCATTACTAAACGTAGAATATATTTCTTTTTCGGCAAATTATAGCTTTGCTTATCCTATAACTCGATAAAAACATCATTCATTTCTTAAAAAGCAATCTCTCCTATCAATTTTAAACGCAAATTAATAAAATAAATCGGCAAAAACGGAGCAACGACCGTGAACTTGTAGAATTTATGTTACGAATCGGGTGTGTTTTCTTGACTGTTCAAAAGTTATGATAAAGCTTTTACCAAAGTTATAATTTCTTTCGCATTTTAAACTATAATTCAGTTGAAAATAATCGCTGAATTATTATTCGAAGCTCCTTCGTCGGTATTTACGTTTTGCGCAACAATTTGTAAACCCCATAAGAATTCGATTATCAGAAACATATAGACGTTGATGTTCTTTATTTCTGTTATTACTGACAGCGACATAAAAGTTTATCCATTTATACCTCTGTGTCATTGATGTTACCTCAAATACAAGCACATAAATTAAGATTCAATAATTACTGTTTTTGTTTTATTTGTCGGTAGCATGGGACAAAGATCAAAGAAGAAAGCTTACATATACATGTATCAATAGACGCTGTTTACCGCCCCTGTTGCAAATTTAGAATAACGTCATTCATATTACCGTGATAGAAATTTCGAGTTATGGTCTAAGCTGTCATCAATCAGTCTTATGCTTGTGTATTCACTTGTTTATTCTCAATCAGTTTTATTGCGCTACATGTACGCTGGATGCAATCAGTTAGCGGAAAGGTGTTAGTATGGCGCGGTGCGATCATTTGAAGCAGTGTTCGACAGACTTTAAAAAGGTGTCAGATCGGCGCATTACGATCATTTATTAAAGAAGTGATTGACATCTATGATTGCAATTATAGATGGGCATTATTAAGGCAGGAGGGCGCGGTTTGCTAGCCTCGTTCGGGCAAAAGGGCGGGGCGCCCTTCTATTCCACGCTAGAATAATCCCTAATATGCGAAATAAAGATGCATTAATAGCATGTATTTGTGCAAAGTTCTATTGAACTGCATTTGCTGTTAAAGAGATTATGGTAATTTTCTTGTTATTGATGAACGTGCAAAAATTGTAGACGGTCATTATGCAGCGTGTTTTCACACTTGAAGTCTTCAGCTACATTTACGCTATTTATCGCTAATCAAAGCTGCTCAATATAGCTCGTGATTTTAATTTACATTTTAAATAGTTTCAATTCATTTAAAACTTACTTACAATTCATTTAGATTGTCCTGTTGGGAATTTATTTGAAATATTTCATCCTATTACTAAATATAGAAAATTCAAGCTTATGGCAGGATTAGCACATTCAAATAGTTTACCGGAATGATAAACATAAATTCAATGTTGTTTTTTTTCCTGCAGTTGAGACACATGACTTAATTTGTATGTATTTTGTATTTCCGCATGTGAAGCTTTAATTTTGTACATGTATATTTGGACAGCAAATAAGAAACAGCTTGTGCCAAAATTGCGAAAATATCACAACGCCAAAATGTCCCAATTGAATTTAATTTATACAAACCAGCTGTACGCTGAGTTTTCAGTTATAACACATTTAGAGTCAGATGATCAGATTAACATACTTCAAACTCCCCACTCTTGTACCTCTGCCACAGCTCGACATTGTATATTTTGTATATGTGTATATAAATTTGCGTGTGTGTGTTCTAATCAAAGTTTTGTATTTATGATGAAAAATCTTACTTGTTACACTTGTTATATTATGCATTTTAGCTCGACTATATGAAGAATATGTCGAGCTATTGTACTCACTTGGGCGTTGGCGTCGCCATCGGCGTCCCGCTTTGGTTAAAGTTTCCCTGCAACCTACTGATATCTTAAAAACTACTATAGCTACAGCTTTGAAACTTGGCACACTTGTTCATCATCATGTCCCGAGTGTGTATGCCAAGAACCATAACTCTAACTTTCATTTTGATCAAATTATGGCCCTTTTTCGACTAAGAATTTCAGGTTAAAGTTTGCGTGCAAGCTAATGTACAAACACATAACTTCAATACTACTTATACTACAGCTTTGAAACTTGGCACACTTGTTCATCATCATGTCACGAGTATGTATGCCAAGAACCATAACTCTAACTTTCATTTTGATCAAATTATGGCCTTTTTTCGACTAAGAATTTCATGTTAAAGTTTGCGTGCAAGCTACTGTACAAAATCATAACTTCAATACTACTTATACCACAGCTTTGAAACTTGGCACACTTGTTCATCATCATGTCCCGAGTGTGTATGCCAAGAACCATAACTCTAACTTTCATTTTCATCAAATTATGGCCCTTTTTTCGACTTAGAATTTCAGGTTAAAGTTTGCATGCAAGCTACTGTACAAACACATAACTTCAATACTACTTATACTACAGCTTTGAAACTTGGCAAACTTGTTCATCATCATCTCTCAAGTGTGTATGCCAAGAACCATAACTCTAACTTCCACTTTGTTCAAATTATGGCCCTTTTTCGCTAGTTTCTTTAATACTTCTTGTACTATAGCTTTGAAACTTTCAACACTTGTTTACCATCATGACCCTGACTATGTATGCCAAGAACCATAACTCTTTCTTTGATTTTTATCAAGTTATTGCCCTTTTTTACTTAGAATTTCAGGTTAAAGTTTGCGTGCATGCTAGTTACTTTCATACTTCTTGTACTATAGCTTTGAAACTTGTTCACTATCATGACCCTGACTATGTATGCCAAGAACCATAACTCTTTCTTTGATTTATATCAAATTATTGCCCTTTTTAGACTTAGAAATTAAGGTTAAGTTTGCGTGCAAGGTGGTGAAACCTCATATCTTTCATTCTATTAAAACGACAACTTTTAACTTTGTATACCTTTATTTTATCAAACATCAGGTTGATTTTCAAAGGCCCATAACTCATCCTTGCTTTTTCTATTTATGGTTAAAGTTTCAATGTTAGTGTTTTTCATAGGTAATGCTATAGAAAAGGTTTAAAACAGATGTACTAAACATACTTTGGTTGAAAGTGTTGAGAGGTTATACTATACTTTACTATACTATACCATACCATAACAAAACATAAAATACCATACCATAAACCATACCATACCACACCATTCCATACCATACCACACCATTCCATACCACACCACACACCACACCACCACACCACACCACCACCACCGCACCACACCACCACCACATCCACCACACCACCACCACATCACCCACCACCACCCACCACAACCACCCACCACACACTACCACCACCCCCACCACATACCACAATCAACAACACCACCACCACCACCCTCCACCATAACACCACCACCACCACCCTCCACCACAACACCACCACCACTCCACCACCACCACATGCCACCACCACCACCAGCAACAACACCATCACCAATAACAACACCATCGCCAATAACAACACCACCACCAACAACATCACCACCAACAGCACCACCACCACCAACAACAACACCAAAAACAACAACAACACCAACAACACAACCAACAATAACACAAATAACAACAACACCACCACCAACAACTACACCACCAACAACACGGTCAACAACACCATCAACAACAACATCAACAAACAACAACAACAACACTGACAACAACACCAACAACACCACCACCACCAACAACAACACCACCATCAACAACAACACCATCACTACCACCACCAACAACAACACCAACAACAACAACACCAAGAACACCAACAACACGAACACCAACAACACCACCAACAACAACATCAACACCAACAATAGCATTAACAACACCAGAAACCAACAACACCAACAACAACACTGACAACAACACCAACAACACCAAAACCACCAACAACAACACCATCACTACCAACACCAACAACAATACCAACAACAGCAACAACACCCACACCACCAACAACAGCAACCAGCATACCATACTTTACTATACTACACCACACCCCACCACATCACTATAGGTGGGCAGGGATAGTGGGTTGATGGGTGCGGGATCAGGGGTGTATGGACTGGGTTGTGTAAACCCTCTAAAAAAACTACAATAATAAATTAAGTGTAATTTATTGATTTCCTAACTTGGATTAAGAAACTTTTGTTCATGTGTGTGTGTTGGGTGTCATAAACTCCTGAATCACTCCCCAGTTTAAATGAAGCCCAGTTTTCTAAATGTGCTTAAATATGTCTGACTTCGAATAGTCGAGCTTGCAGTCGTTTCCGACTGGCTCTTGTTTTTATATTCTGGTGAGCTGCCCAACCCTTTTCACCATCTGAAGTTTTTTTTTCACTGTTTTTGCCATCCATGATAAATAGCTAAATAAAGCCCTATGTCTTCAGCTGTTGTGTTAGTAATAACCAGTACTCGGCGGGGGATATAAATTCAACGAATTTGCTTGTTTTTTTAATTTTTGCCCTTTTTCGCTTAGAAATTAGAATTAAGACTTAGAAATTATGTTTAAATTTTCAATGTTAGTGTTTTTCACAGTAATGCTATTGAAAAGGTTTAAAACAGATGTACTTAACATACTTTGGTTGAAAGTGTTGAGAGATTATACTATACTATACCATACCATACCATACCATACCACACCACACCACCATCACCACCACCACACCACCACCACACCACTACCACCACCACCACAACCACAACCACCACACCACCACCACCACCACACATCCACCACACCACCACCACACCACCACCACCACACATCCACCACACCACCACCACACTACCACCATCCCCCACCACATACCACCACCACCAACAACAACACCACCACCCTCCATCACAACACCACCATCTAACCAAAACACCACCCCACCACCATCACATACCACCACCACATACCACCACCACCACCAGCAACAATACCATCACCAATAACAACACCATCACCAAAAACAACACCACCACCAACAACAACACCAACAACACAACCAACAATAACACAAATAACAACAACAACACCACCAACAACTACACCACCAACAACACCATCAACAACAACACCAACAACAACATCAACACCAACAATAGCATCAACAACCAACAACAACACTGACAACACCACCACCACCACCAACAACAACAACAACACCTCCAACAACAACAACACCATCACTACCACCACCACCACCAACAACAAGAACACCACCAACAATAACACAAATAACAACAACAACATCACCAACAACAACACCACCAACAACACCATCAACAACACCACCAACAACAACACCAAGAACACCACCACCAATAACACGAACACCAACAACACCACCAACAACATCAACACCAACAATAGCATCAACAACACCAACAACCAACAACACCAACAACAACACTGACAACAACACCAACAACAACACCATCACTACCAACACCAACAACAATACCAACAACACCCACACCACCAACAACAGCAACCAGCATACCATACCTTACTATACTACACCACACCCCACCACATCACTATAGGTGGGCAGGGATAGTGGGTTGATGGGTGCGGGATCAGGGGTGTATGGACTGGGTTGTGTAAACCCTCTAAAAAAACTACAATAATAAATTAAGTGTAATTTATTGATTTCCTAACTTGGATTAAGAAACTTTTGTTCATGTGTGTGTGTTGGGTGTCATAAACTCCTGAATCACTCCCCAGTTTAAATGAAGCCCAGTTTTAAATGTGCTTAAATATGTCTGACTTCGAATAGTCGAGCGTGCAGTCGAAACGTTTCCGACTGGCTCTTGTTATACTAATATGTTCACTGTACATTCTCAGTTGCATTAAATTTTTAATCTGATTACCTTTTTATTTTATTACCGACTCAGTCGAATATGTTTTTAAAAAGTGGGTACGAGTTGACTAAGGTATGAGTTGACTAAGGTACGAGTTGACCAAAAAAGGTTACGAGCTGACTAAGGTACGAGTTGACTCAGGTACGAGTTGACCAGAAACCTACAGTCACCCAGAACACAAAATATACCCGTTTTAAAAAAAACAAACCCATATAATTTCTCGTTATCCTAAATAACTAAAGATTACCACCTAAACAGATTATGGAAAAAACGTCATCCCAGATGCATATCATTTTCAAAGACAAAAGCGTAACTTACCGTACAAATATTGATTGCCGTTCATTGATCATTCATTCCGATGACACCGGAAATTAAACCAAAGTCTGTTTATAAGTGGTGGAAATCCAAATTCATTATCAAAATCCAATTAGGTTTTCACATTCCTGTCCTAAATAAAGGATCTATCAATGGCAATCAACATTTGTTCAGTAAGTTACAATTTTGTGTTTAAAATTGATGTGCAAATGGGATCATGTATTTTTCCGTGATCTGTTTTACTTTACCTTCTTGTCTGATATAATTTAGGATATTATTGACAAGGGTTCCATTTGACCCTTGAAATTTCCAAAATGCCTTATTTTGACCCCCATGATTTTAGCTGAAGGGTCATTTTTTTCCTTTAATTAGGGTTTTTTTAGGCTTATAATTTAGAGAATCCCTTGAAAATGGACAAAATGTCCCTTGAGATTTAGCCGCTAGTGAAACCCCTACTTGAAAAATTGTTATTTTAAGCAAATGCAATTTGCACCACCATTAGGTGTTACACACTTGCAAACTAACGCTTACGTATAACAGTGGATGGTCAGGAGATAAAGGGGTGTTGTGTCATACTTCTATTGTTTACTGAACTTGGTGACATGTCAAATTAAGATGCTAATATGTTTATTTAAGGATTATCCAGTAACCATAAAAAAGGTCTTATACACTTGCCAATTAAGTTGTGTATGACAGTGGATGGTCAGGAGACTCAGGGCTGGACAAATTTTTAGCTCGACTATTCGAAGAATATGTCGAGCTATTGTACTCACTTTGGGCGTCGGCGTCGCCGTCGGCGTCCCGCTTTGGTTAAAGTTTACGTGCAACCTACCTATATCTTAAAAACTACTATAGCTACAGCTTTTAAACTTGGCACACTTGTTCATCATCATGTCCCGAGTGTGTTTGCCAAGAACCATAACTCTAACTTTCATTTTGATCAAATTATGGCCCTTTTTTGACTTAAAATTTCAGGTTAAAGTTTGCGTGCAAGCTACTGTACAAACTCATAACTTCAATACTACCTATACTACAGCTTTAAAACTTGGCACACTTGTTCATCATCATGTCCCGTGTGTGTATGCCAAGAACCATAACTCTAACTTTCATTTTGATCAAATTATGGCCCTTTTTCGACTTAGAATTTCAGGTTAAAGTTTGCGTGCAAGCTACTGTACAGACTCATAACTTCAATACTACTTATACTACAGCTTTGAAACATTCAACACTTGTTAATCATCATATCCCAAGTGTGTATGCCAAGAACCATAACTCTAACTTTCATTTTTATCAAATTATGCCCCTTTTTCGACTTAGAATTTCAGGTTAAAGTTTGCGTGCAAGCTACTGTACAAACCCATAACTTCCATACTACTCATACTACAGCTTTGAAACTTTCAACACTTCTTCATCATCATAATTCAAGTTTGTCTGCCAAGAACCATAACTCTAATTTTCATTTTGTACAAATTATGGCCCTTTTTCGACTTAGAATTTCAGGTTAAAGTTTGCGTGCAAGCTAGTTACTTTCATACTTCTTTTACTATAGCTTTGAAACTTAAGACACTTGTTTACCATCATGACCCTGACTATTTATGCCAAGATCCATAACTCTTTCTTTCATGATAATCAAATTATGGCCCTTTTTCGACTTAGAATTTCAGTTAAAAGTTTGCGTGCAAGCTACTGTACAAACCCATAACTTCCATACTACTTTTACTACAGCTTTGAAACTTTCAACACTTGTTCATCATCATAATTCAAGTTTGTATGCCAAGAACCATAACTCTAATTTCCATTTTGTTTAAATTATGGCCCTTTTTTGACTTAGAATTTCAGGTTAAAGTTTGCGTGCAAGGTAGTTACTTAAATACTTCTTGTACTATAGCTTTGAAACTTAACACAGTTGTTTACCATCATGACCCTGACTATGTGTGCCAAGAACCATAACTCTTTCTTTAATTTTTTTATCAAATTATGGCCCTTTTTGTACTTAGAATTTCAGGTTAAAGTTTGCCTGCAAGATAGTTACTTTCATACTTCTCGTACTATAGCTTTGAAACTTAAGACACTTGTTTACCATCATGACCCTGACTATGTATGCCAAGAACCATAACTCTTTCTTTCATTTTTAATCAAATTATGCCCCTTTTTTGACTTAGAATTTCAGGTTAAAGTTTGCGTGCAAGCTAGTTACTTTCATACTTCTTGTACTATAGCTTTGAAACTTATCCATCATCATGACCCTGACTATGTATGCCAAGAACCATAACTCTTTGATTTTTTTCAAATTACTGCCCTTTTTAGACTTAAAAATTAAGGTTTAAAACTTTGTATACCTTTATTTTATCTTACATCATGTTTATTTTCAAAGGCCCATAACTCATCCTTGCTTTTTTATATTTGATTTTTGCCCTTTTCACTTGAAATTAGAATTAAGACTTATAAATAATTGTTAAAGGTTCAATGTTAGTGTTTTTCATATGTAATGCTATAGAAAATGTTTACAACAGATGTACTTAACATACTTTGGTTGAAAGTGTTGAGTAATTGTGGGGTGGGTGGGGGCATATACTATACTATACTATACTATACTATACTATACTATACCATACCATACCATACCATACCATACCATACCATACCATACCATACCATACTATTACTATACTATACTATACTATACTATACTATACTATACTATTACTATACTTTTACTATACTATTACTATACTATTACTATTACTATACTATTACTATACTATTACTATACTATACTATACTATACTATTACTATACTATTACTATACTATACTATACTATACTATTACTATACTATTACTATACTATACTATACTATACTATACTATACTATACTATACTATACTATACTATACTATACTATACTATACTATACTATACTATACTATACTATACTATACTATACTATACTATACTATTACTATACTATTACTACTATACTATACTATACTATACTATGCTATACTATACTATTACTATACTATACTATACTATACTATACTATACTATACTATACTATACTATACTATACTATACTATACTATACTATACTATACTATACTATACTATACTATACTATACTATACTATACTATACTATACTATACTATACTATACTATACTATACTATACTATACTATACTATACTATACTATACTATACTATACTATACTATACTATACTATACTATACTATACTATACTATACTATACTATACTATACTATACTATACTATACTATACTATACTATACTATACTATACTATACTATACTATACTATACTATACTATACTATACTATACTATACTATACTATACTATACTATACTATACTATACTATACTATACTATACTATACTATACTATACTATACTATACTATACTATACTATACTATACTATACTATACTATACTATACTATACTATACTATACTATACTATACTATACTATACTATACTATACTATACTATACTATACTATACTATACTATACTATACTATACTATACTATACTATACTATACTATACTATACTATACTATACTATACTATACTATACTATACTATACTATACTATACTATACTATACTATACTATACTATACTATACTATACTATACTATACTATACTATACTATACTATACTATACTATACTATACTATACTATACTATACTATACTATACTATACTATACTATACTATACTATACTATACTATACTATACTATACTATACTATACTATACTATACTATACTATACTATACTATACTATACTATACTATACTATACTATACTATACTATACTATACTATACTATACTATACTATACTATACTATACTATACTATACTATACTATACTATACTATACTATACTATACTATACTATACTATACTATACTATACTATACTATACTATACTATACTATACTATACTATACTATACTATACTATACTATACTATACTATACTATACTATACTATACTATACTATACTATACTATACTATACTATACTATACTATACTATACTATACTATACTATACTATACTATACTATACTATACTATACTATACTATACTATACTATACTATACTATACTATACTATACTATACTATACTATACTATACTATACTATACTATACTATACTATACTATACTATACTATACTATACTATACTATACTATACTATACTATACTATACTATACTATACTATACTATACTATACTATACTATACTATACTATACTATACTATACTATACTATACTATACTATACTATACTATACTATACTATACTATACTATACTATACTATACTATACTATACTATACTATACTATACTATACTATACTATACTATACTATACTATACTATACTATACTATACTATACTATACTATACTATACTATACTATACTATACTATACTATACTATACTATACTATACTATACTATACTATACTATACTATACTATACTATACTATACTATACTATACTATACTATACTATACTATACTATACTATACTATACTATACTATACTATACTATACTATACTATACTATACTATACTATACTATACTATACTATACTATACTATACTATACTATACTATACTATACTATACTATACTATACTATACTATACTATACTATACTATACTATACTATACTATACTATACTATTACTATTACTACACCAGCAACACCAACACCACCACCAACAACATCAACACCACCACCAACAGCAACATCAACAACAACACCAACAACCAACACCACCACTACCACCACCAACAACAACACCAACAATGACAACACCAGCAACCAGCATACCATACTGTACTACACCACGCCACACCACTATAGGTGGGCAGGGATAGTAAGTTGATGGGTGTGGGATCAGTGGTTTATGGGCTGGGTTGTGTAAACCCTAAAAAAATCTACAAGAATAAATTAAGTGTAATTTATTGAATTCCTAACTTGGATTAAGAAACTTTTGTTCATGTGTGTTTGTTGGAGGTGTCATAAACTCCTGAATCATTCCCCAGTTTAAATGAAGCCCAGTTACAATGTGCTTAATAATTCTGACTTTTCGAATAGTCGAGCTTGCAGTCGTTTCCGACTGGCTCTTGTTATTTTTGTACCTTGTCCAGGACTAGCTGGGCCAAAATTTCAGCTAGTCCCACTTTGTTGCACATATGCAAAAACTGATAAATAGACATAGACAATCTGATCATTTTTGAGGTACATCATTATATTTACATTTGGGGATCAATCAAGTGAGATCTTTTTATTACCAAAACAGATGCCTAAATATAAACTTGTTTGTGTCATTCTGTGCTGCTACACTGTACTTGAGATAATGATCAAGATCAAATTTCATCTTGTCCATTACGGAAATCTGAGCTAGCCCATGGACAAGGATGCAGAAAAGTTTGACTTGTCCAATGTGATTTTCAACTAGTCCCGGGTGTCGGGCTAGTGGGTTTGTTCAGCCCTGAGACTGAGGGTTGATGAAATGCACTTCTATTGACCTCACAGATCTTTGCACAAGTAAACAACAAAGTCATACTGTTTCATATAATGTCAGGGCACTAGACAACTTTTGGGGAAAGGTACCCATGCCCTTCGGAAGGGGAATTTTGTGTTGTGTAAGGACAAAAATACAAAACGGGAATTTCAAGTCATATATGCATGTTTTGACTTCAAGTGTCATACTTACTCATAACACTGTTTTCCACCACTGGTTATAATAGCTAGTATATTTTGTGACTTTAGACTTACAAATAAATCAATTTATCAATTACAAGCATTTTTGGGAGTTTATTTCAGTTTTATTTTAGATTTTGAAGGGGAATTTTTTTCTGAGATTGGGGAAAAAAACATACTATTTTGAGATGGGAATGGCACCCATATTTAAATAGGCATAAATTACATAAAACATAACATACGTTATATAACTTGAAACTTTTATCATACTACATTTATTGATTTCAATCTGTTATCTTATCATAAATGCCTATATGTCATACTGATAATATATTCCATATAGTTTCCCTGTACTTAAAAAAATGTGTCTGTAAGCATTTTATGCAGAAAGATGAATGACTGTACATATTGGAACAATACTTATCAGAACTTGGCATTAAACCAATGAACAAAACAAATATTGAACAAAACAACTATTGATTGGTATATTCAAAAGATCTTACCCAATCAAATAAAAATTATGTTCCACCTAATTCACTCGCTTAACAGGCAGAAAATACATTTCTGTTGTTTATTGAACATGGGAACATGCCATTTAAGATGTTGTGTTCATTTAAAGAGGCATTACCTGCTCTTGTATGAAATATAACATGTTTTTGGAACTTTAGGCACAAATTTGCAGCATTAGTTCGGGCTAATTCTAAAATTTTAATTTACTAAAATAAATTTTGTCCACACGACTAAAAGCAAAAATAGGATTTCCGAAATGTCACAAAAATCGAGAATGCGCATGAAGTGGTTTCTTCGTCGGTACTTAATATAGCTCCATTATATTTAGCTTCTTAAAAGTTTGTTAACGATAATTTAACAATATCATTGAAAATCCTGTCTATAAGAAAGAATTCGATCGAACCTTTTGTGTTCTGTTAGAAAGTTTATATATTGGAGTCTGTATGGACAAATATGATTTTCAATAGTATATTCTTACTTAAGTTTAGGGCTGGGGCTTTAAGGATTATATAATATTAAACCATAAATGAAGTAGTGGCTATTGTAAGGACCTAAAGGATTTTAAATGATTCTAAGTACATTTTGGACACTTTGGTTATGAATAAAATTGAATTGACCAGTAATGACCACTTTTGACCAGTAATGACCAATATTGACCAGTAATGACCACTATTGACCACCGGCCGGTCAATACTCAATGGACTGGTCAATAAGCCAACCCTGTTTCCAGTTGGCATTTTTCCCAATTGAATAAAAATTTTCTTTCAAAATTTAGGCAATAACAGGGGTTCCACTAGCTGCTGAATCTCAATGGTCATTTTTTCCATTTTTAAGGGGTTTTCTCAATTTTAAGCCAAAAATACCCATAATTCAAGGAAAAGTGACCCTTCAGCTTAAATACTAGGGGTCATAATAAGGGCCAGGCTTTCTGGAAATTTCAAGGGATAAAGGTTCATCTCCCGGGTCAAATGAAACCCCTGAATAATCACAAAATATATCGACAGGGGCGTAGGCAAAATTAAGATATCGGGGCAGCGAAAAATTTGTAACATAATTTAAATAATAAATCTAGAGATGTACACATGGTTTTTAAATTTATTTAAAACCTTATTTCAAGTTATTTTTCTGAAGGATATTGAAGCATTACAAAAACATATAAAATGTCCCATCTTAAAGAAGCCATGGGTAGTTATCAAACCAACTAGGTTTAAATGCTTGCATCTCGGTTCTTAACACTCCAAAAGAACACTTTTGAAATGCACAAATCACAGTTTTGTAGTGCACACTAGTCAAGACTGTTGCCAATTGTCATTTTAATTGTCACCTGACAATTACAATAAACAAAATCGTTATTGATAAAGTACTGGCACTGTACCTTCAATCTAAACACAATAAGGTTCCATAAACTGCAATTAAAACCCTGTTAACATCTGCAGTCATTAATTCCCTGTGTCACGCAGCTAATTGAGTGAATCAATGCTTGTTGTCAGTTTAGCCAAATCTTGAGGCGAAATAAAAATATAATGGAGCATTGAGGCCAAAATATAATGCCAGCTAACCGAAATATTGAGCCGGCAGTCGCCGCCCCTGTTGCCCCATTGACTACGCCTATGATCGAAATAGGTATTCGTCAGGTGAGGGAAAAAACCTGTGAAGATCCTATATGAATTTCCTGCTCTTCCCATTTCCTTTATAAAACAGTATTCCCCACATAGTTTTTCTGCTACTATCTTCAGGTTGCTTTACTTTAAACCACATTTTTTTATACTGTTTCAACATCCTCAAGGGGAATGAACCAACAGTGACAAAAAATTGATTCCACAGCAGAGTCTAATATGGAAGTAAAATGCAGCGTCTTTTGATTTTAGCGGCAGTTCAGTTGTCGCATGACAAAAAATGTTGTCAGGATCTTGTGAAGTGCTGCAGTGCAACAGGTGTTTATGGAGCTTGCTTGCTGGGTCAAAATATTATTGAAATTAAAATTTGTAGTAATATTACAATTTAAATTTTAGTTACTGACTTATTTTCAACAACAGACTTTCTGAATGTCCATTTGCTTTGTAAGGTCATTCGTCTGGTCACTCAGTCTGTCTGACCAAAAAACAAGACAGAGATGCAAAATATTTAGTTTTTCAAGTTTTTCAGATACATTTGTGTAAAATGCTTACTTAAACCAATAATACTTGTAAATGTAATAACTGATTCACCTTTTATTGATATAGCAACACACAAAGACTTTAAGGAATGACAAATTCACAATTTCTTGTTTCATTTAATTGGGGTTCTACCGATATAAAGAGTTAACTCCCATTACACCGCTAGCAACTTGGCTAGTTAGGGTTTAAAATCAGCAATTCATGTTGCTTCAGAAGTGTAGATAAAATGTCTGGAAGTGCTTTTGAAGTTTAAATACATTGTCAAATTAAGAAAAAAGTGAAACAGGCATATCATGTATAGCCATCATCTATGTAAATTGATTTTAAGTTTAATGTAACTTTCATTCAGTTCCAATTTTAGATGCACAGCATGCACAGTACATGTATTGATCTTTTAATCAAGTTGTCCATCAATTTGTTGTCCAAAAGATGAGTTCACACAAATTTGTGGTATATACATATATTTTAATTATTTTAATTTTTTTTAATTTTTCCAGGCATTTCTGGAATGTATTTACAAAGACCAGCTTGGCCACCAGGAAGCCAAACTATATAGCAGCTTCATTCAAAATTGTCTCCACACTTTAATGACCAAACTGAAGGGACTTAAAGAAAAAGATGGAGTCTACTCACATGAGATATGCAGGACATCAGTTATCTGTGCAAAGGGATATAAGCATCTACTGTCGCAGCTGGAAGATGACCAGAAATTTGCTGTACCCTCTCTACTATTCCATGTCATGCAAAACCTGCATGAAAAGGTAAGAAGTTTGGAAGTTTGGTAAGAAGTAAAGATGTTCTTTTTGCATCATAGTATAAAGACTTTACCCTTTACTCCATAGATACACCTTTATTGCATGGGCCAACAGTTTAGATTCTGCTTGGCTGACACATTCATGCCATTTGGTCAGGATCTGCACTATTCCCTTCTTTCATTTATTAGGTTATTTCTGACCAAAAAGTGAATGGTGAAGAAGCAGATGAGGGCAAGGATGTGCTGGCTGAACTGGATCTTGCTACACTGGTAGCACACATGTTAATACCCATATACGCCTTTCCAATAATTCGATGAATTTATTTGGTTACCTCCCCTGTCCAGACACGTGACTGCTTTACAGGATAAATGATTGCTCGCTGTAATAACGTAATAGGGAATATGTACCTACAACTTTCTTTTTTATCATATTATCATACAATTCTTTTTTGAAAAATATATTTTCTCTTTGAATTAGTAATAATACATCAGCGTCATGATATTTTTGAAAATAATTTATAAAACAATCAGGTTTCTGACTAAAAGTGCCAATTCATTATTCCTCGCATTAGACACTAAACGACTTGAACTAACAGACAGTCGCAGTGTTCTCTTCCCGGCTTAATTGAGTCTCGTTTCCGGATTAGCGTGTGTATTCAACTACTGACATCATGTTGTGATTATGTCGGCGGCGATTGATTTTGAAGGCGGCATGCCATAAACATGTCAAACTGTCTCGAACACGGGGTCATCTGTCAATTACTGAAAGGGACAGCTATCATTGACCAATAGAGATCGTGTAATTTTTATTTGCAAGGTATCTACACCTCCCAATTCTTAAGTATTTCGGAGTCCTTTAACTACTGGATGTGCCAGCAAATGTATTTGATTTAGCACTTAAATGGATTCTTAACCATATTATGACACGTATAGAAACAAAAGCCGTCAATAAGAAACAAATCTTGTCAAAACATGTTATATATGTTTAATTAAGAGTTTGGGCTTTTATACCAAAATTACAATCTGTCAAACCTAAGAAATCTAAATTGGATATGCAACCATATTGTGATATAAATATTCTCATCTTTTTGGAAGCCGGCATCTAAATCCTTGGATTTTATTCTACGAATGATACTTCTACAACAAACAACTAGATTACCGATCCTGTTTTATTTCAAGACAGAATCAATCATATTTGGTTGTGAAGTATACGTAACATTTTAAATATTCAAATTATTTACACGTTGACCATAAACGCCTTAATTTTTTAGGACAATTCTATTGTTCAAATGTTTAAGTATCAACAAATTCAGATTGTATTTTTTGTCTACAGATCATGTAACCAGATGTTGACATATCACGATTTCCGGATAATAGCGCATTACTAGCCTTAGCAATTTGCAACATTTACACCAGTAAAATATATTAAAATATATAAAAGGTATAAAGAAGAAATTGTTGTACATAATTGGTAAAATTAATGCTTATGTTTGTCCAAATTGCGTTTCATAATGCCTACTATCACCAAGAATGGTACATGTTCTTATATCATTAAAAATCTAAATATCTAACAAA
>JAZAYU010000674.1:0-188280 GCA_038501625.1 Corbicula japonica | reverse complement strand
TCGATACATAATTTCCTAAATAAAAACGTACTTCCTTTTACAAATGTAGATGTCAATTTTTTGGTTTTTACTTGATCAAAATTGAGTCAATTATTTGAATCTGGCTGAGAAACGCATGATTAAGATGATAGGTGGTTACTTATTAGGACAAAGCAAATGATAGTGCCTCTTGCTGGGAGCAAGAACATGTATTCTGCTTCAATTAACGTTTTCCCATTATCATGGATGTAAGTTTTTAACTAATTGTATACAATAACATCATGGAAAGTGTTTTAACTACAGTACTGTGAACGTTTAAGGTTACAAACGAAACGCACGATACACGAAAAACGGACGCACGATAAATGATAGACGGACGCACGATACGCGATAGACGGACGCACTATACACGGTATACGCACGATACACGATACTGCCGATTCTTATACTTTGTGTACGAGATATCTAAAAATTTGAAAATGTTATGAAAATATAAGATGAATGGTTGAAATTAAATGATATAATTTGAATATGTAAGTAACTTATTCACGTTGTACGATAAAATTTAAGACACATGATGCACGATACACGTTATACGGACGCACGATGCACGTTAGACGGACGCACGATACAAGTTAGACGGACGCACGATACACGATAGACGGACGCACGATAGACGCAAATTTTGTAACATTAAACGTTCACAGTACTGTACCAGTATATTGAAGGATTTTGCACAAAAACTGACAAAAAGCGGTATGTTATGGGGTATATTAATCTCTTAACACGATGTATAAATTTCGCTAACCAATAACCCGTCGTCACCAATTATCTTTGTTATGTCGCCTAGGAGAGGAATAGACGCCGAAAAGGCGAAAATACGACGAAAGATCGCGAAACCACGATGTGTGATCGCAATAACACAATATCGCGTCTTCGCATAGCACTTTCGCAGAGTCTGAACTGTAACGAATAATATCTCGTAACTACCTACATGGGTGGATTTTTTTGTTTGTTATCAGCTTATTTCTGTCATGCAGCCAGTCGATGAGTTCAGTGAAAAATAAGTCGAGCGTTTTGGTGTCGTTGAGTACGATGGCTTGCCGTTTCCGGGACAAATACTCGATGTCGATCAGGACGATGTGGTAGGCAAAGCTATGTGCAAAATCGATCGTCAACTGTTACTGTTGACCTCTTATTTAGGATCACCATTAGTCCAAACAGATCCAAGTATTTTCTCTGTTTGATTCTAAACAAGAACATGTGAAAAAACTTCACTAAAACTTGATAATGTTCTTTGGAAAGAATTGTGTGACCAGTTAGGTTTGGATGATCAGGGGAGAAAATGACTTTGTTGAACAGTTCAAATGAATTTTAGAGAAAATAGGTGAAATATGCATATCAGGAATCGCCATGCCCCCAAAAAAGCATGTTTGTATAAGAATGCCAATTTGAAATAAGACGCCGCAAACAAGTACATTTGTAACGAAAAAGAGCACCCTTGGGGTCACCGCCTTGAAACAGTCAGTGGCAAAGCAATTTGCCACTGGGGGTTTAAAATAGGTTCTAGGTTGCACCAACCTCACATTTGCACCAACAGGTTCTTATATCATCAAACAAGTACAATTTGTCTTTGGGAAAGAAACAAGAATGTCTCTACGATATCTTTTTTGTTCAGTAAGGTGATTTAAATTCAGCAATCATTTGCCAAGAATCCTCAACTTTGTCACTGTTTGTCATTTGTTCCGCTTCTTCCAGAACATTATTTACTTAATTAATATTATATTCTTTGTATGTTCTTCGTTCTATTTTCGTTAAAAAGTTTTTTCAGCTACATGTTATCCTTTGAACAATTCTCTCCTTGTCAGCAATCATAGACAAAAGGTTTTTACAAAGACTCTTTCACACGGTCAGAAATTTCTCTTTCTCTGCAGTTGGCTACATTATAACAATTTTAAAGAAAACCCCTCACAAAGAAAACTGAAAATTTGATGTCACCATGAGGAGAGACTCGCTGAGAAGGATTTCAAACTAATCCTTATTAAAATTATAGCTATATTCACTCATTTACAACCGTTCAAAACTGGTTTGATACACAATTACCGCACGGACTTAAGAGCTTACCACACTCCTCCCAATTACGTTCATCGATAAAAAGAAAATTATCAAAATCTCAATAATGGCTAAATGTCGTTCAATTAAACTTTGCACAAATGAATGTTACTAATGACTCTTTATTTTGCGTAGAATAAGACACGTTAAGAAGTACAGAACAAAAGCTGGACTTAAATTTCGTTAAAATTCTATTTACATAAATTCACAAAAACTAAGCGATACAAAATATAATTTTAAATTCCCACGTGAGTGCAATGATACTGACAAGAAAACGTTGCGTACTTTGTCGAAAACTTTCAACCACTAAAAATGAGTGATTGTTAACGCGACCAGGAAGCGACCAGGAAATTTAAGGTCAAACACACTTTTACTAATATCTCGTAAAGTTTACATACGTAAGTCACGAGGACACAATAAATTGTTGTCAGTATCACATTTCTCATGTGGGCATTTAAAAGTTTTGCGTTGTTTAGTTTTTGTAAGTTTATGTGAAAAGAAGTTGAGGGAATTTTTAGGTCTCGCTATTTTTCCTTACTCTTCTAACGTGTCTTACCATCTGCAAAATAAAAATACATTAATAACATATAGTTGTGCAAAGTTTCATTTAAAGGCATTTTGCAGTTATTGAGATTTTATAATTTTCGTTTTTTATGAACGTGATTGGGAGGAGTGTGGTAAGCCCTTAAGTACTCAGCTAATCGATGAAACGAAATTATCCGTATCTTAGACCACAGCTACCGTCCACTGACCAATCAGTGGCCAGTATTACCGTTGTCTAAATCCCGTAGACAACTCTTTGGCGTTGTCTACGGAGGTTCGTGAAGCACGTGCATCTCGTTTACTATCTCATATGAATAAGTGGAGAGCCGATATCTTAGTGTCATACTGTGCTATCGATACATGTTTGTGATAATTGTAAGAGTACGAAGCAGACGATTAAGCAAATAAAGTAAATAGATTTACAACGTGTATTTGGTTACATTTTTAAGGGTCCACTTCACTCCTCCTTGCACGTTTATCGATAAAAAAGAAAATTATCAAAATCTCAATAACGGAAAAATGCCGTTCAATGAAACCTTGCCCAAGTTATCGTTACTAGTATATTTCATTTTACATATATAAAGAACAGTTAGAACAGTAAAGAAAAACGGCTAGTCCTAAAAATTCCATAATTTTCTATTTGCATGAATTTACAAAAACTAAGCAATACAAAACATTATTTTTTAATTCCCACATAAAATGTAATGATACTGACTAAATGATGTGTACTTAGTAAAGAACCGTTTTTTTGCCGTTAATGAAATTTTGATAATTTTCTTTTTTATCGATGAACTTGCAAGGGTGGTGTAGCGGACCCTTAGTACATGGTAACAAGATTGCAATACTAGTATTTGATATTAACAAGTTTTAAGTTTTAATTTTGTGTTATTATTGTTGTTGTTTTTGATGTTGTTGTTGTTGTTTTTACCTTGCGAAATTTCAAATTGTTTGTTGAAAGGGCAAACTAATTCTTTAAACACACAAACATTTGATTTTTTATGAATGACAAAACATAACACTAACTTTAAAACTACTCAAGTTTTTTAATACCATTAAATGACTGACCGGAATTCTTTCGATCCTGCGTTGTTGCGATTGTTCGTCAGTGAATTCTTCTACGTTGTTAAATCTTTTACTCGGTATAGACTCCAAAAAGTCTTGAGTTGGTAATTCGAAGATGGGTTACAGTGACATCGTTTAAATCACAAGTTGCGTTAAACTAAGTTTAACATGCGACTCTTTTTATAAACGAATTGTGAATGAAAGAAGTTTGTGTAACGGCTTGTAAAGTTTGGGCGGTTCATTGCTTTGTGCACGAGAATTTCGGGGTTTTGCAGTCGTGTGGTCTAAGTCGGATAGACACCTCGTGGAGTGACCTATGAAAAATAGACGCTCTCTGCGCTCGCGTCTATTTTTCATCGATCACTCCACTCGTTGTCTATCCTATACATATTATACTGATGCGTTCTGCTCTACTAATCCTGGACTAAAAACCTGCCTAACAACTTTGAAAAACTTTTAATCATACACAGCGCTTCATTGAATATGTAAGTTATTTTGTATGCTTTAACATTTATTTATTTATACATTCATTTGTTTATCTATTTGATTATTTATTTCTTTATTTATTATGTATACATCACAGCAGTTTTTAAGAATGAGCGTTTATATTAACCAGACAATGAAACATTTGTTTCTATTTATTTCACATAAATATCTTGAACGTCTGAAACATACGGCTTGGTTTTTACAAGGCGACTTGTTATTCTTTACATCAAATTCCTTAATTTATATATACTGAAAGGATAAAGAAACGCAGGGTAACATTTGTTCCGATATATTAAGAACGCGTTCTCCAAATAAAGTGAAACTTTGTGTATTGAGTTATTAGGTCATGATACACCTTAACATGTGTCGAAAGTGAATAAAACTTGTCTCCACTGCCTCAGTGTAAACCGTCGTGGAGCATGAGCTTTCAAACCTGCCTATCCAATTGTTACCCTGCGTTTCTTTATCCTTTCAGTATATATAATTATAAATATCAACTGTTATGGACTCCTGAATACAGGTATAAGTGCAATTACAGTGATGATCGCATTCTCGCTCTATCAATCCTCAACAATGACCTTTATATTGTGTAGAGAAAACATGTGTCTTTAAAATTCATAATGGTACGTCACGGGAAAAGGTACTTTCGGTCATTTTTAGTGATATTTTAGTTTTACTTAATTTTACTTAGTTTAACTTACACCTATGAAACAATTCCTTATAACTAAATGAGATTTTGTTGCACATTTTGACAATAAAATGGTATTTTTACCGCGAAATGCATGATAAATAATGTCGTCTGCTCAAATTTGTGAAGTCTTTTCAAAGGTGACGTCAACTGTCCGAAAGTACCTTTTCCCGTGACGCGCCCCAATTATATCAAGTATTTGCCTTAATAAGACCAGCTTAGCGCTGAAGGAATGCATCCGACCCGAATTTGGTGTTGAACACCACAATGCCTAGTACACACGCACAAAATTTACAAATGTCATGTACACAACTATCGCATATTGATGCTGCTTTTACAAGTCATTTTAGCTAAATAATTGCATATTAAGACGAAATGTTTTATTGCATTGGAGACTACAGTTTATTTCGCAATAAAATATCTTTATCTTTTATGAAAACAGTTGCATTGGTATCAGCTGATGAATGGGGTATTATTCCTTCATTTATCAATTTGTAATAACAAGTCATAAGGATGTACCCTATTCACATTGGTTTATGGATTGTAAATTCTTATTTGACCGTTAAGCTTGGGTGACTTAAATAACAAATGTTAAATTAAATCACTTCAGTTTATTAAGGGTTCTCAACGCGGTCGAATGGGGAATACAGTGTAATATCGAAAATAATACTGGCCGTCAATAGTTATTTAACACCTTCACAGATGTTTTTACATTGATGAAATTGAAACTATTCGGTACGGCAAAATAATACTAGAAAGTACAATTTTGCAATTTTGGATAACTTATCAGGGCTTTTCTGCTGCCAAAATTCAAAAAGCTAAATATTCGATAGAAACAACAAAATCAACAAAACAAAATTGCATACATGTAACAGCAAAAGTGACTTTTTCTTCACTTAATGGAAAATTTGACTTACAAAGAAATTGAAAGTTTAATGATTTTAAGACATACTCTATTGTTAAGTTGGTCAACGTTTGACAATGTTTTAGAAGACAATTGTCGGGACTTTTTCGGACAACCAGATATAGGCTTAATGGTGGCAACCATCGGAAATGTGTTCCTGATCTTGTGATTGTTTTAGATTCCGTTTTAGGTCAAAGTTTAAGCTCATATGAATCCATTTATATTTTATCATCACTTACAGCTGGGAGTTATTTCTAAAATGGTAGCTTGAACTTTCTTTTTACGGGGAGTAAAATTTGGATTCAGTTGACTACACTATAATGATACAGGCGACCAGTTTAAACTGGTAACAAGTTTTATGTGCACTTTTGCTGCTTGAATGAACATTTTTCGTGATTTATTTTTCAGTGTTCTCATATCAGCAACATAATTATGAAGCTAATCATTTGACACCTGCCGATTATATTAAATTAACTCAGATGTTAGTATTACAGCGGCATCTCGCAGAATTCATTCCTGTAGTTATGTAGAGAGCTCGCATGTTGTATTATGAAGCAGTAAACATGAGAAAAGTGCCAAACATATAAAGAATAGAGATGAGCTCAAATAAATTTTCTCAAAACAATATTTGGCCGAGGTTTAATGTTAAAGTGTGTGACGAACTTATATCGTACTGTTTTCAAAAAAGTTACATTTCAAAACAATAGTTTTTACTTTCAAATTTCATGGTTTAAACTTTACTGGGAGAAATTTTAGGTGATAAAAAACTCATGAAAATTTTCAGCCCAGGTATTTCAACAAGAGTGAATAACAAGGATGATGGCCAAACAGGGGATCGTTCCACTGCTATTATCCGCCATTATTGGTCATGTGATCGCTGAAGATTTCCAGGTGATAGATCTAACGCATGCGCACAGCCAAAATACCATTTTCTGGCCAGGGAACCCGAAGTATAACTTCAATATTCTGACCCGAAGTATGACTTCAGGCGGATGTTGGTAAGTGTTATTAAGGGCTGTCGACAGTCATCATTGCACGTTCATCGATAAAAAAGAAAATTATCAAAATCTCTCTATGGGAAAAAATGACGTATAATAAAGCTTTGAACAAAATTTTAATGTTATTGCATACTTAAAGACATGTTAGAACATTTGAGAAAAAATATATAGATTCAAAAACTTTATAAATTACTATATTAATACACAAATTCACAAAAATTAACAACACAAACCATCCGATATAATGCCCACATGAATAATATGATAAAGACGATGCCTTGTGTCCTTATGACCTAACATGTGTAAACAATAAGAAATACATAAAAGTGTGTCTGACATTAAATTTATGGTCGCGTAAATGAGTGACAAACGTTTTTTTCTCTCATAATTGAAAGTTCTTTAAAAAGGAGACATCATATTGTTGTCAGGATCATTATAATAAATGTTGGCATTTAAAATAATGTTGTGCTACTCAGTTTTTGTGAAGTACATAAATGTTATGTAAAAAGAATTTCAGGGAATTTTATGTTTATCAAGTTTTCTATATTGTTCTTTGCTTGACGTATGTAAAATGAAAGAAAATATTTCCCCATAAACCTACATAAACTCTTAAACCCCTGCCACCGTCGTGCAACCAAAAAGGTGAACAACTGTAGATGGGTTAATCACCAGGCCTGCAGAGCGCCGTAGAAAAATATCATGTTGGTAACCTTTCTTTTTAAATTCACAGATGGTTTTTACGAATAACCGGGAGAAATTAACATTGCCTTTTATCTTCTTAAGTTTATAAATTAAATCTCCATAAAAAGCTGGCTGTTAAATACCTTGTTGCAAATACAGTAATTTTAAACTGCGGCTGTATTTATGAATTAGATCTGGGTATCGGCGATAAAACTTGCAAAAGATTTCCCTTAATTTGTGATACCGATAGCCTTGCTTTAAAGTTTTTCTGTAATGCAAAAGACTAAGTTCATTGAAATCATTTACATCGTTGCAAGCCCTTGAAAAGCGAACTAGCTGTCATAAAATCTCCGTTAGATGTTGCACGAGGAACATCGCCGTAAAAAACCCGGAACATTTACTATATTAAAATTAAAATCAATGTGCATTGTTGTCAAGTAAAAAGTGACAAAATATTTTTGATTTCACGTTTTTTTCATTTTTAAACTAGATGTATGAATTGGGGCTACAAATAGAAGTAGGAAGTACTTCAACGTTATTTTAGAAGCTTTATAGCATTTTGCCCTTTTTACGTATTCTCGCGAACACAGTTCCGAACTTCAACCGAAGCATCTAACTGGTGTAAATATTTAAGTGCGTTCAACCCGGGGCTAGGCTGCGTGTGCAGTCGTATGCATTTTCCATTACTGTCCATGAACATGATACCAAACTTAATTATCACGTTATTATGCTCCCGAAGAAATTCGGGGGAGCATATAGTCACAGGGTTGTCCGTCCGTCCGTCCGTCCCGCATTCGTTTTCGGCCAATAACTTTTTTTTATTTGAAGTCGGATTTTAAAATTATTTCACAGAAATTATCACCATAATGAGACGACGTGTCGCGCGCAACATTTGGATCGCTTCCTTGAAGTTCAAAGTCACAGCATGACCTTGTAGCAAAGTAGTGCCCGGCACATAACTTTTTTATTTGAAGTCTGATTTTAAGATTATTTCACAGAAATGATCACCATAATGAGACAACGTATCGCGCGAAACATTACGGTCGCTTCCTTGGAGTCAATGTCACAGCATGACCTTGAAGCAAAATCGTGTCCGGCTCATTACTTTGTTATTTGAAGTCGGATCAAAAATTATTTCACAAAACTTATCAGCATAATGAGATGACGTGCCGCGCGAACATTTTGGTTGCTACATTGAAATTGTAGTCACAGCATGGCCTTAAAGCTAAATCGTGTATTGTCCATAACTTTGTTATTTTAGTCGGATTTTAAAATAATTTACAGTAATGTAGATCATATTGAGTCAACGTCTTGCACACAACATTTGGATTGCTACCTTAAAGGTCAAGGTCACAGTATGACCTTGAAACAATATCATGTTAATCTTTAACTTCATTTTTATTTTTTGTTGTTACATGTTATGTTTATTTATTTCCAGTTGACAATTCTTAAAGTATACAAGGCAAAGAGTTGAAAGTTAGATAGATTTTGGTAGAACGCTGCACAACTTTTGAATTGTTTCCCTTTTTATGTTCTGGCCCAAAGTATAATTTAATAACTATAACAGAGACCTACACAGATACAGATACAGGGGCATTGCCATCGACCAGTATATACTTCGGGGAGCAACTATCATTTCTTATGATATCTATTTTTCACTGTAAGCAACCTGTACCGTTACTTTTTTTTCAATGAACGAAACATTTCTAATAAAAACCTTTAACGATAGTATTTTCAACACAAATTACTTCTATGATTTTTCTTGTAAATTTCATATATTATTCTCTCCTCTTGAATGCAATGCTTGAAAGAAACTGGTCAACTCTTCTTACTTCAGTCACATTGGTACAATATTTTAGGTGGGTCAAATGACCACAATTATCACACTGCACCTACGTAATGAAAACTAAATTATTTCTGACCGCATCAGGGGTGAACTTCTTACAAGCACTTCTTTTTTCACTGCAAATACCATGGCTTGCTCGAAATTTTAAAGCTAATGGAACATATAAAAATGTTATTTTTTTATATTTTGGTGTAAAATATAACAAAAATTACCTCATAGTCCCCTACGTTCCACATTTTCGCTCGAGAGTAATCTCCCTTATGTTTATAAACAAAACTCGGCGAAAGTGACGTCAAACGGTATTTCCGTATCGAGAAAGAGGTCAAAACAAAAAATGGCGCCATAATAGTAATGCGTCGGAATAGAGTACTCGAGGATAAAAGAAAGGAAATTTATAATCTATTTAATACTTAGCAGTTTTGATAGAGCGAGTTTAAGTAACAAAAATTGAGCCACCTTTGTCAACGTCCAAGTTTGTAAAACTGATAACCAATAACTGTCTCGGATTTCTAGCTTTTGATAGTTCTCGGTTTAAACATTGTTCCTATCTCAGATTGTTCTCTTTTGTAGGTTTAATAACACTGAGATATGTTGAAATATTTACTGACATGATATTATTTTTTGAATCTCATATTGTTCGGTGGTTTTTGTTTACTTGAGCGTTTCGCTAAAAGATGTTTCCGCGAGGAAGTTTGGCTTCGATTAGTCTGTTAGGATAGAAAACAATAGTTGCCGTTAATAGACCCTTTGCCATTCTCTCACCAGAGGGCGTGCTACACAAGTTTCGCTTACACCTCTGTCAACGCCTGATGTACAAGATTCTTGTACAAAATATAAATAATGAATAAAATGCTCGTGAGATTATTTTGATCTCTGTATATTTTACTTAAAATGAAAATGGGTATTTTAATTTTTTTTAGAACAATGTTTAAGATATATTTTAACCCAAATTTTCGGGGAACTATTTTGCGGTGTGACGATAGAATATCACGTGTATGAGAACTACTTTTCCCGGCGTTGACAGAGGTGTAAGCGAAACTTGTGTAGCACGCCCTCTGGTGAGAGAAAGACCCTTTGCACGTAACTGCAGTCCGTAACCTGACGCATGCGCATAAACGCTTCCGGGTGGCAAACTATGACAACCGTGTAAACAACGATGATCGATAACTTTCACTTTCGATCCGAGTTTTCATCAGATTTGAAAACTTTTGACGATGTTAATTGAGACAAATATGCAGTGGCAACTAAATGTGGACTGCTTATGTCTGCCAGATCGATCAACATAATGCCAACCAAAGAGAAATCGCGGATCGGCGAATCACATGGGGGATCAGCGAACATATATATTCGGAAAAGTATCAAAATATGGATGCTTAGGTGAAGACGGGCATAATGTGGTTCTTACTGAAGCAAAGCATTGATTTCCAAAGCAAAATAGAATAAGCATCTTATGTCTTTTTAGTGTTATGTGTACATTTATCTGTTGACACCACACAACTTGAGACTTGAGCCTTTGATGACTTGCCCAGCAGTATTGGAGGCTGTCGGGTTTGATATTTCTTAATATGAAAAAAGCAAATAATATTGATTTGTGTATATATGTCTTATTACTTGAACATGACTGTGCATAATTGTGTTTCAGGCAAAGATCTATATCAATATTTGTAAATGCCCAAACCCCTACTAATTCATAAAACTGAAAAAAACCTACCTTGTTTAAGCTGAGTCTGATGCAAGTAAAGCCCCATCATGTCATCAATATGTTATATTTATATTAAATGATTATACTATAATAATACATTTACTTATTAGGTAAATACATATAAACATTGGGATGCCAGCTCAAGCAATATTCAGTATCCTTGGCTACTCTGACCATACTGCAACATTTTTAAAATTGACTGAATCATCAGCTGGTTAATATGTCAGTGTAATCTAAAATTCTGGACAAAGTGTGTACAGAAGCAATTATTTCAACAGTAATTAGTATTATATTGAATAATGGTTTGGTTACTCAACTTGCCTTGAAATTTAAAATATTTTAATTTGTAAGATAAGAGAAAATGGGTTTACTTTAGTTAATTTCTGAACAGTGCAAATATTACGAAAGCTTAAGCCAGTTCATCCTTACCAAACTGTTGATTTTGATTCAGATATTTGACAAACTAGTAAAAGCATTTGAAACTTAGTTCATTGGTATAAAAAAGAAATTATTATTCCTTGCTACCCAAAATTTAAGGAGTAACAACAGTACTGTAAACACAAATTTTGAGGTTGGCCTTACATTATGCATGCAGTATTTAAATAAGTATCCCCTACACACATAAACATTCACTTACAATAACTTAAATTACAACAAGTTACATCAGCTACATCTACTACCTCTTACAATGAACATTCAAACTTATTTTATCAACCTTTACAGGTGCTGTGCAGATAACTGCATCATAGACAGGTACTTGTACTTGAGCATCTCTAAATGAAGAGATATTAATGGTATGTCTTTCAGTTCTGTCCTACAATTTTAAAATTTCTGATTAAAATTGATAGTTATGTTTTTTAATGGTATTCCTTTTCACAACAGAAAAAGTAGAGTGCTTATTGTATTTTGCAGCATTATTAAAAATAAATATTTAAGTTTGGCTGGTTTTAAGAATAGAATGTAAACTTTAACTGTTGTAATTGTTTTAAATGATAATCATTGGTTATTAAAATATGTGAATAGTTATTATGTGTGTAACACATATTATTTTATACAATAATTGTTTATCATTTAATGTTTAGCCTAATTTTTTCAGCTTCCATGTTACACAGAGGAACTTGCAGCCAGTAGTGCATCTTTTCAAATAGCACTGACATAGAACTTGGAATCAGCTGGTGACTTGCATTTTGTTGGGATGAGAATTAATTTACAGCATTGAATAAATTATGAAATTGTGTTCATGAATTGACAGATATTTTAATGCTTTAACAAATCATCCACTAGTAAAGACAAGAAGTTTTAGTGCTTACATGAAATAGTGATAAAACTGAGTCAGACTTATAAAGTTTAATGACAGCATTCAACAAATCACCATGCACATTGTGGGTATGCTGATCAATGATGTGATGCATTTAGTGGAGATTAAATAGAAACTTAATGAAAGCATAATATCTTTTTTTTATTATAAAAATACTATCAAAAATAGATGGACAATTTTCTGAAAACAAGATTGGACCATGCATTTGGTTATGAAAACAAACAAGGCTCATTTTGAAGTGTTGCATCTGAACTAAAAGAAAACTGATAATAATATATTAAGGAAAACTGGAATGGAAAGTGATATAACATTCTTTTTCTCCAAATATTAATAATAATTTATTCAGTATCTAAATTGCAATATCTTGTAACTGAACATTTGACACAAAGAAACAACTGTTATGTTTTGAGCTTATCTTTAAAATGGTGTGATCCATACGTTTATTCTGAAGTCGATACATAATTTCCTAAATAAAAACGTACTTCCTTTTACAAATGTAGATGTCAATTTTTTGGTTTTTACTTGATCAAAATTGAGTCAATTATTTGAATCTGGCTGAGAAACGCATGATTAAGATGATAAGTGGTTACTTATTAGGACAAAGCAAATGATAGTGCCTCTTGCTGGGAGCAAGAACATGTATTCTGCTTCAATTAACGTTTTCCCATTATCATGGATGTAAGTTTTTAACTAATTGTATACAATAACACCATGGAAAGTGTTTTAACTACAGTACTGTGAACGTTTAAGGTTACAAACGAAACGCACGATACACGAAAAACGGACGCACGATAAATGATAGACGGACGCACGATACGCGATAGACGGACGCACTATACACGGTATACGCACGATACACGATACTGCCGATTCTTATACTTTGTGTACGAGATATCTAAAAATTTGAAAATGTTATGAAAATATAAGATGAATGGTTGAAATTAAATGATATAATTTGAATATGTAAGTAACTTAATCACGTTGTACGATAAAATTTAAGACACATGATGCAGGATACACGTTATACGGACGCACGATGCACGTTAGACGGACGCACGATACAAGTTAGACGGACGCACGATACACGATAGACGGACGCACGATAGACGCAAATTTTGTAACATTAAACGTTCACAGTACTGTACCAGTATATTGAAGGATTTTGCACAAAAACTGACAAAAAGCGGTATGTTATGGGGTATATTAATCTCTTAACACGATGTATAAATTTCGCTAACCAATAACCCGTCGTCACCAATTATCTTTGTTATGTCGCCTAGTAGAGGAATAGACGCCGAAAAGGCGAAAATACGACGAAAGATCGCGAAACCACGATGTGTGATCGCAATAACACAATATCGCGTCTTCGCATAGCACTTTCGTAGAGTCTTAACTGTAACGAATAATATCTCGTAACTACCTACATGGGTGGATTTTTTTGTTTGTTATCAGCTTATTTCTGTCATGCAGCCAGTCGATGAGTTCAGTGAAAAATAAGTCGGGCGTTTTGGTGTCGTTGAGTACGATGGCTTGCCGTTTCCGGGACAAATACTCGATGTCGATCAGGACGATGTGGTAGGCAAAGCTATGTGCAAAATCGATCGTCAACTGTTACTGTTGACCTCTTATTTAGGATCACCATTAGTCCAAACAGATCCAAGTATTGTCTCTGTTTGATTCTAAACAAGAACATGTGAAAAAACTTCACTAAAACTTGATAATGTTCTTTGGAAAAAATTGTGTGACCAGTTAGGTTTGGATGATCAGGGGAGAAAATGACTTTGTTGAACAGTTCAAATGAATTTTAGAGAAAATAGGTGAAATATGCATATCAGGAATCGCCATGCCCAAAAAAGAGCATGTTTGTATAAGAATGCCAATTTGAAATAAGACGCCGCAAACAAGTACATTTGTAACGAAAAAGAGCACCCTTGGGGTCACCGCCTTGAAACAGTCAGTGGCAAAGCAATTTGCCACTGGGGGTTTAAAACAGGTTCTAGGTTGCACCAACCTCACATTTGCACCAACAGGTTCTTATATCAACAAACAAGTACAATTTGTCTTTGGGAAAGAAACAAGAATGTCTCTACGATATCTTTTTTGTTCAGTAAGGTGATTTACCTTCAGCAATCATTTGCCAAGAATCCTCAACTTTGTCACTGTTTGTCATTTGTTCCGCTTCTTCCAGAACATTATTTACTTAATTAATATTATATTCTTTGTATGTTCTTCGTTCTATTTTCGTTAAAAAGTTTTTTTCAGCTACATGTAATCCATTGAACAATTCTCTCCTTGTCAGCAATCATAGACAAAAGGGTTTTACAAAGACTCTTTCACACGGTCAGAAATTTCTCTTTCTCTGCAGTTGGCTACATTATAACAATTTTAAAGAAAACCCCTAACAAAGAAAACTGAAAATTTGATGTCACCATGAGGAGAGACTCGCTGAGAAGGATTTCAAACTAATCCTTATTAAAATTATAGCTATATTCACTCATTTACAACCGTTCAAAACTGGTTTGATACACAATTACCGCACGGACTTAAGAGCTTACCACACTCCTCCCAATTACGTTCATCGATAAAAAGAAAATTATCAAAATCTCAATAATGGCTAAATGTCGTTCAATTAAACTTTGCACAAATGAATGTTACTAATGACTCTTTATTTTGCGTAGAATAAGACACGTTAAGAAGTACAGAACAAAAGCTGGACTTAAATTTCGTTAAAATTCTATTTACATAAATTCACAAAAACTAAGCGATACAAAATATAATTTTAAATTCCCACGTGAGTGCAATGATACTGACAAGAAAACGTTGCGTACTTTGTCGAAAACTTTCAACCACTAAAAATGAGTGATTGTTAACGCGACCAGGAAGCGACCAGGAAATTTAAGGTCAAACACACTTTTACTAATATCTCGTAAAGTTTACATACGTAAGTCACGAGGACACAATAAATTGTTGTCAGTATCACATTTCTCGTGTGGGCTTTAAAAGTTTTGCGTTGTTTAGCTTTTGTAAGTTTATGTGAAAAGAAGTTGAGGGAATTTTTAGGTCTCACTATTTTTCCTTACTCTTCTAACGTGTCTTACCATCTGCAAAATAAAGATACATTAATAACATATAGTTGTGCAAAGTTTCATTTAAAGGCATTTTGCAGTTATTGAGATTTTATAATTTTCGTTTTTTATGAACGTGATTGGGAGGAGTGTGGTAAGCCCTTAAGTACTCAGCTAATCGATGAAACGAAATTATCCGTATCTTAGACCACAGCTACCGTCCACTGACCAATCAGTGGCCAGTATTACCGTTGTCTAAATCCCGTAGACAACTCTTTGGCGTTGTCTACGGAGGTTCGTGAAGCACGTGCATCTCGTTTACTATCTCATATGAATAAGTGGAGAGCCGATATCTTAGTGTCATACTGTGCTATCGATACATGTTTGTGATAATTGTAAGAGTACGAAGCAGACGATTAAGCAAACAAAGTAAATAGATTTACAACGTGTATTTGGTTACATTTTTAAGGGTCCACTTCACTCCTCCTTGCACGTTTATCGATAAAAAAGAAAATTATCAAAATCTCAATAACGGAAAAATGCCGTTCAATGAAACCTTGCCCAAGTTATCGTTACTAGTATATTTCATTTTACATATATAAAGAACAGTTAGAACAGTAAAGAAAAACGGCTAGTCCTAAAAATTCCATAATTTTCTATTTGCATGAATTTACAAAAACTAAGCAATACAAAACATTATTTTTTAATTCCCACATAAAATGTAATGATACTGACTAAATGATGTGTACTTAGTAAAGAACCGTTTTTTTGCCGTTAATGAAATTTTGATAATTTTCTTTTTTTATCGATGAACTTGCAAGGGTGGTGTAGCGGACCCTTAGTACATGGTAACAAGATTGCAATACTAGTATTTGATATTAACACGTTTTAAGTTTTAATTTTGTGTTATTATTGTTGTTGTTTTTGATGTTGTTGTTGTTGTTTTTACTTTGCGAAATTTCAAATTGTTTGTTGAAAGGGCAAACTAATTCTTTAAACACACAAACATTTGATTTTTTATGAATGACAAAACATAACACTAACTTTAAAACTACTCAAGTTTTTTAATACCATTAAATGACTGACCGGAATTCTTTCAATCCTGCGTTGTTGCGATTGTTCGTCAGTGAATTCTTCTACGTTGTTAAATCTTTTACTCGGTATAGACTCCAAAAAGTCTTGAGTTGGTAATTCGAAGATGGGTTACAGTGACATCGTTTAAATCACAAGTTGCGTTAAACTAAGTTTAACATGCGACTCTTTTTATAAACGAATTGTGAATGAAAGAAGTTTGTGTAACGGCTTGTAAAGTTTGGGCGGTTCATTGCTTTGTGCACGAGAATTTCGGGGTTTTGCAGTCGTGTGGTCTAAGTCGGATAGACACCTCGTGGAGTGAAGGGGCAGTTTAAACTGGTAACAAGTTTTATGTGCACTTTTGCTGCTTGAATGAACATTTTTCGTGATTTATTTTTCAGTGTTCTCATATCCAAGGGGTCTAACCTAAAGTAAGAAGATCGATGCTTTAAGACGGCCATTTCATGGAGAGTGGTGTCAATTGGTGATAAAACAGCATTGTTTTGTTTACATCGACCACTAATTCAGTAAGTAAGTACATTTTCTTGTATTATAGGTATTGTGTATGAGATAACCACCTAGCCGCTTGTTTCAGACATCTGCTTCTGGTCCGTTTTTGTCTATCCATGCAGTGGTTGAAGCGTGAAAGAAGGGATAGCGACATAGGGGTCCAAACTCTGCGATGTCTGCAGACTGATTTTGGGAGCTTTAGAGAATTAGATTTCGCCTTGCTGTGTTTGCGGGGTGCGGCATACATTATTTAACACTTTAGAACGTTTCCTGTGCTAATAGGAGCCTCTGTGTTCATTTTTTTACATTTAAGACGATTTCATGGAGAACTGTCTCACTTTAGGACAATTTCATGGAGAGCTATAAATTTTGGAGAGGGTAGACACTGATTAGTTTATAATGAACAGAAGTATATCTGTAATTTTTATTGTAATTGTACCATGTATTGAACATGATTATATTGACAAGTCAAGAACTGCAACAATTATTCAAACATTCGAATACAGACGAGACATTCTAATACTTTTAAGTGTTCGAATATTAATTTTTGTTACACGAAATACAAAGAAAAGCGAATAAATTTAAATTATTTCTGGTCAGGACATTTAATTTTCCACTAAATTCGATGTACAATGAACAGAAACACCTGGTGTTATTATAAGAAGTGTCATAGTCAATATACTTCCACCAATTAACAGTGATTGGCAGTTTGAGTAACCGTTAATATCAATTATCAGGGCTTCTTGATAACAATACGGACCGGTGTTTAATAAAGAGTTTTGCCATGAGGTGTGAATTCACTAATGCCGGTGTATGTTTTAAGGCCCGGTCACACCGGCCGAGCGTTGCTGGAGCGTCCCTGGAGCGGTGAAAAAAATTCATCACCGCTCGTAACCGTTCACCACCGTTAAACAAAAGTTGGCCTCCGTTAAAGCAACGCCGTATACGCTCGGCCACCGCTGATGTCTCTCGAAGGGCCCTCCTACCGCTCCGAAAGTTTTGAGCTGCACAAAATATTGCGAGCGGTGAGAAGGGAAAATGTTCCGCCCAGGCAAAGTTCTCCACCGCTCCACCAACGCCCAAGCAAAGTTTGGCACCGCTAGACACAAGTTCGTGGACGCTTGGGTACGCTAGGCCAACGCCGAGTTTTTTGAACGCTGCACCACCGCTACTTCGCCAGCGTTGCCCGGGCGGCGATTAAACGTTGCAAAAACGTTGGTGGAGCGCTTATAAGCGTTTTACGAGCGGACACGGGGTTGTTGGAACGGTGTCGGGCGCATGCGCAGAACGCCGCTGTACCAAACGCTCGCACCACCGCTATACCAACGCTAAAGCAACGCCGGCTTCAGCGGTGCACCGCTAAACCAATGCCCGTGTTTTCGATTTTTTTTTCCATTTTGTGAGCGGTGACAAGCGTTTGGTCCACCTCCCTACCGTTCAAGGAACGCTCCAGCAACGTTTGGGCGGTGTGACCGGGCCTTTTGTCCAAAACTTTACCATTGGGTAAAGCTAAAAAGGTAAAAAGCCCTATCAAATAAAGATAATTTGCAAAATCAGTATCACGCGCATCCAATCCCGATCATATGACTTTTCGACTGGTGCATACGTTAAAATGGGATGTCTTAAGGTGAAATTGTGTCGCGTAATCCGTTTTAAGCACTAAAGTATAGTACAGTCATGGATACCTAACAAGCAATGATATACTGGTCTTAATTGTGCTCATTGCAGTTAATGGGTGCAGTTCTTGACTTGCCAATATAATCATGTTCAATACATGGTACAATTACAATAAAAATTACAGATATACTTCTGTTCATTATAAGCTAATCAGTGTCTAACCTCTCCAAAATTTATAGCTCTCCATGAAATTGTCCTAAAGTGAGACAGTTCTCCATGAAATCGTCTTAAATGTAAAAAAAATGAACACAGAGGCTCCTATTAGCACAGGAAAGGTTCTAAAGTGTTAAATAATGTATGCCGCACCCCGCAAACACAGCAAGGCGAAATCTAATTCTCTAAAGCTCCCAAAATCAGTCTGCAGACATTGCAGAGTTTGGACCCCTATGTCGCTATCCCTTCTTTCACGCTTCAACCACTGCATGGACAGACAAAAACGGACCAGAAGCAGATGTCTGAAACAAGCGGCTAGGTGGTTATCTCATACACAATACCTATAATACAAGAAAATGTACTTACTTTACTGAATTAGTGGTCGATGTAAACAAAACAATGCTGTTTTATCACCAATTGACACCACTCTCCATGAAATGGCCGTCTTAAAGCATCGATCTTCTTACTTTAGGTTAGACCCCTTGATATCAGCAACATAATTATGAAGCTAATCATTTGACACCTGCCGATTATATTAAATTAACTCAGATGTTAGTATTACAGCGGCATCTCGCAGAATTCATTCCTGTAGTTATGTAGAGAGCTCGCATGTTGTATTATGAAGCAGTAAACATGAGAAAAGTGCCAAACATATAAAGAATAGAGATGAGCTCAAATAAATTTTCTCAAAACAATATTTGGCCGAGGTTTAATGTTAAAGTGTGTGACGAACTTATATCGTACTGTTTTCAAAAAAGTTACATTTCAAAACAATAGTTTTTACTTTCAAATTTCATGGTTTAAACTTTACTGGGAGAAATTTTAGGTGATAAAAAACTCATGAAAATTTTCAGCCCAGGTATTTCAACAAGAGTGAATAACAAGGATGATGGCCAAACAGGGGATCGTTCCACTGCTATTATCCGCCATTATTGGTCATGTGATCGCTGAAGATTTCCAGGTGATAGATCTAACGCATGCGCACAGCCAAAATACCATTTTCTGGCCAGGGAACCCGAAGTATAACTTCAATATTCTGACCCGAAGTATGACTTCAGGCGGATGTTGGTAAGTGTTATTAAGGGCTGTCGACAGTCATCATTGCACGTTCATCGATAAAAAAGAAAATTATCAAAATCTCTCTATGGGAAAAAATGACGTATAATAAAGCTTTGAACAAAATTTTAATGTTATTGCATACTTAAAGACATGTTAGAACATTTGAGAAAAAATATATAGATTCAAAAACTTTATAAATTACTATATTAATACACAAATTCACAAAAATTAACAACACAAACCATCCGATATAATGCCCACATGAATAATATGATAAAGACGATGCCTTGTGTCCTTATGACCTAACATATGTAAACAATAAGAAATACATAAAAGTGTGTCTGACATTAAATTTATGGTCGCGTAAATAAGTGACAAACGTTTTTTTCTCTCATAATTGAAAGTTCTTTAAAAAGGAGACATCATATTGTTGTCAGGATCATTATAATAAATGTTGGCATTTAAAATAATGTTGTGCTACTCAGTTTTTGTGAAGTACATAAATGTTATGTAAAAAGAATTTCAGGGAATTTTATGTTTATCAAGTTTTCTATATTGTTCTTTGCTTGACGTATGTAAAATGAAAGAAAATATTTCCCCATAAACCTACATAAACTCTTAAACCCCTGCCACCGTCGTGCAACCAAAAAGGTGAACAACTGTAGATGGGTTAATCACCAGGCCTGCAGAGCGCCGTAGAAAAATATCATGTTGGTAACCTTTCTTTTTAAATTCACAGATGGTTTTTACGAATAACCGGGAGAAATTAACATTGCCTTTTATCTTCTTAAGTTTATAAATTAAATCTCCATAAAAAGCTGGCTGTTAAATACCTTGTTGCAAATACAGTAATTTTAAACTGCGGTTGTATTTATGAATTAGATCTGGGTATCGGCGATAAAACTTGCAAAAGATTTCCCTTAATTTGTGATACCGATAGCCTTGCTTTAAAGTTTTTCTGTAATGCAAAGACTAAGTTCATTGAAATCATTTACATCGTTGCAAGCCCTTGAAAAGCGAACTAGCTGTCATAAAATCTCCGTTAGATGTTGCACGAGGAACATCGCCGTAAAAAACCCGGAACATTTACTATATTAAAATTAAAATCAATGTGCATTGTTGTCAAGTAAAAAGTGACAAAATATTTTTGATTTCACGTTTTTTTCATTTTTAAACTAGATGTATGAATTGGGGCTACAAATAGAAGTAGGAAGTACTTCAACGTTATTTTAGAAGCTTTATAGCATTTTGCCCTTTTTACGTATTCTCGCGAACACAGTTCCGAACTTCAACCGAAGCATCTAACTGGTGTAAATATTTAAGTGCGTTCAACCCGGGGCTAGGCTGCGTGTGCAGTCGTATGCATTTTCCATTACTGTCCATGAACATGATACCAAACTTAATTATCACGTTATTATGCTCCCGAAGAAATTCGGGGGAGCATATAGTCACAGGGTTGTCCGTCCGTCCGTCCCGCATTCGTTTTCGGCCAATAACTTTTTTTTATTTGAAGTCGGATTTTAAAATTATTTCACAGAAATTATCACCATAATGAGACGACGTGTCGCGCGCAACATTTGGGTCGCTTCCTTGAAGTTCAAGGTCACAGCATGACCTTGTAGCAAAGTATTGCCCGGCACATAACTTTTTTATTTGAAGTCTGATTTTAAGATTATTTCACAGAAATGATCACCATAATGAGACAACGTATCGCGCGAAACATTACGGTCGCTTCCTTGGAGTCAATGTCACAGCATGACCTTGAAGCAAAATCGTGTCCGGCTCATTACTTTGTTATTTGAAGTCGGATCAAAAATTATTTCACAAAACTTATCAGCATAATGAGATGACGTGCCGCGCGAACATTTTGGTTGCTACATTGAAATTGTAGTCACAGCATGGCCTTAAAGCTAAATCGTGTCTTGTCCATAACTTTGTTATTTTAGTCGGATTTTAAAATAATTTACAGTAATGTAGATCATATTGAGTCAACGTCTTGCACACAACATTTGGATTGCTACCTTAAAGGTCAAGGTCACAGTATGACCTTGAAACAATATCATGTTAATCTTTAACTTCATTTTTATTTTTTGTTGTTACATGTTATGTTTATTTATTTCCAGTTGACAATTCTTAAAGTATACAAGGCAAAGAGTTGAAAGTAAGATAGATTATGGTAGAACGCTGCACAACTTTTGAATTGTTTCCCTTTTTATGTTCTGGCCCAAAGTATAATTTAATAACTATAACAGAGACCTACACAGATACAGATACAGGGGCATTGCCATCGACCAGTATATACTTCGGGGAGCAACTATCATTTCTTATGATATCTATTTTTCACTGTAAGCAACCTGTACCGTTACTTTTTTTTCAATGAACGAAACATTTCTAATAAAAACCTTTAACGATAGTATTTTCAACACAAATTACTTCTATGATTTTTCTTGTAAATTTCATATATTATTCTCTCCTCTTGAATGCAATGCTTGAAAGAAACTGGTCAACTCTTCTTACTTCAGTCACATTGGTACAATATTTTAGGTGGGTCAAATGACCACAATTATCACACTGCACCTACGTAATGAAAACTAAATTATTTCTGACCGCATCAGGGGTGAACTTCTTACAAGCACTTCTTTTTTCACTGCAAATACCATGGCTTGCTCGAAATTTTAAAGCTAATGGAACATATAAAAATGTTTTTATATTTTGGTGTAAAATATAACAAAAATTACCTCATAGTCCCCTACGTTCCACATTTTCGCTCGAGAGTAATCTCCCTTATGTTTATAAACAAAACTCGGCGAAAGTGACGTCAAACGGTATTTCCGTATCGAGAAAGAGGTCAAAACAAAAAATGGCGCCATAATAGTAATGCGTCGGAATAGAGTACTCGAGGATAAAAGAAAGGAAATTTATAATCTATTTAATACTTAGCAGTTTTGATAGAGCGAGTTTAAGTAACAAAAATTGAGCCACCTTTGTCAACGTCCAAGTTTGTAAAACTGATAACCAATAACTGTCTCGGATTTCTAGCTTTTGATAGTTCTCGGTTTAAACATTGTTCCTATCTCAGATTGTTCTCTTTTGTAGGTTTAATAACACTGAGATATGTTGAAATATTTACTGACATGATATTATTTTTTGAATCTCATATTGTTCGGTGGTTTTTGTTTACTTGAGCGTTTCGCTAAAAGATGTTTCCGCGAGGAAGTTTGGCTTCGATTAGTCTGTTAGGATAGAAAACAATAGTTGCCGTTAATAGACCCTTTGCACGTAACTGCGGTCCGTAACCTGACGCATGCGCATAAACGCTTCCGGGTGGCAAACTATGACAACCGTGTAAACAACGATGATCGATAACTTTCACTTTCGATCCGAGTTTTCATCAGATTTGAAAACTTTTGACGATGTTAATTGAGACAAATATGCAGTGGCAACTAAATGTGGACTGCTTATGTCTGCCAGATCGATCAACATAATGCCAACCAAAGAGAAATCGCGGATCGGCGAATCACATGGGGGATCAGCGAACATATATATTCGGAAAAGTATCAAAATATGGATGCTTAGGTGAAGACGGGCATAATGTGGTTCTTACTGAAGCAAAGCATTGATTTCCAAAGCAAAATAGAGTAAGCATCTTATGTCTTTTTAGTGTTATGTGTACATTTATCTGTTGACACCACACAACTTGAGACTTGAGCCTTTGATGACTTGCCCAGCAGTATTGGAGGCTGTCGGGTTTGATATTTCTTAATATGAAAAAAAACAAATAATGTTGATTTGTGTATATATGTCTTATTACTTGAACATGACTGTGCATAATTGTGTTTCAGGCAAAGATCTATATCAATATTTGTAAATGCCCAAACCCCTACTAATTCATAAAACTGAAAAAACCCTACCTTGTTTAAGCTGAGTCTGATGCAAGTAAAGCCCCATCATGTCATCAATATGTTATATTTATATTAAATGATTATAATATAATAATACATTTACTTATTAGGTAAATACATATAAACATTGGGATGCCAGCTCAAGCAATATTCAGTATCCTTGGCTACTCTGACCATACTGCAACATTTTTAAAATTGACTGAATCATCAGCTGGTTAATATGTCAGTGTAATCTAAAATTCTGGACAAAGTGTGTACAGAAGCAATTATTTCAACAGTAATAAGTATTATATTGAATAATGGTTTGGTTACTCAACTTGCCTTGAAATTTAAAATATTTTAATTTGTAAGATAAGAGAAAATGGGTTTACTTTAGTTAATTTCTGAACAGTGCAAATATTACGAAAGCTTAAGCCAGTTCATCCTTACCAAACTGTTGATTTTGATTCAGATATTTGACAAACTAGTAAAAGCATTTGAAACTTAGTTCATTGGTATAAAAAAGAAATTATTATTCCTTGGTACCCAAAATTTAAGGAGTAACAACAGTACTGTAAACACAAATTTTGAGGTTGGCCTTACATTATGCATGCAGTATTTAAATAAGTATCCCCTACACACATAAACATTCACTTACAATAACTTAAATTACAACAAGTTACATCAGCTACATATACTACCTCTTACAATGAACATTCAAACTTATTTTATCAACCTTTACAGGTGCTGTGCAGATAACTGCATCATAGACAGGTACTTGTACTTGAGCATCTCTAAATGAAGAGATATTAATGGTATGTCTTTCAGTTCTGTCCTACAATTTTAAAATTTCTGATTAAAATTGATAGTTATGTTTTTTAATGGTATTCCTTTTCACAACAGAAAAAGTAGAGTGCTTATTGTATTTTGCAGCATTATTAAAAATAAATATTTAAGTTTGGCTGGTTTTAAGAATAGAATGTAAACTTTAACTGTTGTAATTGTTTTAAATGATAATCATTGGTTATTAAAATATGTGAATAGTTATTATGTGTGTAACACATATTATTTTATACAATAATTGTTTATCATTTAATGTTTAGCCTAATTTTTTCAGCTTCCATGTTACACAGAGGAACTTGCAGCCAGTAGTGCATCTTTTCAAATAGCACTGACATAGAACTTGGAATCAGCTGGTGACTTGCATTTTGTTGGGATGAGAATTAATTTACAGCATTGAATAAATTATGAAATTGTGTTCATGAATTGACAGATATTTTAATGCTTTAACAAATCATCCACTAGTAAAGACAAGAAGTTTTAGTGCTTACATGAAATAGTGATAAAACTGAGTCAGACTTATAAAGTTTAATGACAGCATTCAACAAATCACCATGCACATTGTGGGTATGCTGATCAATGATGTGATGCATTTAGTGGAGATTAAATAGAAACTTAATGAAAGCATAATATCGTTTTTTATTATAAAAATACTATCAAAAATAGATGGACAATTTTCTGAAAACAAGATTGGACCATGCATTTGGTTATGAAAACAAACAAGGCTCATTTTGAAGTGTTGCATCTGAACTAAAAGAAAACTGATAATAATATATTAAGGAAAACTGGAATGGAAAGTGATATAACATTCTTTTTCTCCAAATATTAATAATAATTTATTCAGTATCTAAATTGCAATATCTTGTAAATATAAATCATGATATCACCTTGTCTTGTTTTGATTACTGTGAGGATGTGATTTAATGATTTTAATCCTGAAACATGGGCTGTTTTTTATTTTGGCATTTTATGGAAAGTGTGTCATATTCAAGGGCTGCACTGATTTTATTATACAATGCTATATTTATTTTCTAAGAAAGCCTTTTTTAAGTAAGAAATCAAGAAGTATTTCCATAACATCTATCAGAGCAGAATCTCATTCAGAAATCTCAAGATCAATTTATGAAATAACAAAAAGTGAGTGGAAATCTAAAAATGACCTATTACCGGATTTGAGTTTTAATAACAATTTTATAGTGGTACACAAATTCTACCTTAATTTTCAAAATAAGAGTCTGAAGCTTGAACCTCATGATAGATCTCTATAAACTGATCCCAATAAAATGGATTTCTATGAGGGAAGTACAATTTCAAGCTCTGTTGAACAAAAATATTCCACATTTTATATTCCAGACTATAGATTATGGGCAGCAATAGATTCTACGATTGTATTGAATAAGAATATTAACTCCTCTCTGTTCAATTAAGACGTTCTGGCCCCGTCACATCTCGGGAGGTGAAGGGGAGGGAGGGGGGGGGCCCTATCCAGAGAGGTTCATTGATGTAGCTCACATAGGCGGATCCAGGATTTGTAGTTAGGGGGGGGGGCGGAAAATAAACAATCCGACTGGGGGTCCAGGGGGCCGCAAGGGCCCCCGGTGGGTCCAGGGCAAAGCCCTGGCCAGGGGTCCAGGGGGCCGGAGGCCCCTGGAAGCTCCTGTGTTTTAGTCATTTCTAAGGGATTCATGCACATTTCCAGAACCTCAAATATACTTTCCCAGGGTATACAATACAATGTACGAGAGCTCTAATCTACTGTGTGCTTAAGGTATGAATCAAACGGAGACAAAAATAGGATCTTTTGCACAATATATATTTTGAATGTTTGCGTGTTTCCCACTTGGTGCATCCATGTTTGTTGACTCACTTTACTCAAAGGAAAAATATAAATGGAAGTAAGTGAAAGCGGGAATATTTTAAATACAGAAACGTATTTTACTATAAACATGTAAACTGAAGTCAAGCGAGAGGAAAAATATAGCAAACACGTAAACTTAGGTATCACTATCGCATTTTAGGTTAGGGAGGGGACGTAAAATTAAACAACCATTAATATACATCACTGTTTTCATAATTTAAAGCTTTAATTATTGACTGAACATTTTACATGACTTTACTTTTGTTGTCTAATCTTGATCTTAGATTTATTATTCCTTTCCAATAGAGTTTGTTGGTTTTCCTTTGGTTTGTTGGTAGGCAAGGGTCGAGACTGAATCCTTCTCACCCAGGTCGACATAAATTTGGCTTCCCCTTCTTTGGTCGCCCAGGGTGACATTAATTTGGCTTCCCTTCATAAGTCACCCAGTGTGAGATTAGGGTTTCACTTCATCTGTCAGTCAGTCATGCACCCAAGGTTGACATAAGGTTAACTGTTCATCTGTCACCCATGACGGCATAAGCCTTACTATTTGTCTGTCATCCAGACTGAGGTAAGGCTTCTACCTAGGATGTGATTAGACTATCTTTATATCTGTTACCCTGGGAAACATTTTGATTCGTTAAAGTGAAGTTTTATCTGCTTCTTTTTTTAATATCACTTAGAATCTTTCGCTTTCACCCAAAAATTTGATTTACCTTTCTTCTGTTACCCAGAGCAATATTTGGCTTATATTAGAAATTCTGATTTTCTACAAAAAAGTGAGGGTTCTTTTTGCAGAGAAAATTAATAAGCATTTCATGTCCGGATGTTTTGTTTTTGCAGGTGCTGATTTACAGCTCAGTGATTCCTCGGACAGCGACAGTGACTGAGAGCATTCAGTGTGTTGTTTTGGTTTTAAACGTCTACCTGATGTGGCTTGGCATGAATTTACTTGTTGTTTAGTGTGTATCACACTAGATGGAAGAAATGTCATTATTTATTGTAATATTGTTCACTGAGACAATATTTTAGTTACATATCTGAAACAATTGAATGCCATTTGTCATGGTTGATACACTTAATGAAAATGTGTGGTCACATGACATGAAACAAAATGGCAGACTGAGTTGAACAATATATGGTTTGGGATTGTTTATTTATTATATTTTTTACATGTTAATAAGAGTGCTATGTGCCATCTAGTAGAAAGAATAGATTAGAATACAGTTGTTCCTTATGGGACGGTGTTTAATCCTTTACAACATGGACACAACTTATATCCCGTGTTTGATCAGAGTAGATCCAGATCAACCTGAACATGCACGCAGTCAGATCAGGATCTTTACTGTTAGCTTTTTTATTCATCATGGCATACCTGACCAAAAAGCAGACAGTTTAGATCCAGACCAGACTGCATAGATGTGCAATCAGATCTGAAGGTTATAAAACTGAGATTGGAAACCAGTCTCAAATCTCAAGCATCTGATTGGCTGAAATGGTGACTGGTCGCCATTTCAGCCAATCAGATGCTTGAGATTTGAGACTGGTTTCCAAACTCAGTTTTATAACCTTCAACCCTGGTCCCAAGATTATAAATCTTAGATTGGAAACCAGTCTCAAATCTCAAGGGTCTGATTGGCTGAAATGGCGACTGGTCTCCATGCTCAGTTTTATAACCTTGGGCACAGTTGAATTCGCGGAAGTGCTTGTGACATCAGATATATGATAGAAAACAATCAAACTGTTTGTCAGGGAATAGGACTGATGTTTTATTTCAGTTCTGAAGAGGAGAATGTCTGCTTTAACCCTTTCCTCCATATATACGCATTTCTACGCATGTGCGACCAGTGTAGATCCAGATGAGCCGGCACATCCGTACCGTCTGATCAGGATCTGCACTGGTGGCATTTTTGGTTAGAAAGAACCTAGCGAATCATAAAGGGAACAGTGCAGATCCTGATCAGATGGCACGGATCTGGATCTACACTGTTTGCCCACGCAATTAAGATGTGCCTATGGAGGAAAGGGTTAACAATTAGATGCTTACTTCTGCACTCCTTTTATGAAGATCAGGGCAATAATTTTTTTAAAAGTCTAATGCAGTTTTCCAGTAGGTTGTTTATTCCATCTCTAAGGATTTTAATATTGTTTATTATCACTAAGCAATTTTTGGTTTTGCACTTCCAATTAATTTGAATTTATTTTATGATTTTCAGTGATGTACGATATGTTCACTGTAAAACAGTAGACTTTCATTTCTCCCTTATGCTGTTAAGAACACATAACGTCTATCATGAAAAGTGCAACCTGATGCGGATCCAGAGGGGGTTCATTAGGGTTGCTCAAACCCCCTTTTTACATGTTTTCAGTAACATTATATAAGATTCATGTGTATTATGGCCAGAAAGTTGGAAATTATCATGTATCATGTGACTGTCCAAAATATACCCCATTTCTGGAAATCTTACATCCAACCTTGTGAAAACCTTTCATGTTTTATTGAATTATTAGTAAGTGTGCTTTTTGGAGAACAATTTTTGATGAAAGCTTGTAGATTTAGCAACTACGTGTATCAAAAGGTAGAAATGTTTTATATGGGAGGTAACCTAAGTTAATGTTAGCTTCGAACCTCTTGTATGTTATGTTTACTTGCCTAGTAATTGTTGAGTTTTAAGAGTTACAGATGGAAGGATCGTACCCTGGGAATCAGACAGTTTAATCTTTTTCATAAAAAAATGAAAAAATTATCTCTATTTTTTGCATCTAGTTACTTACCTTAGACACTAGATACAAAAAAAAATTAGATTTTTTTTCATGTTTTTTAAGAAAAAGATTAAATTCAAAGATTTGCTGTCTGGTTGCCTGGATTTATTTTTGGACTCGGGCGGGTATGGTCTGCGCAGGGTGGGGGGGGGGGGGGGGGTGAGGTGGGGGTATCGGGGTATGATCCTCCCATCTGTGTAATGAGTTGTTTGTTTACCTTACTGTTTTTTTTGTGATTCTTTGTCAACCTTGTCTTTCATATATAAAACAAAATGTAAATAAAGATGAAGAATTTAATAAAAACAGTATTTTGTTCATTCATGTATCGTGTTTTATAATGTTATTAACAGATGCTGGAAGTCCTTTTCTCGCAAATATTCATGATTGTAATTGTTAGAAAGTTACCTTGTGGAAACCCGTCGGATTAGTAATATTAATGATTAATATATACCACTCAATTTTTGTTTAAGGCTACTTTTGTAGTCCGCATTCCCCAATTAGATAATTTCACGCTTGTGTTTCAGTTTTATAATTCAACTCAGATGACTAATTCATCAGTTTTATCAAATAAACAATACAAGCAAATTTAATGTATCATAAACTGTTAAAAATGTTAACCTTAACAATAACAATTACAGACCACAAAGGTGGCCTTTATCAAATTTTTAGTAGTATATTATTTCACAGTCACATACATGCCCCATTGTTACCAAACTCAAGTCATGACTGGATATTAGACTTTGAAAATCACAATCAGGGAGATGCTTCACCCTCTTTTTGGTCCACAATATATAATTTTCTTGGGGAATTTGTTCTGGAAATTGAAAATCATCATGTCCCTAATGAACCAGGTGTCTGGAAATCTGGCATCAGACCACAATAATATTATTGTATATATTGAAATACTTAAATTTTGCCTGTCTTTTTAGGTCGGAAGTGATACTGTCATGGCTATCTCTGTATCCACCGTCTTCTTAACTCATTTTTGTTAAGTCTACTTGTTCTTCGTGAACTTCAAAAGACAGCCTTGAAACTTCACATGATTGTCAGACAGTAGCTACAACATGGGGAAATTTTGATAACTCTGGACTACAATCTGTTTAAGTTATTCCCCTTTTCAACTAAGAATTGTAGTTGAGTTTTTAAGTTTACTTGTCTAGGTAACCATGTTCAAAACGTACAGCTTTGAATTGACATTTTGCAGCTGTAGAAGCAAGTTTCATAACTTTTGGCTGCTTTTTTGTAACACACCTTCTGTATGCCCATTTAAAAAACGAAGTATCTAATGTCATGGTTCAGAATGTCCATCCTCCCTGTCCATTGTGGTTGTCTTCGATTAATAACTGAAAAGTGGTTAAACAAACATTCACCACTCGCCCGCCTTTCCTTTTGCTTTTAAATGTTCTTAGCTTTTATGTTTTATATGTTTATGTGCTTTTGCATTCAACATTGTCTTTTTGATAGGTGGGTTGGAGTTATTTCACCAAGACAACTTCTATTTGTTTGTTCATATGAAAACTTGCGGGGGCAAGTGTGAGGATGGTGCATGCTAGAACCTGGATAAACCCCAGGTGGAATATTGCTCTGCCAGTGATCGTTCCAATGCAGTAACCCCTAAGGGTCACTTTTTTTGTAAATTAATTAATTGTGTTGTCTTTTTGAAATCGATCTTCTTATAAACCCGTGCTCTCTTTTCCTCACTGCTTTTTGGCTGCGCGAGGAGGCTGTGTTTTCTGATATGCATATTTCACTTTTTAGTAGGAAGACTGGTATCGGGTAGCGGATAACATCTATTGTTTTGAGGTTTAGGTATTGACTTACACAATCACCAAACTTTGTAGATTGTTGATGGTTAGAGAATGGTCCCTATTTATTGTGACGTCAAAAGGTCAATTACATTGTCCCTTAGTGCAAATAGATTTCTGATAAAATAATTAAGGAACGGCATTGATGCATTGTCTTCAAATTGGTATGTAGATAAGTTATGGTCAGTATCAGGGTCTATTAATCTATTCTTGATTAATAGACCCTTTCAGTATAGTATATATAACAAATTTCGAAAGGGTCAAATGTCACAAGTGGTTTTCAATTTATTTTTTTCTGATCAAGATATGAACATGAAGCCTGAGTAACTAAGTTGGCAGTATCAGATGGTAAGCCAGATATTCAATATCTAGGGCACTTATTTTAGTTTAAACTTATTTTATATCGATTATGAAACAAGTTATTCCAACTTGTATTAATCACGCTCGATGACTGCTTCCTGGGTTACCAACCAGTACTTGCGCAGAATGTGGATTGAGGAAACTGCAGACGAACCTCATCCCTGGTGGGACTTGAACCCGCAGTCTCCAGATCTGGAGTCCGAAGTTCTAACCCTAGACCACCTATCTCACTTATTTAAAATAGAGAAAAAAGAAATTGAATGATACTGTAAAATTACTATTTTTTTCACTATAGGTAAACCGCTCATAAAGACTGGCCCAAAATTGAGGCCATCACCATAATAAGGCCACTAAGTCCCTTTTTAAAATGTTGCACTATTTCCTGCCTAAAAATAAACCCTTTCCTCCATATATACACATTTTTACGCATGTGCGACCAGTGTAGATCAAGATCAGCCAGCACATGGTGCTGTCTGATCAGGATCTGCACTGGTCGCATTTGGTCAGAAATAAATAATGAAACAAAAGGCGAACAGTGCAGATCGTGATCAGATGGCACGGATGTGCTAGATGATCTGGATCTACACTGTTCGACCACGCAATAAAGGTTTGTCTATGGAGGAAAGGGTTAAGACCAGCACACTATAATTACCACTTTGGTCTAGTCCCAGAGGTGATGTGAATAGCGAGGTTTCACTGTTTAGCTGCAAAAAAAGAACTTGCTGTTATTATTTTTTATATATGAATAAATTAATATTTTCCATTTAGACTTAAACCCTGCTATTTTCCAGACGGAAAGATACAGAAAAGATGTTCAGTAGTATCATTAACAACATATCAAAACCATTTCATAGAAGCCACTCAAACCAGCAGACCAGTGAGTGTCCATCAGGTAACAGGGATTTCAATAGTTTTTGAAAAACAGGTATCATCTGATCCCTGTTGAGAATCTTCACCGGGTCATTATCAGATCGTCAGGAGTCATATCTTTTATTTAGTGAACTTTACTACTTATAAAACTTCATTTTAATTTATTTTCAGTTGTTAAATAAGGGTTTACTTCATTTTTAAAATGGAATATACACAATAGTTTTGTTTATTCTTGCAAAAGTTGACCACTAGTCTTTTAAATTTCTGCTGCATCAAAATGACCCCAAGCTCAGAATGAGGTGCACTCACAAGTGGAAAAAAAATCAAATTTGCTTGCATCAAAATGCAAGAATATGTATCAATTGTGATCCCTTCTATTTTTGTAAGTGGAAATAGGACCAGAGGCCTATCATGTTAGATCCCTCACTCCACCAATTATACTTTTGTCTTTAACATGAGAGTTTAGATTGGGACCCTTTGTAGTGATGTGGCTGTTGTATTATGGCAAAAGTGTTTATTCAGATCAACCAGCACATCTGGGATATCTGATCAGGATCTAAACAGTTCATTTTTTGATTCATTAGGTTGTTTCTGATTTAGTTTTGAACAGTCTAAGTTCAGAATAGACAGAACAGATGTTCCAGCTGATCTGGATCTAGACTAGTTGCACATGCAATAAAACTCCTATTGTATGGAGTAAAGGGCTAACATATTTAAAAAACCTACTGCCATTGTTCGAATATAAGCCGCACTTATGTATAAGCCGCACTGGCACCCCAAAAATGATGAAAATGGCCTAATGCAATGTATAAGCAGCCAAACCTGCGTATTAGGCGCACCCCTAACTTTTTACTGCAAAATTTTGGGAAAAAAGTGCAGCTTATATTCAAACAATGATGGTGAAATAACTAACAATCTTCTGGAGTCTGGAGCTTTCATTCATATGGACTTAGCGACAGATGTGTAAGCATAGTTTCAAATCAGCCTGCACTTCTGTGCAAAGAGATCTGGATCTAAACTGTTCACTTATTGACATAAATAATATATTTTATAAAAAGCAACTACAGCAACTGCAGATACCAGGCAGACTGCATTGATGTGCAGAGTGATCTGAATCTACACTGGTTGCATATGGGATGAAAGTCAAAGTCATTGTGTATGGGGTTCATTGATAAAATTTCTAATAAAACTTGTAAACAAAACAGTGCCAAAGACTACGGTTTTTCCAGGGGATGTGTCCAAACAAATGAATAATAATAGATGAAAAAGAAAATTTGAAAGCCACCGAGCACGACAAACATGAAAATTCGATTGAGCCTGTTCATGGGCAGTAATAAATATTCATATTACTGCCCACGCCGACAAGCACCGGGTTGAGCGCAACTCAATATTTACACTAATAAATAGTACAGTTTTGATCCATCCCGAACGATGGTATGCATATTGCGGTAAACATGGCACTTCAATCCGGTATTTCAGCTTACTAATACCATTCCTGTTTCATCGAAGTATGGTCCCCAGATTAAAGAAAAGATTTGACCTAAACAAAAAACAAAGGCGGACTTAAACAGAATAGAATTTTCACAATTTCTGATAATACAAAACCTGCATGTCACAGAGAACTCCAAAGAGAAAATTAAAAAAGCAGGAAGTATATCCTTAAGGTGACTGAACAATATCCAAATCTATATTGGCTGGGATCATCCATCTTTAAAATGACCAAAAATAATTAAACACAAATAATTTTAGAATAATATTATTAGTATAATGATCAACGACCTTCAAAGAAAGTCACTTTCTAATTCACTGAATAAGACTAATAATTACATATTGTTTTGACAAATTAGTGCTACTTTACATTGATTTAGATCATTTATGATTAAATAGTGACTTTTATTTAATGATTTAAAGTATTTATTGATTGCAACAGTAATTACGAAATCCAGTTCCATTACAAGGGAGAGTACAATTATTTGCACTTCACTCACAGATGTAAAAGTTATCAGCCAATATTCTTCATTATATGATCAGTTCCTAGTTACCCCAATTCATTTCTTTAAATTCACAAAAGGAATAAAACAGATAGGAAAATGTTTTGAAACTAGCACTTGTTCAATGTGTATGAGTTGGTTAAAAAGCTGGATACGCTTAAAGTCTTACATATTTTGTCAATGATCGCTCCTGAAAAGTATCAATTTTTTTTTGTAGTTGTTTACGTGTGTCCGCACACTCGTTAATATGCGTGTGTGTGTGGGATTGTGTGCATGTATTCTTAATGCGAGGTGTCTTATTTGACAAATCACTGAGTCTCAATATTTTCACATTTGTCGCGTGTTCCTTTTCTCCATTTCATACATTTTTATTATAAATAAGTTAAATGCTTTATAAGTTAACTGTCTAGGATTTGCCAGGAGGCTTTATTAACAGATGGTGGCGACTTTTGATAATATGCATGTTTCTCTTTTTATTGCCACTTCGTCAATGGTAAAAACGTCGTTTAAGATTTATATGTGAGTTTTGACGACGTCATTGGAAAGTTGAAACGCTAATAAAAACTGTTTTTGGTGTCTCATTTGAAATTGATTTTTTATAAACCTATTTTTTCTTTTGCTCTATTGTTTGAATGCGTAAAGAGGTTGCTTTTTCTGGGTGTGGTGATTCCTGATATTATCATTTCACTTCTTTTAAATTATACAAATTTTAAATAGAAAAAGAGCCCGTCGCACAGACTCCAACAAAGTGTCACAAGAAGCCAACCATAGGTTATGATATAACTTATTCACATAAAATAAGTAAAGGAAAATTATTCTCTCATGTATGTTACACTTATGAAACATAATATTACTTCCCTTTACATGTTTAAAAAATATTTGTTAAATAGAAAATACGCTTAAGCATTTACAGTGATAATAAAAGTGATATTTCACTTGGTCTGTTTCATTAAACATGACACACCACTTTTTAACCGATAAAATCCTAGTATTCTTTTAAAAAGCATATATTTAATTAGATAAAATGACACCAGATTAGGGGCATAAACAGGTTCAATTCAAACATGCGAAAAGTTTTAAATGAACCCCGTTATTACAATTAATTTACATGTATTTCAGGTCATTCTTTCTTCTTAGGGTCTTAACAATATTTTAAATATAATTTTAGATTAAAAAGTGAAATATGCATATCAGGAATGGCCACATCCAGCAGACGCAGCCTCCCCACACAGCCAAAAGGTAGAGAGGAAAAAATAGCATGGCATTACAATAATAAGTTTCAAAATGGAAGCCAAAAACAAATAACGAAAGTGAGAACCCGAGGGTTAAACCGCCTTCACTGTATATAAACCGACTGTATCATCTACCGGATAGAACGAGATGATTGCATGGCTACTATGTAAAATTTTCGTAAACAACACATTGAAAAGGATTTTATCATAACATTTTAAACATCTTACACCAAAAGAAGTAAGTTATATTTTGTATAGTCATTAATAGTTGTACTATCATGTGTTTTATAGGCACGTATACTGATAAAAACCTGAAAACAGAATTTAATCACATCAAGGTCTGGCAAATGATCCACACAATTGTGTCAAAATATTATAATATGTACAAATAAACGCTTAAATGAACAAAAACTTAATAGTTTTATGTTTTTAAGGCATTAATGTAAAGGTTATTACACATTACTAGAATGTTTAATCTGTATAAATTGTAAAATTATAAATGGTAAAATTATTAAAATGTTTGATGGGTATGTTTCGTACTGACTGTATCATTTAAAGCATCGATGAAGTATCATTTAGAGTGATTACACGATTGTCTTTTGTATCAGTTAGTGCGATTTTTATATACTGATTCCCATTATTCTGTATCATATATGGTGAGGCGCTTTTAATGATTTTAATGATTTTATAAAATTTATGCTTTCAGGTAAGATGGAGGAGTATGCATTTATTGTTTGTACAAATCGGATACATTTGGTGAAATAATACAACAAGTTGTGCTTGAACTTGGACGCATAGTTACAGATATAACATGTATATATGGCTTTGTTGGTAGGAACAGCACAACAACTTAAGTGGAGCTGACTGTTGTTGTTGTCATCGGCCGGGCTATGGATTGGCGATAACGCCGGATCTGCTTTCTTCAGTACTAGCTTAATAGGTGTTGATATTTATTTATTTTTTATTTATTTATTGACATTTAAGGTCATAGCACATTAAAACACATGATCACAGAAATATTCAATAAAATCACAGACAAGATTTTTACAAACATAATATACACTGACATACACAAAGTATTAAAAGTACTGACTAGCATCTTGGTACTTAAACGATGTACAACCATGGAGACATACTTTTAATAAAACATTTTAATTCTACATGTGTTGTAACTGGATGCTGGGGACCTATGGATAACCCATTAAGCTGAAAGCTTATTTCCAATGGGGTCCATTTGAGGGAATAACAAATTGTAAGAAAAGAATTAAACAGTAACAAACCTTGGGGCAAGACTTTGTTCAAAAACGGGATTATTAAAAGTATGCTTCAAGAACTTATTTTCACAGAAACATGTATCTAAACTAGAAATGTGTCCAAAGGACACTGATGCCCCCGCTATAGGTTTTTCATAAAGCTCCCAGCAGTAGTGTAGACCAAGTTGTGTTCACGAGATATATTCCTATTACAAGAAAATTCTATTTTTAGTAACAGTGACCTTGACCTTGGATCTACAGGCATGGGTATTGTGCGGACACACCGCCTTGTCATGGTGAACATTTGTGCCAAGTTATTTTGAAATCCCTCCATTCATAACAAAGTTACAGCCTGGAGAAGAAAATTCTATTTTTAGTAACAGTGACCTTGACCTTGGACCTACAGGCTTGGGAATGTATGTGACACACAGTCTTAATATGGTGATCGATTAAATTTATTATTTAAAAATCCAATAACAAATAACAAAGTTACAGAGCCGACACAATTTTGCAAGAAATTTCTATTTTTAGTAACAGTGACCTTGACCTTGGACCTACAGGCATGGGTGTTGTATGCGACACACCACCTTGTCATGATGAACATTTGTGCCAAGTTATTTTGAAATCCCTCCTTTCATAAGAAAGTTAAGGGTTTAGTGTATATTTTGCTTAACACAAAATGTAAGTGAAAAAGGGGCATAATTTGAAAAAATATTGGAAGCAGGGTTATGGATCTTGTTGGTTATGATGAAGATTTTGATGGTGAAAATATATTTCAAGTTTCAAGGCAATATCTCAAGTAGTTTTAAAGTTATGGGCAAAATGCATATTTTGCTTAACACAAAATATAAGAATAAAACTAATGTAAATGAAATTATCAAAGGGCCACAACTTTTGAACAGAACATGTAAGAGCAAAACCCCGCCTTTATGCACAACAACATATCAGGCCAAGCATTGTGGTAAAGTTTTATTAAATTCCCACCAGTAGTTTAGGAGGAGTTGCGTTCACGAGATATATTCCTATTAAAAGTAATGTAAATGGAAGTATCAAAGTGCCATAACTTCTGAACGGAACATGTAAGAGCGAAACCCCACCTTCATGCACAACTACATATCAAGCCAAGCATTGTGGTAAAGTTTCATTAAATTCCCACCAGTAGTTTAGGAGGAGTTGCGTTCACGAGATATATTCCTATTAAAACTAATGTAAATGGAAGTATCAAAGGGCCATAACTTCTTAACGGAACATGTAAGAGCAAAACCCCACCTTCATGCACAACTACATATCAAGCCAAGCATTGTGGTAAAATTTCATTAAATTCCCACCAGGAATTAAGGAGAAGTTGCGTTCACAAGATATATTCCTATTAAAACTAATGTAAATGGAAGTATCAAAGGGCCATAACTTCTTAACGGAACATGTAAGAGCGAAACCCCACCTTCATGCACAACTACATATCAAGCCAAGCATTGTGGTAAAGTTTCATTAAATTCCCACCAGTAGTTTAGGAGAAGTTGCGTTCACGAGATATATTCCTATTAAAACTAATGTAAATGGAAGTATCAAAGGGCCATAACTTCTGAACAGAACATGTAAGAGCGAAAACCCACCTTCATGCACAACTACATATCAAGCCAAGCATTGTGGTAAAGTTTCATTAAATTCCCACCAGTAGTTTAGGAGGAGTTGCGTTCACGAGAATATCGGACGGACGGACGGACGGACGGACGGAAGGACGGACGGACAGGAGCAACTTTTAATACCCGTCGCCATTTCATGGCGGGGGCATAAAAACAGATCAATAGTATATATAATCCTGGACACTGTCTGTAACTTGTTTATTTAGTAAATGCTCTTTAACCAGAAGTTTGTATTTATGTGCATTCTTCACAGCTTTAATTTCCTCTGGAAGCGAATTCTAGTCTACAATACCATGGTAGTAAAAAGTCTGTTTACTAACATTATTAACATTTGGGACATTAAAATTAAAACTACTAGATCTGGTATTATACTGCATTCTTTCTTCTCTCCGTTCAAAGTTATTTTTCAAATATGACGGGCATTTGTTATAATAGACTCTTTGAATATGACCAAGTCTCAGCTGTTTAACACGGTTATTCACATTTAACATATTTAAATCCACATAGTCTTGAAATGAGATAGACGTTCTAGAAGAATACCCTTTAATGAATCTAATAACCTTATTCTGTATAATCTGTAGCTTCTTTTTCAATCCTTTAGCTAAACCTTCATACCAGGAAGAACAAGAATAGTCGAAATGACACTGTAATAACGCAGAACATAATATTTTTCTAGTGTTAAAATCTGAACAACTGTTATGTCTATATAAGAATTTAAGTTTGCCATTAACCTTGGAAATAATGTTCTGAACAATTGATTCACCTGACAAAGTATTATCGATGACCAGACCTAAATACTTCACTTTTTTAGATCCTTTGATTTCATGGCCATTACAACTAACACTGAATTGACTGTCTTTGTTCAATTTACGTTTTGGCCCAAACAGCATATATTCCGTCTTGCCCAAATGCAATGATAACTTATTGTCTACCAACCACTCAGATCATCCTTCCAAAACCTTGCCAAGTTAAGCTGAGAGAAACTCTGGATCTTTGTGACTAAACAAAATAGTACTATCATCAGCATAAAGTATAAGTTTACAATCTTTGTCAATACTAGTGACCATGTCATTGACATAGCATAGAAAAAGTAACGGCCCCAGGATACTTTCTAGGGGAACGCCACATGTAACAGCACTGGCATTGGAAAAAAATTTAACAATATTGACCACTTGTTTTCTACCAGACAGATAATACTTGAACCAGGGAACTGATTTTACTCCCATTAGTTCCAATTTACCAAATAATATACTGTGGTATACAGTGTCGAACGCCTTCTGGAGATCCAACATAATCATACCAGTAAATAAACCATTGGCAGTGTTTCCCTTGATTGAATCAAGTAAGTGAATAAGACAACTGTCAGTGGAATATGATTTTCTGAAACCAGACTGAAATTCATACATGATATTATTTGAAACCAAAAAAGATTCTAATTGAACATAAACTGCCCTTTCCAGTATTTTCGAAACAACACATAAAATACTGACTGGTCTATAATTTCGTACGTCCAAAGTACTATTTTTCTTGTACAGAGGCTTAACTCTAGCTTTTTTTAAATTCTTCAGGAACAATTCCTTCCGAAATAGATAAGTTGACAATATATGTAATAGGAATTTTCAATACATGAGCACCATCTTTCAGAAATCTAGCTGGTGTACCATCTAAACCAGTACTTTTACGGATGTTTAAGCCATTGAGTTCCTTTAACACAAAGCTTTCAGAGATATGTTTCAGATTCAATTCCTTATTATCTGGATTTTTGTTTTTATAGAACTGTGACAGACAATCAGATTTCAAATCATACTTTTGTGAACCACAGGGAAGTTTTTTCTACAAGTACAGAAGCAATACTAGTGAAAAAATCATTAAAGTAACTGGCTACTTTGAAAGTATCATGACAAACTTCATTTTCAAAGTTTAACACTGATAAAAAGCTGCATTCCACGCCTTCAATTTCCACTGATATATTCATCTTTCTAAAATAAAACAAAGCAAACAATTTATACTACAAATATAATCAAACACAATGTAATATAGCGTTACAACGGATTATCGCTTGATGTGAATTAAAGCTCCAAAGGCGGTGTGCTATTCACACGCACTGATTATTGAATACCGTTATTATGTTAGTAAGGTATGTCGTTATATTCATTGTGTATGTGTTTTCTCTGAGAAACACTTTAAATACATGGCTTTTTTACATGAAAATGTCTTCTAAAATCAGGAAATTTATAAAAATCATGTATAAAAAATCACTTTAACTGATACACAAAAATCACTCTAAACATACAAATGATTGTGTTGACATCTTCAATAGATCATACAGTCTGGGCCGAATCTGTATGCTCGTTTGGCGTAATGTATTGCTTTTCATTGATCACCTCCGGCATTCGAATTATTATAAGAATCAACAGTAATATGTTGCATCATCAATAGCATGTGAATACCTATTGAAACCTGTTAAAATATAAACATGGCACCTGATTTTAGAACAGTACTCAGTGGAATGTTTACTTAGTTCTAGTGATTTTGACGATTATTTAAAGCATATCGCATAAAAAAGCAAACAATGTCATTTATAACAATAGCTACAACAATCAACTTTTATAACATATATTTGCCGATTTGATTTCTCATTGCAAAACATAAAAAACTCACCTCTCTTTTGAATTGTCTTCTATGTTTGTGTGACAATCAATTCGATATCGTCTCGCTCTATCCGGTAGATGATACAGTCGGTTTATATACAGCGGCCTTGGAACGGTAAGAGTTAACAAAAAGTTTGTATTATAATGGCGATATCTTTGAAATACTACGAAGAAATATGTTTTCTGTATTGACTTATAAAATAAATTACACATGTAGGATATTTCCGAATATCGTTATTGTTTATTGTGTTAAGAATTTAATGATTTTATATAAACGATTGAAACTGAGGCGACCCGCTATAATTACAGTTATTTGCATACGGTTTTCAGTTGACACATTTTGAGACGAATTTTGAGACATGACTTGTTGTCGTTTCTCCGACGAACAAAAGGAATTCGGCGATAACACTATTTCACTAAAACGTGACTCAAACGTAGAAGATAACCAAAAAATACCCTTGTTTAACCCTTTATTCCGTGGGATAAGGCTATACAATGTAGATTTATGAAGAAAGATATATGTTATGATTTACGAGTTCATGCTTAATTTTATGAACAGACATTAAAATGTTAGACTCAGATGTTACAGCCAGTACAGTAAAAGTGTTTCGGGAAAATACCAAAAAATAAATTTTTGACATATACAATACTTTATCATTTCTCACGTTCTCTCAATAATTAATGCTTTAGTCGGATACAGTTGATACGTGTGAATACATGTATCAGCACCAAGTTCTTAACTTGGCGCGTGTCAGAGTTTACTGTCCGCAGCAGAATCCGATACTATAATTTGTCAACAGAAGCGCTAATTAAATCAGTGGTTGGGGCACGGATTTTTAATTAGCACGTCTCCTGAAAAGGCAGTCAGAGCTGACAGCTCGAATGCAGTGGATATCCTGATAAAAAACAACATTCTTACTACAAATATTGTTTGAACCGACTATAAACAGTTCTTTAAATTAGATTTGTACACTATCAATCCAAATTGTCTCAGAAAAGTATGTGGTTTTATTGTATGATTTCGAAGAAATTTCATAACCTTAAAGGGAAATGTACAATTTTCTCAATTTATACTGTATAATTATACATGCTTTTCATGTGCGATTGTACTTCTACCCACACAGTTCTCCTAGCTGTCAAACCAAGGGATGTTATTATGAGGCCCTTCTGATTGTTCAACATGTGCATATAAACGTAGTAAAATTATGTTTTCACCATCAATGTTTACAAATTATCAACTAACCATAATGCGCATTTCTTTTGCTGTATAATTCCCATGCACATGATTGAAAAGGTCGCCATCTCTGGTTATTTAATAAGTTATTGATTGTCCTGTTCATTAGTTATTGATTGTCCAGTTCATTATACTATTATGGATTTAGCAGTCGGGCCTCAGTTTTAACACTTCAGTTAATACAAAACTTGGAATTGAAATGCAGCTAAAATAATTAAAATGATAACTACAAAACGAATGGGCTTCAAATACACTTGTCAAAAGTCCTAAGTGCACACTTTTTAATGCTGAATATCTCAAAGTATAATTATTGTAATTAAAAGAAAGTTTAACATTTATGTTTAATATGATCAAACAATAATTATTATTTGAAAACTGTGCAGTTGTTTTACGTTTTACGTCAAACATGTCGGCATACGCTATTTAGGCGTTTTCCCCGTGCGGCAATCGAAATTAATTTTTACAACTAATTGTGTTTTTCACATGTTCACAGACACCGGACAATCTAAAAAACATACCAACATTTTAAAACTAAGGAACGTTTGACCACAAAAAACCACGAAAGTTCCGTCAAAATGCTTCTAACCTGAAAAACTTTAAATTTTATATAAAACATTCTTATGTTTTTCGTAAATGCAAAATAAATGCCTCATTTTTGCATATTTGATCGTTTTAAGTAAAATTTCAAATCATGATATTTTTTCTTAGATTGATAACGTTGCTTACGTTGAACGTTTACGTTACTCACTTAAGTCATTAAATATTTACGTAAGAGAACGTTAAACGAAAATTTTATAATTGCATTTGTTTGATAAGGGCCCAAGTAATCAATTAAATTGCAAACTCGAATCTTTCGAAAAGCATGTTTATTAGGTCTGAAATATTAAACATGTCCGAATTATCGGTCTATTTTATCGAAAGAAATACATTTTTTTTGTTTGCTTTCGGAAAGGCTGTTACACATCTATCACAGAGAATTGCATCGTCCCAAATTGCTAGACCACTCAAAAAACTTTGGCACAAACCAATGTGAGGAAAATAGAATTTTCATCTTTACATCCACGTTTACACGTTATGGATAAAACAGAGAGTGTGTTGGCTAATCGTGCCCAGCAGACCATTACGAAGCTACAGGAAGTTATTTAAGCGCAATGGAATGACAAACCACAACTTTTCCTTTTGATTTACATCTGACATTAATGATACAAAGATGATAAATTGATCACAACTGATAGCGGATGCAATGATTATTTATTTGAGAATTGCTTCTGTGAATTGGGCTAAACTTGTTTTTATTTTTTAATTGCGCTAACCAGATTCAAATCTCTTTTTGTGGGTTAATAGGATATTTATACTCCTACAAGGTTATTTACAACATCTTGAAAGATTCAATCAAATAGTTCGGAAAAATCAACATTTATTTAGTGTGCACCCAGAACTTTTGACTTGTGTAAATGTAGTAAGAGACTTCACCATTCCTTCTATCCTTTTGAGGTAAAATGACACAAAACATGTCTACAATGAAAGTACATGTACTATAATTTTCATATGATGATTAACTGTTGTGCTTGCCGAAGGCTGTATTTTATTTAAATAGTGGTAATGATTTTATAAATTATATAAACACAAGTTTGTGTTGTATAAAAGCATGTCTGCATTGCATGTCTGTATAAAATGTGTCAAACATTGTTTAACAGAACAGAACATTAATCATTACATGAACGCTTCCATAACAGCATGAAAAGTGAGATTTCCGTAAAATAAAAATGGCTATATTATATTCTGCTGACTTATCTAATGGATATATGTCAAGAAGTATAACCACCCTTGTTAATACATGTAATAACATTACGTTTCTTTGCAATTAACAGACAGAATGCTACAAAATGCAAACCACGATTCATCATAATAAATGGTTCATTTTCTTTTATCGGACTGCGCGTAGACAAATGTAGGATTACTCTTGCTTGTAATTTACACATAATTTATGCAACACAATTACTTCCCTTTCCATAAATATTTTGTTATTTGTTACAAGAAAGATATTAGAAAATACGCTAAATATAATTTAAACAGTGATTTAAAGAAGTGTTAAGGTTTGATTAAGTCGTTGATTACAATGTACATCATTGTAGCTTCCTAATGCATGTACTTCCCATATTACCTTTTGTGCACATAAAACTTGTATGCATACGAGTTGGGCATTAGGATTAGAGAAACCGAAATATATATTGGCGGGTTACAAAACTGTTTTTGTTTTTGTTTATTTTGTGAATGAATGCACAGGGCACTCAAATAGAAACCAACGAATAGCACAGATTACAGAACACGCTATAAACCCATCTGCATTTTTGACACTTTTTGCCCACATTTTTATTTAGGGAAAGCAAAAATATTATGTAATAAATTTTTTACACAGTCAGTTTTTAAAGTTATTTGTAATATTATAATGTTATTAATCAAGTGAATTCATACTGGCGTTGTTATTGGGCCAAGGGTAGTCATATTGGCCCGAGGCCGTAGGCCGAGGGCTAATATGACTGCCAGAGGCCCAATAACAATGCTAATATGAATTCACTTGATTAATGACAATTTTATTTATTAACAAAATATCCATAGTTCTAGACTTTAAAATTACTAATTTACCGGTCTGAAGAGATGAAGTGTCAGCTCTGATTTAAATGTTCAATCTTCAATCTACGCTAGTGACCTGGCTGATATAAGCTACCAAGGAGCTGCAGATATGAAGGTTGTTTTGTTTTGAATACAAAAACAGCTTGAACATTACTACACACTGTGGCAGCAAAGTCTCGTGTTTATCCAGTCTAAATTTAGTTTTTTCCAGATATATCCAAAAATAGTTCACTTTCTGGCTCAACTCAATTTATCCACGATTTCCACATGTAAATACTGAATTTAACATGTCTGTAAGCTATTAAAACTAAGTTTTGATCATTTTTGAAATGCTACGCTCAATAAACTTGCTCAAATGTTGAATAATCCACTAAATTTCACAGTCTTGTTTAGTAGAAACCACCCAAAGCGGCAACATAGACTTATTCTCTGCCGCTTTGCTTAAATGCACCAAAAGTCACACTATCTATTATCATTTTTATCCATAAATATTCGACTTAGAAATTCCAAAATGGCGGCATTTTTGTTTTTAAAAGGAAGTGATTCAATCTAAATTTGACCAGTTGATTATCCAATCAGAATCATGCGATCTCATATTGGCTCAGTAAACCCCGTATTGGCCCAGGTTATCTCGTATTGGCCCAGTTGAGATTTCATATAAATTTAGTGCAACCCATATAAGGTGGACTGAATTGTACATATTGTGTCAATATTGTTTTAGATAATTAATAATAATCGAAATTTTGATAAACACATTCAAATATCGATTCTATTCTCGATAATGGTGCGTATTCGTACTTTCATCATCGTACAGTCGTAATATCCCGTTTTCGCAGTTTTCCGGTTATGGCGGTGATAAAAAGTTAGCGTTTCGGCGGTGGACGGAAAAAATAAAATTCATCAATAAATAATAGTGGAGATGGATATGCAGTTGTAAAATCTAATGCATCTGGATATTTGACAGTTATGCAAAAAGAAATTTAGTGATATCGTGGAATATTGTTGTTTAAAAAGTGCTTTTTCTTCTTCTTGACTGTGTGGGGAGGCTGTTTTTTTCTGAATGTGGCAATTCCTGATATGCATATTTCACCTTTTTTTTTTGACAATCGCAAATTCCTTTGTTCAATTGTGCGCGGGACTATCTAGGAAATATTCTCAACAGGTACGCTCATAAACAAATATCAATATCAATATCTACAATATATACTATTGTGTCCTGAATAATGCCGTACAAGGGCGTAGTTCGTAATTCTGACAATGGGGCTAAACGTACAATTGAAGACACAATAAGCCCTTCTAAGCGTGAAGAGGGCGCTCATGTTGAATCTCCCCACCCACTACGTAGAAAATCTTCATTGCCGGATTTATCTATAGCACATTTTGCAACTTCGACCTCTCTTGGAGATACAATAGTACAACGAGATAAGAGCGATATGATTGAACTTATTAAATCAGCTGTTGCAAGTCCTGAGGTCATCGAAGCCATTTCTTCATGTATTCTCCCATCTCTGAGTGCTTTGATCAAGCCGCTAACAGATAAGCTGGAATCTCAAACCACTGAACTGACCTCTATTAATATGAAACTTGACTCACAAAATAAACACATCGAAGTACTTTCCCAAGAAAATAGAAAATTAAAAACCGAACTTAAAGCTGCTGAGGCCGAAATAGATGAACTCCGAGATGAAATTGATTCACTGGAGCAGTATGGGCGTAGATCATCGTTACGTTTTCATAATGTTCCAGTAACTGTGATAGATGGCAAGGTGAAGGATACTGGATCGATCATTCTAGGTATCTGTAACGATAAACTGAAATATACACCTCCTTTGACCAGAGCAAACATCAACAGATCTCATATAATAGGCAACATTAAAGATGGTAAGGCTCAGATTATTTGTAAGTTCAACTCGGAAAACACCAAGTTCGAAGTATTTAATAGAAAAAAGTGTCTGAAAGCCTTCAAAACTGATGAATTTAATGTGTTTATAACAGAGGATCTTACCAGGAAAAGACAACAGATCACCAGTAAACTGGGGCTAGCTAGGAAGAAAGGTAACATCCGCTCCTACTGGACGGTGGATGGTAGAATATTTTATAAAAAAACTGAGAAAGGTGCTAAGATCATCGTAAACAATTACGAAGAAATCTCACATCTGATCCCAGATGACGAAGCCAGTGAGGATTAAAGTGTTGAACTGTGTTTCAAAAGTGTTATCTTAATAACTGACATGTACTATTTTCGAAAATCTTTGTATATGGTTTTGTTCATTTCCACTAAAGATGTAGACTAAAATTAAGCATGTCTGTGGGGACCACTCGGGGGTGAATTCCAGAGGTGGTCTTCAAAGGCAGGCGGTCTTATTCACAGGTAACTCAGCTCTTTAAATCAGTGCTGTTATGTATGTCTTAAGCTGAGAATGTACACAAAACGAACTTGTTTAAATATGCTTTTTTCCTTTGAAAATATAGACTACAGTGTAGCCTGCCTACATGGACCACTCGTAAGAGATCACAAAGGTGGTCTTTGAATGCAGGTGATCTTTGTTTACACTGGCAGGTAATTTTGTTCCTTAATTAGTGTATAAACTGTGCTGAATAGTGCTATTTCAATAGTCGTACATCGTAAACTTGTTATTTTGATAGCTGACATGTAATAAATTCAAAAATGTTTCGATATAGTTTTGCCTTTCCCCTAAAAAGTAGAGTAATACTTACACCTGTCCATAGGGACCACTGAGGGGAGATCCCAAAAGAGGTCCTTAAAGGCAGGTGTTTTGTTGTTGCTGTTTTTTGTTGTTGTTGTTTTTGTTCACAGGTTAATCAGTCAGTGTGGTTTTTGTCCATAGGTGGTCTTATACTACAGTGGTCTTAAGCAAAGGTCGGAATGTACATTACATTTAAAAATGCGTCTAACGTTTTGTTGCTTTGTAATTGTCGACATTGTTCAAAACTCAACTGTTTCGAACTCAAAATAATAATAACACTCCCTCTTGTATATATTCGATTTGTTTGTCCTATATTTCGAACTTCAAATATTTTCCTTACATAGCACTATGAAATAATACTTACCTTTAAATTGTAAATCTTTTCCTTTTCCGCATTCACCATCTGTAATCTTAACCTCAAGTTGTGTGTAAAATATGTGTTTAATAATTCTTAACTGGCCCTGTTAAAACTAAACTTCGTAAACATATAAAACACAACAAAGGTCATTCAATGTATGCAAGGGTAATTTCCCTGATGGGGCGGAGAAGGAAAGAGTGACATGCTAGCATGATCAGTTTGAATGTTGTTTGTTGTTTTGTTGTTGTTCTTTTATTTTTTATTTTGACAATTCTTTCTTGCGAATAACATGTACTTAAACTGTAAGTTTGATTATTTTCGAATAGATTGTTCTACTCTAAATTGTTTAAGAATATTTTGCTTGAAAAATGGTGAGCTGACCCCGGATCACAAATGCCATCTTTCCATATTTCATAATCAATTTACATTCTCTTACTTTTTTCTGTCTAATAAGTATTTATAAATATTGTGCAGTTTAATTTAAAAAAAGTTATATCGCTTCTCAGATTAGGCATTCAGCTACTGGCATAATTGTTGTTTTTAATATCCATAACTTAGTGCGTGTTTATAAGCTAAATCCATGACTGAAAATTTTTATGATCTTTTTTTCCCATTTTAAAGTAGTATTATTTGTTATTATTAAATCATCTCTTACGGTTTCTATATTTAAGTGATTTTATGATGTGCTTATTTTTCCGTCCGCACTAGTACTTATACTAGAACATAACGTTTCTACCAATATGACTGTTTTTTCTAACTCATATGTTTTATTTTTGATTTCTGTTTTCAAAGTTGTGACACTGTACGTGACTCGATGTTTCGGCCTCGCCTCCACCTTGTCGGGTGGACGCTCGTTACTGGTTTTACGTTGTCTAGAGCCGACCTCCGGATATTTATTGCTAGAATTTGGATGCAATGGGTAACGACATTACTGCTTGGAGGGCGGCGATAGGCAACTTTTATAATGCTGCGCATGGGTCGAGCGTGATGAAGAGTTATGGTTTTGTAAAACTTCCTTTAGTTTACCGTTTTATTAACTCAATAATCTTAAGTAATGTCCATTTTCTATTAATATTAATAGCGCTTATAGTATTATTGGGTGTTATAGAAACTAATCCAGGACCCGACTGTTTTACCATTCTACACCAAAATATAAGAAGTATACGATCAAAATTTGATTACATAAATGATCACTCTTCAGACTATGATGTCATTTGCTTTACAGAAACTCACTTAACAAATCAAATAGATAACGAGCAATTAAATCTTGACGGTCATTTCAGTATGTACTGAAAGGATTATAATGCGCATTCTGGTGGTTTCTTAACGTATGTATCATCAAATTTAATTTCAAGTCGAATAAGGGAATTCGAAGACATCTTAAATGAGTCTATTTGGATAGAGGTAAAATTAAAGTCAGAATCTTTTATTATTGGAAACGTATACCGACCTCCGCATTGTAACGCTGTGTTCTGGGAAAAACTAAATGTTTGCCTAGAAAAGGCCTCTGAACGTAATCACAGTATGATCGTCGTTGGCGATATAAATGAAAATCAATTAAATCCTACATGTACTAAATTTTAAGAAATATACTGAAAGGATAAAGAAACGCAGGGTAACAATTGGATAGGCAGGTTCGAAAGCTCATGCTCCACGACGGTTTACACTGAGGCAGTGGAGACAAGTTTTATTCACTTTCGACACATGTTAAGGTGTATCATGACCTAATAACTCAATACACAAAGTTTCACTTTATTTGGAGAACGCGTTCTTAATATATCGGAACAAATGTTACCCTGCGTTTCTTTATCCTTTCAGTATATTATATTTAAATAATATGATTAACGTAATCACAGAACCTACACGTGTTACAAATCGATCGCAAACTCTAATTGACCCTATCGCTGTAACTCGAAATATCCTAGTAAATGATTCGGGAATCTATTAAACACCGGGAAACATTAGCGATCATTATGCTACTTTCATAATTGTTAAATGTAAAAGTGACCAATATACACAATTTAAAAGAAAAGTATGGAATTACAAAAATGCTAATTTTAATCAACTAAATATGCTTATAGAGAATTACGATTGGTCTATCCTAAATAACGAATCGGTAAATGATGCATGTAACTTATTTATTAAAACTTTTATAGAACTTGCCCAAACGTGTATTCCAACCCGTTATGTAACTATACGACCAAATGACAGACCATGGTACAATTCGGAATTAAGATTATTTTCGCGCAAAAGAGACAGACAGAAACGCAAAGCGATAAAAACAAATAATCCATCAGATTGGAAATCATACAGAACTTATAGAAACAAAGTGAATAATATGAAGAAATTTGCAAGAGAAACTTTTGAAAATAGTTTAGAATTAAATTTATTAGAACTAAGCTCATCAAATCCCAAACAATATTGGAAAACTATTAAGCTCTTGATAAAAGACAAAAAGTGTTCTTCATATGTCATTCCTCCTCTTTTATCCGCAAATAACGATTACGCAATAACTGACAATGAAAAGGCTAACAGTTTAAACGAATATTTCACGTCTATATCCACGCTTGATGATAGTACGGCAAGACCGCCTAATTTCGTTCTAAAGACAGATGTCGTTTTAGACAAATTATTTATTACTGAGCAAGAAATTGTTGATATTCTCCTAGGTCTTATGGTGAACAAAGCTAGCGGACCTGATGAAATAAGTCACCGTATGTTAAAATCAACAGCGAGAACTATTTGTAAACCACTTTGTATTCTTTTTAATCTTTCACTCAATAGTTGCGCTTATCCTGACTCATGAAAATCGGCAAATGTTATGCCTCTATTTAAAAAAGGTGAGCGTAATGTAACATCTAACTATAGACCTATATCTCTCATCAGCTGTGTAGGGAAAGTCATGGAAAGAATAGTTTTTAAACACGTGTACAACCATCTATTTTTCAATAATTTAATTTAAGTAAATGGGTAAGTTTCCATTGTGGTAATTATAAATTAAGTGTAAGTTTTTGTATTTTCCTGCGATCAGCAGGGGAAACCCATCCTACTTCTTTAATTAATCTTTCGATTGAAACTGATCTTGTCAGACCTGTTACTATCCTTGCAGCTTCATACTGAATTTTTTCCAAGATATCTTGTTCATATAAAGTGCAACTATCCCATACAACTGACGCATATTCTAAAATAGGACGCAAATAAGAAAAATAAATTTGATTTAAAGTTTTTCGTTTGAGTTTAAATTTCAACATTTTCATGGACCCTAAAACTTTTGATGCTGACGAAATAATATTTGTAATGTATTCATGCCAGGTTCCATCTTGTGATAGTGTAACTCCCAGATGCTTATGATGTTCAACGAAGTTAAGTTGGCTGTTTTGAAAAAATAGAGTTGGTCGATTTCTACAGACAAGAGAGAAGAATACCACTTCAGTCTTGTTTGGATTGAAATCAACAAGCCATTCTTTAGCCCATGTTGAAACTTCACGTAGATCAGTATTTAATATTTGTTCTATAAGATTAGTATCTTCACTGCTAACAGAAAGAGAGCTATCATCAGCAAATAGACGTGTAAGACTGATTAAGTTTTCCGCAATGTCATTTGCATATATTAAAAAGAGTAGAGGACCTAGGACTGAGCCCTGAGGAACTCCTGCATTTAAACAAGTTTCGTTTGAGAACGAGGCATTTACAAAAACACGTTGTTTTCTGTTTGTTAAATAATTTGATAACCATGTCAAAAGTTGACCCGATATCCCTAATTGCCTAATTTTAAAAAGAAGACCGCGATGCCAAACCTTGTCAAAAGCCTTAGAAATGTCGCAGAAAACCATACAAGTCAATTTTTTCTCATCAAAACTTTTACAAATGTGATTATATATGTCAATCAGTTGGTATACAGTTGAATGGCCGGGAAGAAATCCGGCTTGATTTCTATATACGAAATTATTCCACCTAGTCCTTATGAAACACACTCTTACAACCTAAGAAATTCAAATAACCTCTCAGTTATAGCAAGACGAACTGAAATATTCGCCAGATCCGTTATTCCGTCAGCCGTCAAACTGTGGAATGAATTAGACCTATCGATAAGAAATTCACCATCACTTCACTGTTTCAAGATAAAAATGAAAAACTTATATCGTGCGCCATCCGTTCCAACCTACTACCTCGATGGTGAACGACTTTATTCTCTTTATCATGCAAGGATACGAAATCATTGTAGCAATCTTCATGGCGACCTCTATCATAATTGTATACGTTCAACGCCCAACTGTGATTGCGGGTACAAATTTGAAGCTGCTGAACATTATATACTTAATTGTTATCGCTATGAAACTCAAAGGCAAAACTTCTTTAGGGCTACCCGTATATTTCATCCATTGAATATTGATGACCTATTATTTGGAAATTCTAATCTGACTGATGAAGAAAATAGTTTTATTTTCCTTGAATTACAAAATTTTATTAAACAAACGGGAAGATTTGGAAATAAGTGGCTCTTTCTTACTTACACTGGCTTCTGGGCACATGCGCTGGCATTGTTATAGCACATTCTTTCATGTACTTACATATACTATACATGTTTGTCTTATCATCATATGATCAAATCTAAAGGGCGTCTGTGGGGGTGGTAAGGCTGGACGGGTTCGTCGGGTACCGTATCGTGTCACTTCCAAATTCAGTTTTTTCCCCTTCTTTTCCATATCTTTGTTTATTTTTCATGCCGTTGCTCTTTTTGTTGATGTCATTAATATACAAACTTACAAATTTGTAATTTTGGGACGGGCCGTCTCTAATGTTGGCATAACATGTGGCCAACCCATTTGCTATATTATTTTGTTAATTCGACTGTACATTTACATGTGTGTAAAGTTTATAAAATAGAGCAATAAAATATGACTGTTTAAACTAGTCGTAATATCCCGTTTTCGCCGTTTTAACACCTTAAGGTTTGTGTTGTCGTTATCTTACTGCGTAATCTCCATCGCATCATCACATCCTGTGCCTATGCGCATAAAATGACAAATGTGATAAAATGTTCATAGTCTCAATATTACGGTTAACATCGATTCTGATTATATATAATTTTATAAGATCTGTGGTGTTAACTGAATTTTCAAAGACATTAATTTTGCCGATACATTTCATTAAAATCACAATCTGATGTTTGATTTCAGTGTTTATTGACTTCACATTTTGCATTTAAGAGTCTCTCAACTTTTTCATTGGGTACAACGTACAAACTCGGCGTTTCCGTTATCGTACAAGTAACGGATTTCCGCATTTTACGAAATAATCATCTCACTTGACAGAGCGAATACTACAAGGCATAAAGAACTGCGAAACAACTCGTTTCATTTAAGATGTATTCAATATGGCAACACATCTCGACCAAAAACAAATATTCAGCCTCGAATTACATGTTACTTTGTTTAAAAAAAATAAATTTGTTTATGTTATTATTGTTGACAACTGTGTCTTATATGAAAATCACCAAAATGTGTTTAAAGTTACTAAAAAAATGCAAACTATGCATTATTTCAAGTTTCTAAACAAATAAATATGACCTTAGGCTAATAGTTTCTATGTTTTGTTATAAAGTTTTTAAGAAAACATTCTAGAATGAAAATTTTATATAACGATCATACAAGAAACTGTTATGAGTCTTCGTAAATCTACTTCTTTAGTCTCTCTACAGAATATTGAAATACATTTTTTTAAAGTTTATACTTGTTATACATATATGTAGGAGCAAGGAGTATTTTGAAACAATTCCTCCTACATCATTGTATCTTATTGAAGAATAAGTCGAGTTGATGCGTTATTTGTGCAGTATTGTTTCAAAAGTATCCGAAAAATATAACCGATCGTTAAAAAATCACTAAATCATTACCACTGAACAATTATTTAAGGCTTTCTGAACGACAAGTGATCCCATAAATATTATCTACATAAATTATTATGCGTGTGTATTTGAAAACAGTAATAAATACATTTGATGAAACATTAGGATTTCGTATTACAAATGAAAGTAGACCTTGTTATTTATTACTTGTGTTCATTGTCATGTAGGACATTATTTAAGTCAATCATGGAGGGTTTCAACAAATATTGTGTTAAGCAGGACATGTGTCGGTTGTTTGTTTAACCCCCTGGAGATCATAATTGAAATAAATTTCAAGTACGAAGTCGGTCCCTTGATTTATACTTTAAGTAATAAGCTTACGAAAATTACACATACAAATCAGGAATCAAAGAAAGGTCATCTACCCATTATATTTACAAGCAAACTCAATGTTATATCAATTATTAGTTATGATTGAGAATGTTCGTGCAAGGTTTTGCTGTAATGTAAGACGGGTTTATATATAGCCACAAGTACATGGGTGAAAAGTATGATACGATCTTAAACTGGAAAACGGAAACATCTTGGTAATACAGAAAAAAATTGTCACTTGGAATAATAAATTAGAACAGGGTCGAATTTTACTTGCCATTCCTGACGGGTTTTTGAGGGTTGTGTTCGAGGTTCCAGAAGGCGAAATTTTCCCTATGCAAACATCAGCAACTGAGTGGATATATCCGATTAGATACAATTATCTGACGTATTTTAAAGTTATTTCAACTGTTTTGTTATTTTACAATTGTAAGTTCGCGTCATATCATTTATAATTGATTTTGCTATGTCTGAAATACATGATAAGAATTATAGCATAGGCCTTCCCATTAAGGTCACTTAAGTCCTAAAGTAGCTGGTACATGTGATATAGTTACATGCATTTAACATCATCTCTTTAAATGTTTTTTCCCGGCATGTGACTCGTTTGAATTGAAGCATAAACGTCATTATTTATTAGTTTGAATAATAGAAAGATTTTAATTTATTTTACAGGTTTTATAAATTACCAAAATTCGGTATCGTCTTATTATTCACCTAGCGCCGACAGGCAAGACAACTTACTAGAAAACACTGTTTGATGTGCATGTTTTTGATGTTCGTGAGTTTAATAAGAAGTGATGTGTATTCTTAATGTTTAAAATTGCGTATGCTCTATAGCATCTTCACAGACGCGCCTTCAATTATATGAAGGACTTTGTGTTTGTTCTGTTCGGTGCATGCGCGTTCTTGTTTGTTCCATATCTGTTAGATGCCTTAATCTTTAGAGATTTAAGCGGTATATTTGCATCGGGCAGGTGGAAGGATATGATTGTCTGCTTTTTTTGCTGTAGGTCATTGCGTCTGTCTGTGTGACGACAGTAGGTTTACGACGTGTGTCTGTCCAGTACATGTAACCCCGTTGATATTAAGGTTTATCGAGATCGGTTTTGTAACATTCTTGTTAAAACCGTCTCATACCAGATCTGATCAAAAGTCTTCTCCATAAAACTTCTTTAATAAACGCAATGCTAACGTAGGCAAGGTTGAACAATTAGATTATTGTGATATCGTGTTTATTTATGGGTTGTGAACAAGGGTAGCGTTGATTACAGTAAAATGCTTTAAAAGTCAAAATGTATCGGATCGAATTATATCAAGATATCATCATCAAGGACTTGCATTTTGTGTAAATATTTACGATGAATGACATCCAATTACATTAATTCTTTAAGTTAAATTAACCGAAAAATAAAATTGGATTTTGTTTAGTTAATGTGAATAATGTGCCACATTATCTCATATTTGGACGAGCCTGCACGAAACATGTTCCCATAATTGCTTTTGAATAACTTAATTACACCCACTTACATCAATAAATTTTTTCCTTATTTTACTTTATATGGATAAACAATCAAAATTATCTTTTAAGGTTTGAATAATATCTGAGTTTTGCTAGACTTTCCTTTCCCGTTTTGAAATAAATGTGAGAATTTGTAATTTCCTTAATAGTTTGTGACAATTTTTAGATATAATGACTTTCCGTTAATTATACGTATTAAACTTAGGCTCTTTAAAAAGAAAATTCTTTAAAAAAAATAACTGAAGTAAATATGGATTTTGCTGTGCAAGTTTTTTTGAACATTTTTTTGTCTTTTTATAGAATAAAAAGATGTTATTCTTCATTAAACGCATACTGCTCATACTTAAGTTTTCTATGCCCGAGATGTCAAGACCCTCTATTTAGACGGTTTTCAGGACACAGAAAATTTGGTCTTAATTGTAGAATGGTCGTTATTTAAGAGTAGAAAATATTGCAAAACTGCAAAATGGGGTATTGTATATTTTTATTTTTGACAGGGACTTTATTTCGAGGTGGTCTTAATGATGAGTTTTACGGTTCGCTCACCTGTAGAGCCAATACCATTTCGAGGGGTCAGTGGAAGACTATTGTAACACCTTCTTTATTTTAATGTAGTTACAATAGTCTTGCACTGCCCCCTCGATTTGAAATTCTAAGAAGCGCTATTTAATGTGCAGTGTGGTTGCCGTTAAAGTTTTCCCTTGGAGGATGTTCCGGTTAGCTCAGTTGGTAGCTTTTTCGGAATTGCATGTCTTTCGCTGTCACGGTACTGTTTCGCTCCCAAATAGAAGCAATATCATTTGAAATAATGCATTATGTGTCATTTTGGTAAAACTATTATTACTGGTACCTATGAAAATTGCAAGACAACACGAATCATAAGAGTTAAGAAATAATAAATAGCTTCTGGTGGTATTTCGCAGGATTAATCACGGGGCGGAACTCAGATGCGTGAGTATTTATTGATATATATCTTCGCATCTGAACGACGAACAGTGATAAATCCTGTAATATATCACCGGAAGATGAAATTATCATTTCAATTTTAACTCGGCAAAATTGAGTGAACAATCGAAATAATTTTAACCGATTTAAAACGCGTTTGTTTTAAACGAAAATGGGTTAAAAAGGTGTTAGTTTTTACTCCCTTAAAGTTAACATCTCCATAATCGAAAATAAATAACTCAAAAAATAACAAACTCGAATACATGACAAACAAACTGCGTATCATGTAATCTCCATTCGTTGTTTTAACCGTAATTTTCATTCCAATGGTTTAATACCTTCACCAGGGAATAAAATATAACAGCGGAAATGACGTGAAGTCGTTAAAATTGCGCGTTAAAGCCACATTAACTTTGCCACAAAACAGCGGAAAATAGTAAAAATTATTGTATGATATTTTATGTAAATATATGAATTATACATTATGCTACTACTGTGACATCGTCATATCACACGCGGGTCAAAATTTCACGTATTATGTTCTATCTTAAATGCACGTGACGAAACTAATCCGAGCAGGAAACCAAGCGAAAAATACAATTGTCACGTGATCATTTTATACCGACCGGTGTTGATGGAATAGCCGTGCCCACGCGCGGTAATATACCTCTGCTTTTATCACTGCAAATTTAATGGGAAAACGTCGAGTTGTGTTTCAAAGTCATTTGCATGGTTTATATATTATTCCCTAATGAAGGGTTTAAACAGTTGGAATGAAAACTACGGTTCAAATAACGACTCAAAAGTACTGGATGAGCGATTTGATGGACATGCAAGTCGTTCAGATGATTCACACCTTGTAATATATACTGATGCATCTGAACTCGGCCCGTGATAAATCCTACGATATATTACCGGAAGCTATTTATTACTTCTTAATTGTAAAACATGTTAAAAGAATTTCCGTAGACATATTTAGACAAAAATGTTACACGCTATAGCAGTATGAGGTTAATGGCCTTCGCGCCCATTATAGATCCGAAATTAGCCTGTGCGCAACGGTGTAGACAGTTCAGGGTATTCACTGTTTGCCTATAAGTCGGAGAAGCGTTTCAGATCGAAGAAGTCCACAATTCGACTATGGTCTGCACATTGCCACCTGGCGTAAACAGACTGTACCAATATTATGAATTTCAATGTGACAAATGACAAAATGATAAATAAATCATTTTCTGAATTTAGTCTTGTCTTACAATGTACATGTAAATTGCAATACGATGAGATACTTCACGAGTGACCTTTATTCATTAAATCACTATTTTATGTTGTGATTTGAATTAATTTGATCAATGTACTAAATCAAACCTTCCATTTTGAACTAAGAATTCGATCAGTTCGAATGCAAGCTTATTCATTTCGCACTCGTAAATTGGATTGTTGCAGCTGTCTTTGTCGAACGCAAAATCTACAACTTCAGAAATTTGTTTAAATTCCTCTTCTCCTTTAAGACTCTCTTTTGAAGACTGTGTTGGGGGATGCCTTTCCGACTTGCAATGTATTACGGCAAGAAGTATTCGTTGAAACTTTTCTTCTGAAAAATATTAACACTGTTATTTTCTTAGAACTTGAAACTGTAACGAGGTATTCTGTCTGTGATAACTAGAATCTGTTTTACTTTCAGTTGGTGTTTAGTCTCTTAAACATACATATTATAATAAATAGGTTGTATTTGTTTCCTTAATTGATATGTTTTTAGGTTTTCATGCCCAAAATCATATAAAATATAAATTAAAAAAAAACAACAACTCGAACTTTATTTCAAGGAATTCTAATAGCTTTTCATATAAGAATCAGGTTCAGTTTTTGGATTGTGGTAAAATGATAAATAGTTCCATCTGTACATGTGGCAGTAAAAACACTCAACAAAACTAAACAATTAACATAATGCGATTAAGAAGCATATGACATACATGTATAACAACATATATTATATTTGCACCGTGCATATTTTTCATAGGCTTACCCGAATTTCCTCGATCCTGCGCGACTTTGCAGTTTTCGCAAGGTAATGACTGGGCAAGGTGATTGATGCCATAAGTAAAAGTTACAAACTATACTTGGGCTACAATTCGATACGTGTGTTGTCAAAGATTGTTGAATATTTTTTAATTACTGAACAAAAGTGTAAACTTACCAGTTTTTACATTCAAATATTTTGTTCAGTGGTGATGTATTTTATCTTTCATTTAATTTGTGGTATTTGCACATATCTGGACATTTGATAAAGCGGGAAAATGTGTTTTTTTCACAGGGTCAAGGTTATCTTCTCTTTGCTAAATAGTAATGAGATCGGTATTTGTTACAATAAAAGTCTCAAACTGAATATTTGACTTCAACTTTAGAAGTTTATGACGTATAGAGAAGGAATAATACAATTTTAAAAGACCAATGTTGCAAAGAAATACGATACAGTCACTTAAATATCCTTTTAACAAATTACCTTCCTTTTAATCAAAATCAGAACAAAATCCAACGCTTAATATTCCACAACCACATAATCGTTTTCGTTGTTTATTTTTTTTGAAACCGATAGATATTGAACCGACTACTGTCATCATAAACATATTGGTGATGAAATTCTATCAGATATTTGCATTCACTGGCATCATTTATACACTCAACCAAAGTTCTAATTGGTCGTTAATTGTATATGTTTACAATGTATGCTAGTTTCGTTTCTTCCCAACGTCAATAGAGGTTGTGGAAAGAACTGCTTTGTCTTAAAATCAATTATCTAATGTCTTAATTATTATATTTTTATTGGTTGTTTTCTTAAAAGAATACAATACCATTTACGTACACCACAGTGCCAAAATTAAAACGGTCTTTCATTGAAAGGGAGGTAATTTTAAGATTGGATACTTGGAAAGGAATTTTTAAACACATTAAATTTTGCTGTTGATCAATCAGAATTTATGTTTTCCTACTAATAAGGGGTCCTATTAAAACAAAACAAGAAATTTAGAGCAAATTTCTGTTTGCTTGACCTTTTTATGCAAGAAATGTATTTTCAGCAAAATTAGGGATAACTCTCGCCAAACTGTTTCAAAGTCAATTATTAAAAAATTAAAGCTTAAGTTGGAGACTGTTGTTGGCATATGATCATTCATAAAGAGTGAATTAAATGTCTTTCTAATAAAAAAATCCGGACAAAAAGTGACCAAATAGAAGTTTGGGTGAGTGTATGATAGGAGTTTTCCATGCTATTTTTGTAAAGCTTTCATTTTGTTTCAGAATATATATCGTTATAAGAAAAGCAAAAAGGAACAACCAACTATTCACCTAAGTCCTTGTGTTCTGTTTATCGAAATATGAATGAGGAAGTTTATGATCTTAAAAGTCGAAAACTATGTTCGACTAAATGAAAACAAGCCTTGAATTTAGAACTGTTTCATAGAAAAATTTAAACTGATTTCACAAAGTTTTGCTTCGAGGTATTATTCTTAACCAAATATCAGTCGGTGGCTGTTTTATCAATATGGTCGTCATTTAAAGTGTTTTACAAGAGACTGTTGCGGTTTTGATCGTCTAAAAACAAAACATTATCCATCTCTTTATGTATATAACTAAGTTTTGGCTGGTTAATGTTATAACATGTCTTCCTTTCTCATAGTTAACGGCATAAATTTGGTGTTATTTCCACGTTTCCCTACTTCATTAAGGTCCTTCGCTCTACACGGATAAGTTCGATCAATAAGCAGTGTCTGTTATTAGAGAGACCATATTCAGAAATTAGCAAAGCTTTAGTAAGTATAGAAAGTCCATTTTTAAATCTTTCAAAATAAGTATTACTTTTTTAAGTTTAATGTCAATATGATCTTGAAAGGAGAAGGCACAAAGTGACTATAGCTAAACGCCACATAGACTAGCAAACTCATGTATAAATTAAATGAAAATTTAACCATATTTGGAAATCAAAACTTACTTTTAATATTCAAGACTGTATTCCTTGCATCTGCTTGCAGTCTAGAATGATTATTGCAAACTACAATAACGAGGTTGGAATTGACCAAATCTTGATTAAACTCAGCAACTGTAGTATTCAGTAGGCAGATGTTCCGGGTTTCAAGCTTTAATTGTAGATTTTTAATGAAATTTTTTGTTGCATCAGATGAAAGTGTGTCCATCACCTGAACAGTCATCATTTTAGCGTGGTCTTTGGCTGCTTTTGTTGATACTGTCTTATTATCATTCATCTGATTCATCGTCAAACACGTTTTCTTCTTATACAACGCACGCTGTTCTGTGTGTAATGCTAGCCCTAAGATAAAATATCTTAATATTGAGGTGTTACTGGAAAAGGTATCACTTTTTGCAAGTTTTAGTTCTTTGATTGTCCTAAAGGAACCCCTTTCCTGGAAATCTTGCATCGGAAACAGATTTAACACAGCATTTAATAATTATAAACATTAAAATTTTGAAATATGCACTGTGTAAGAACAACTATTTGATGAAGAGGTCGACTATATCAATCCAACGTAGCTTACTTTTAACGTAAACGCAAAAAAATCAACACTGCAATTTAAGCTTAAATAAAAGCATTTATTTTCAACAGGAAATTAAGGTATGACCATCCTAATGAATACCTATATCAAGAAGAGTATCCAAGGGAGGTAACTATAGTAGTAAATTAGCTTAGAGTTCTGTCATGCAAGAGGACCAGGGTTCAAATCCCACTGGAAGCTATTTTTTTTTTGTAAGCCTAGAGCTTAAATAATTGGCATATTTCTTTTTTTCCTGTGTAATTCTGTCATTGAATATAAAATTCTCATGATTTAAACTAAAATAAGCAAAATAATCAAGATTAAAGGAGTTTTCGCTATCGGAATAGAGTTTTTTCAAGTCATCAATTTGAAAATTTCTAAAACTGGACGGTAAACTTCTCTGAAATTTTGTTTAAATTTTGTTTAAGGTATAGAGTTAAAAAATGGTAAATTTTTGTATATTGCACCAATCAGGATTTTGCACAACTTTCATTAATTTAGTCTCGTGAAATATAAAAAATGCATTTTTAAAATTTATTTGGTCAAAAAATGTCATTTTAAGATAAATTCTGTATTTATATATTATATCTTAAATTGGTTTAGTAAAATATAACATATTTTGGATAAACTGTAAAAAATTAGGGTTGAATTTATCAATAACAAAAATTTTTGTCACCGATTAAAGAATTTGGATACTTTCACGTTTTTTCTCACTTTTTTAAATAAAAAAAGCTAAAAATCTCAAAAACTACACGGTGAAAATCATTAAAATTTTGCATACAAGTCAGTGGTATGAAGCAGTTGATGAAAAAATAATCAGATGTTGGATTCTTAATAGTGCCCATTAGGATGGTCATACCTTAAAGTAACAATATTATTATTTTATACACCTTTTAATTAACCAAATAAGACGTTCTAATTGTAACATGTGAGCGACACATGTGGACATTTCGGTTAATCCCTGTCATCGCATTCTTGTTGATTTGATTCAAGGTGTCTGATCACGGAAATGTCATTTCGTAATCGCTTCTTTGCTTGAAATGCTATTCACTTCTTATGTTCTATATTTTTGTGTACTTGCGCATCAACATTGTAGTTTATGAGTGGATGGGAATAATTTCACCTAGGCAACCTGTGCTTTTTTGTTTATATGAAAAGCTTATGGCATTTTATAGCGAAATGGTTAAGTAGTCAGTTACTTTACTGAAATAGTGCTGAGGAGATTGGTGTTTTGGACAACAAGTGAATTTTGCATAATCAGGAATGGCCGCATTCCGTTGACATAGCCTCTCCACATAGCCTAAAAGTAGTATTGAGAAGAAAGCATATATTAATTATATAATGATCAATTTCAAAATAGAACAATTAACGAAAATGAGAACCCGATGTGTTACCGCATTGGAACCCATTCATTGAGGCACTTTGTGCTTGCTGTTTTATATGAGAACATTTAAAATAGAGTTAGGACTCTTGGTGAAAAATTGCGTCGACACTGAACGTTTCAAGGCGGTGATTTTTCAGGTTCTCAGTTCGTAATTTATTGACAGGGTGGTATTATTCATAATATAATAAAATATTTTTTTCATTAAATTAAGACTGGACAAAAGAGTGTTCACAATGTGGCCATTTCTGCTATGCATCATTTGTGTATGTTTCACTTGCTAAACGTAAAGAAACGTCTGGAACTATGTAAGTTGCATTTACCTTGATTACTGTAACAAGCTTTGTGTTCGTGGGTTTCACGGTATTCACGGTATTCCTGTCAACAAAGACTTATAGTATATTGTTACTCTGATTGTATAAAATGAATTATTATTACCACCAATTTCTATATCTTGCGAAAATCAACAAATTTTGTTTAAAGTAAATTTAAGGATAAATTTAATAAATCTATTATAAAAGAAAACTGCAAATAAATTTCGAAGAGCAAACAAACGCCCTAGAAGACTAAATTTAAATCTACTGCCCTCTCGCCGTTAAAAGCATCCTTCTGTTAAATGATTAAAAAAAATCAGTCAAATTATTAACCACTAAATTTGAATTATTACACTCATCAATATATGCGGGATGCTTTCAAACAATACCTTGCATTGTTGTAATATTGTGTCCATTGTAGTTTTAGGAAGTGTAAGAGAGTTTTCGTCACCAACTTTAATGGAATTCACCTGAAGAACAACCACCAAAAAGTCCTCAGTAATACGAAAATATTGGGTGTCAGAAAAGAGAGGTGACCGTAACACTTTTATACTTTTAAAATGTTGGTTTATTGTTGGGTAATGTACACATAAAACAAAAGCCGAAGTTTGATATGGTTACAGATGCGAGTTTTATCACAGTAATCAAAATACAGTAACCTGATATTCTTTTCAGAAATTTATATGTTTTCTATATGTCTGCTGATGTAAATGTTTTACCTGCAACGGGTTCAATAAACAGTCAATTATTTCAGTGAATGTTTAAAACATAATGAATATGATACGGGGAACGGTATAACAATTTGGTTTACATTTTCTCTAGGTCACAAACGCCATAAAACATGAGTGTTAATCGAAAAATACAATAAGGAAGATTCATTATTACTGTCTTATGCACATTTACGTTTGGGATCGCTAAAAAGGACACAGTTTACTTGTAAAAGTATAATTGCGAAATATGAATTAAAATGATTTAGCTTTATCTAAATACACAGGATCAATACGTATAAAATCGATACTGGTTTCCAGTCTAAATGTAAAGGACAACAACCCGAGGTAGGCATTAACACAAATGTTCATTACAGTCTATAAACCGGACCAATTAAATTTATCCTGTAGTATGTTCATATTTGTCGTATTCGGCGAGTTTCAAATGATATGGATCCAAACTGAAAATCGTGCGATGACGGCATCTGGCCGTATAATTCCAAGCACGACAATAACTGAGCAAGCGGGACAACACCACAAAGATGGGCAAGGCATGGATAACCTTAGAAACGCGGAATTCTTCTACACAGTGTACCGATTAATTCTGATAACACTACTGACTATTTGCTCGGACAGACTTTCTACGGCCACAACAATGCACAAACAGTGCTGCTTTTAATTGTAAAAATGTGATATGTATACGTCCACACTAGGGACCGAAACCATGTGAACATGTGAAAAGAAACTTAAGATAGAAAAACGATAACACATGTAGAATTAACAAACATTCTAACGCGACGTTTTTCCTATTGAATTTGCTGTTAATTATTACACGATAATACATACCTTACTATTAATAGTAACAAATTCATATAGTAATTTTGGCTATTATTGCCCAGACCGGGGCATTATCATATAATCGGCCCTCACGCGAGGGCTGATATCACGATATCAGCCCTCGCGTGAGGAGCGCGTGACGTCACAATATTTCCGTTTTGTTTTCAATCGTCAAGAAATCATCTATTTAAACAGAAGATTTGTAATGATTAAATCTAAAACTGAAATGTACGTAGAGATCTACCAGAGAAATATCCCGATTTAAAATCACGTTTCCTCCAATATTTTTGTCTTATCGTTTTCTCCATACTTCGGTAGAATAAAACCTATTTGTTGAAGATAATCGAAGCTCGCAGCAGTGGTATAAGTATGAAACACTCTTAAATCATAGCCTTTACAGACTCATACCACGTTAAACACTTCTACCATTCATTATTAAAACATATTCCGTCTTGTCCAATTATTTTGCAATGAAGTTCTTGTTTAAAAGCAAAATGAAAAGAAACACTCAACCGACAGTGATTTGCTTTGTTTGAAAAGTAAACATTCGTCGAATTACGTCACATGTTAAACTTAAATGACGTAATACTTGAATCGTGACGTAGTGCTCGTTCAATTAACAAGTGCTCGCTCAAGAAGCTGAGTGAACATTTTACACTGTTTACAAAATTAAAACAAACAACATATTTTGTTTATTTTTGTTTACAATAAATAAATTTGTGAAAGCTGTTTAGAAATTGTTATTTTTTACTGATTTTAATAAAACTAACGAAATCAGCTGATTTTGTTTTTGAAACATAGCCGATAGTTCGGGTCTGAAAATTCTTTACATGAGACATACAGACTTGCTGCCAATAAGAGAGGGAAGCGGGGGTGTGGGGGCGAGAGCCCCCATTTAATTTTACCATAAACATTTGGATATCTTACCAACTTAAACAGAAATAACTTACCTTACATTGGAAATCATCTAAGCTGGATGAGGAGATGTTTAATATATTTCGCAAGGGTTTAGACTTTGTAGCAACGTTAAATTCAGTAATTTCTAACTTTCTTTTTCTGTAATTTGCTATCTCTTTAATTGTTGGATTAAATTCTGAGTTGTAAACCTGCTTCACTAAATCAAGAAATTTCAAAAAAAGGATCAGAACTGCCCAGCAAATACTTTTTTCTTAGTAAATACAAATACCGGCTGAAATATTAATCATACAATGTTTTTACTGTACCATTTATTGGCAATGATCTTTTTAAAGCTCGCCATGAACTTTCAATAGTGTTTGTATGCGCACCAGTTTCTGGGTCTTTAAAATTGATTGAATGGTTCACCGTCCGATGTTCATATCCTTCTTGCCCTAGCTGGCCATATACTTTCCAACAATCGCTTATAATTGTACTTTCCGGTAAAATATTCTCTTTTATTATAGTTACCAGAGTATCTGGTGTTCTATCTGCAACACAGTGAAAAAAAATCTTTGCTCTCTCTGCCAATACCCCCCAAAACCCACACACCATCAACCCTCTTTCCACGGTGGTACTTTCTCTTCCCAAACTTACTTTCGTCAATCTCCACTACCCTTCCGACACCCCCTATCTTTTGCGAACTCTTCTCTAAAATAATAGGTCTGCACCTCTCTGCTAAAATTGTACCAGTCTACAATTGTTTGTAGTGCAATTTCTAGTTCATGAATTACGAATTCCTCATTTGCTTTGTATACCCAGAAATATGTAATTAAAACTATCTTTCAAGGGTCAAATTGCTGTTGGAAAACCAAGAACTATGTCTTATTGATACTTTTTTCCACAAGCCTTGTTAGAGCACTTCCAAAGGCAGTTGTCCTTGTTGAAACTGGAGTCAATTCTCCAAAACGACCTTTCTCACAAAATGAACACAGTTTTCCAGCCAAATTTAACATTAACCCTAATCTAAATAACCATTCAATTAATTTTTTCATTTCTTTCTGTTATTTTAAAAAGAAATCTCAATTTTATGCTGGACATTCATACTGTTTGACACTTGTTTGTTGACATTTCGAATGCTCATCGTGGTTCCTGTGACATCCCAAGTCACGTGATCTGTCAAAATTTTAATTGTATTCAAAATGGCGACCGTTGTGTATTCAGCAATGTCCTCCGGGATTAAATTACTATTTATTAGTATTATAAATATAATATTAACGTAAAACAGACGAGAAACACGATGTTTGCATTATTTTTACGTTTTAAGCCTGTTTTTAAGAGATTGTCGCGTATCGCCCGACGATCACTTAGAGAAAGGCGCCGAAAATACTTTTTCTTTGTGACACGCGCGCAAACTCGCTTTTTATTTAGAATATTGGGTTCCGCTAAACTAGATGTGTCCCTTGAATCTTTTAATTATTATCAGTTTTTGAATTATGGAGATGTTTAGGGAGTAAACACTAACTGCCGACCATATAACCAATTTGCGTTTATTACAACGCGCTAAAATTAAGTTATGATAATTTCGCTTCAGATGTGTCCTGTTAGAATTGAAATAATCAATTGCTTCCGGTGGATACCGATGGATAATTCGCGGGGCGTCGTTCAGCTGCGTAGATATATATCCTTACGCATCTGAAATCCGCTCCGTGAATTAATCATGCGATAACTCACCGCAAGCTATTGATTATTTCTTAAGTACTGATGTTATACTGACAAACAAATTTAACTAATGTACATGTCGATTACAGCCTTTGAACAGCCAGTGGCAACATTAACATGACCTACTGGGGGGGTTGTTGAGAAAATGTATGTAATATCACTTTCAAAACGTATCCCAATTCTAGCGAATGTTAGGTTTTTGTTGTTTTTTTAAGTACCAAACCTGACAGTATTGTATGTTCATGTCTAAACAAAACTTATCATTTTATAAGAGCCTTACGTGACACAGAGACTGCAGAAATAGGACCACATTAGCAGAAATAAAAAAAAAAACTACAGTGTGAGTATGTTATGTAAACGTTGAAAATTTCAAACAAAACTGCCAACTATTTTTAAAGTTAAAAAATCAACTATTGCAGTCGTTCACAATGGTGTTTGTACTGATATCAAATTATTTATGTATAAATTCTAATTTTAAAAGACAGTAAACTTTCTATGTACTGTTATTTTTTCAAATGCCAATGATAAGATTTTATGTTTTATGATAAGGACATGACAGAGTGTGTTCAAACATATTTTATAAATGCGCTTTTCAATATACATCACGTTTTGAAATTAAAATATTTCCTCATTTCGCCCAATTTTTCGCAGTCACAGTCACATTATGTTCATTTCAAAAACACCAACTTGAAGTGAATACCTTGAGCTCTGGTCCAATCATTTTCAAAATATGTTTACGAAGCACCACCGAACCGTCGAGTTCATCATTCGAAACACTTAGCTGTAATTTACACAAATGCAGTGAAATTAAAAGCAATATCGTACATATAAAACAAAACATGTTGCAGTTTTGAAAGCAGCTGATATAGTCAATGCCGACATGGTAAAAGGAAGGAGGAGATTTTTCTGACCGTTTTCAGACCAGAGCGACCGAGTTCGTTATCACTTTTTTCAATATTTAATCGATGTTACCAGTGTAACCAATGTTACCACCAACGTAACACCAACTTAAGGGTGAAAATAATCTCATAAAATATCTGAACAGAAATCTACGAAATCAAATGTACCGGCATGTTACCAATATGTAACCAAATCATATATGTAACCATATGCATATCAGGAATCGCCACATTCAGAAAAACAGCTACCCCACCCAGTCAAGAGAGAGGGAGAGAGCATGGTTAATAAAATGATCTGTTTCACAAATGACACCACTAACAATAAACAAAAATGAGAACCCTAGGAGTTAACGCCTTGGAACGGTCAGTGGCAAATCAAATTGCCACTGGGGGTTTAAACCAGGTTCTAGAGTGCACCAACCTCACACTTGCCCCAACAGGATCTCATATCACAAAACAAATACAAGTTGTCTTGGTGAAACAACTCAAAACCATTTATTGGCTCAACAATGTTGCATGCAAAAGCACACAAACACATAAATCATAAGAATCTAATAGCATTGCAAAGCCAAAAAGCGGGTGCTCAATGATCTTACCGAGACCAGAGCTCCTGGAGTAAAATCAGCAAGAGCACGATGACAGGGAGAAAAGAAACAAATCGAGCTTCTAGGTTCTTTTAAGAAAAGATTTGCCCATAAACCTTCATAAACTCTTAAACCCCTGCCACCGTCGTGCAACCGAAGAGATAAGCATAATGATCAACTGTAAAAGGGTTAATCACCAGGCATGCAGAGCGCTGTAAAATATCACGTTGGTAACCTTTCTTCTTTAAAATTACAGATGGTTTTTAAGAATAACCGGGAGAAATTTACATTGCCCTTTATCATCTTTAGTTAATAAATTTAATCTCTATAAAACTGGTTGTGAAATACCTTGTTGCAATAGTGATTTTAAACTGCACCTGTATTTATGAATGAGATCTGGGTATCCACGATAAAACTTGCAAAATGTTTTTCTTAATTTGTGATACCGATGACCTTGTTTTAAAAGTTTTTCTGTAATGCAAAGATTACGTTCATTGAAATCATTAATATCGTTGCGTTTTTCTTAATAACATACAATAAAGCTTTTTTCTTAATAACAAACAATGTCATGCAGATTTGTTTGAAACGTTGGAAACAATGATTCCATTATAACCAAAGCTTGTGTAAGCTACAATATTACAACGGCTTAAATGTTTAGGACCAATGAGGCCTTTTCTAATTTTGAAAATTATGTTCATCGGTATTTAACAATGTTTAAAAGTAAACTCTGTTTAAAGTATAAATCTTACCCAATTTGCGATAACATTCACAGTTGTAGGAAGATGTTGAATTGCACCAAACACCTGCAATGAAATATGAATGACTAAGCACTATTTAAATCAATGTTTTGCATGTCTAAAACTCGGTTACTTACTGGTCTAGGATTGACAAAGTTAAACATTACTAAATCCCAAGTTTTGGAATTTTAAATATTGCTATGCAAAAAGTGTGTGTTTGTAGTATCTTGCAAGAGTTGAAAACTTGATCATCTGACCTACAACAAGGTTTAACAAAATACATTGTTCGTGGTTTTGATCTGATAATAAAATCCGGATTTTCAATATTTTAAATTAAACCAAACATATAGAATTGATTTAAGTTTAGCAAATGCAGCGGTGAATTATTTTCAATTTTGAATTTTGATGTTTCGTGAACGACTTGTGTTGAATTTTTTTTGACAACTCCTTCATGTAAAATTCTTCTTACGTCCGGTTAAAGCAAGCGGTCAATAACTTCAACATAATTTTATTGTTATTACTGCTTTTTTGCACTAAAAGGACGAAAACTAGTGTCAAGTAAAAAGAAAACTTTAATAAACTGATAAGTGTTTAGTAGGAATGACACAATTTGAAATAAAAAATCGAGTACAGGTGTTTTCTTCCTACAATTTATACGTATTTAAATCGTATTCTGTGATTTTGATATTCCACCCAGATTAAAATCGCATGCAAGTATTTGACTTCTAAGAAAACCTAAATCCCATAGTTTATAGGCAAGTTTCTTTGTCAAAATAAGTTTACTACAATCATCTCGTTGCATGTAACATATAAATTATAAAATGGTGTCATTGTAAATATAAATAATATTGATCCACTGCCTACAAAAGCACATAAATAACTATATGTCGTTGACTGATGTTATATTGTTTTTAAATTATTAAAAAATACGTGTACATAATTACACACAAATGATTTTTAACAACAAAATTGTTAATTTCTCTATTTTAACAAGAAGTTTTAATAAGTTTCATCTTTAAATTGGATTTATAACCAAAGATCTATGTTCATGTACTGGATTCGGAATAGCAAACAGATCATTTATCACATTATATCATAATGTTTTACGTGTCCATCTTATTTATTGAAATTCAATAGAACGGATATATAAGTTGATGTTATAATCAGAACATTTAATACTTGTAGTTCTAACAAGAATATTATAAATTTTGTAAAACAACTTATTTATATTTCTTTTAAATATCAAAACCATTTTGACACTTTAAATTTAATACTTGAAACAAATTTGTAGTTTAACGAATTCGCTTACAATACATGACATCTTAACAATAAATTGTATGACTTTGCTTTAAATGGAACACGTACAGCTGACACTTGAAATGACTCCAAAGGCTGAGTTTCTGTTGCTGTTGAGTTTCGGGAAATATCGATCTGGGTTCCTGTTGATTTCAGGAAGATGTCGTTTTGTGTCTGAGTTTCTACTGACTGAGGATGGTCGGTTTGAGTTTCTGCTGACCTCAGGGAAACGTCTGTTTCAGTTAATGGTTCTGCTATAAATTTAAAAGTTAAACATGAAAAGTGAAAAACTTAATTTCTGTTAACAGACAAATAATTATAGAGAAAAACTTAGATAATAAATATTTACATGGTCAATTATGAAAGTAAAATATCACTAAAAATTACGGTATTACTTTGGAGCTTGTTTACCTATGTGTGTAATTTAAATCGATATTTTATGATCAAACTAACGCATAATTGTCTGATCAGGTTCTCAAATGTACAAACAAATACACATTATCCAGTTTATTAACAAACTATCTTGCCAAGTAAACAGTATTGATTGTCAAAGCACACACAATATGCAGCTAATGACACTGTCAAGCAAAACAGCAAAATGTGTGTACTCGATGAATTAATTGAGATCGGAACACCTGGTTTTAAACAGGAAAGTATGGTGACAGGAAAAACAGATAAAAAATAGGTTACTTAGTCAATTTTAAAATAGATGAATTTAAAATTGCTTTATTATAAATGTATGTTTAAGATTCGGCAATAAATTGTAATGTGCTATTTTATTCCAATATACTCAGAGACGCTTTACATTTGTACAACGAAATAAGTGAAATATGCATATCAGGGACGGCCAAATCCAGCAGACACAGCCTCCCCAAACAGCCAAACAGTAGAGAGCTGTGATCGAACAAGCAGAATAGAAACTGTAGTAATTGCCAAACATTATCAGACCCAGTTTAATTGGTACGTGTTATTGGTCAATTTCGCATTTTACAGAGCATTTGAAATAAAATTAATTAAAAGATAATATCATTTAATACGATACGATACGAAATGTTTATTTGTATAAAACATCAAACGATGTTTATAACAATACAATAGAATACATGTAATACATTAAATGCGACACACCACTGATCAACGGTTTAAGATTCACGTCAAACAGATGCATTTTCGAATCTGTTCATAGCATAAACTATAATTAACAATTACCTTTTATTGGAACCTTCAAAAACAAATTGGCAGCGTGATGTATAACGGCCTAAGGAATAAAATATGGAATATCGTAAGCTGTTAAAAAAAGATTTGATATGTGAGGTTAAAAAACAACAATGTATAATTATGTTCTTATTCATTTAGTACTTGAATTCACTGATATATAACACAATGCAAACATGTCAAACATGGACGAAGATATTTTCTCATGTAAAATCTGAAAAGAACGTGTAAAAAATTCGTCCGTGAAATTAAGTCCTTATTATAATTAAACTGAGTATATTCGATGTCGTTTATTATCAGATAATGAGGTTCAGAGGTTTGGCAAGCTAAGCTGGTGGCGAGCTCGGAATTATATGACTAGGCGCCGTTGCGAGTTGGTTCCCGGTCTCTTTTTATATCATTTACATCTACAATTACAAAAACGATGTAAGTGAAGTTTGGCAGCCATAAAACAGTCTCCCCGTGCAAATTTATCAGTACTATTAAACTGTAATAGCACAAGTGGTTTACCGGTTTAATATACTAATGATGACACTACGAAGAGTTTTCCGGGAAACCTTTTACTTAATAGAGTGTTTCCCTGCTAACTTAGCTAGTAGCTAGCTCGGAGGTATGAGGTTAGATGCTGTCAATTTGCTTCGATTCCCGGTTTTTTATCATTATAAATCAATTACCTGTGTAAATGTTTGCATCACATATCCTGAACGTAAGCAATACATACCTTTAACGAGATTAGACTAGTACTAGTGCTGTCAATTATATAATGATCATCTCTTGGCTGTCGCAATGATTTTATCAGCTAAAAATAAAAATGAAGACATCGTATCAGTTATCTTTTGTTTCCTTAAAATAGGGATAAAGATTCACTGTGTAACACAATCAATTCGCATGTTTACTATATATGCATCATTTGATTAAATAATGTAATAAAATACATATTATACCTGAACTTTCACATAAATTTCTTTACAATTTCATCAGTCCGAGTGTATTATAAGAATAACAGTCATAAAGTCTATGACATCTTTGAGGACCATATCATCGATTATATATTCATACATTTTTACAAATAGGTATATATTATGGAAAGTCTTTATCAGTTTTTATTTAACACTTGTACGCGTTTTATTAATCATCACTGGAAATGAATATTATTACTGAATTACCAAACACTTTATTTATTCATAAAACGGTTAATATTTTAATTTGATTTCAAAAAAAGCTATTCATTTTAAGATAAATTAACTTGTTCTCAATAATATTGGATCCTCATACTCATACAACTAACGTTTAGTTTTTGTCTCCAAAATAGTGAACATTAATTTTTAAAAGGGTGTTATTTTCATAGAGATAGGTGAAAAAGGATCATTGAGATCTATCGAACACACCAAAAGCACTTTAATCAAGGGAAAATTAAATTTGTTGGTAACGTGTAACCATTATAAAAATGAATCAATGCTGCTTTTAAAGATCAAATTACCATTCTTTCAAACAGCCCCAATTGCTCTTCGATTTGTTTTGCTGCTGACTGACAAATAATAATTGTTCCATCTTCTTGACATCCAACCGCATCTAGCTATAATAAAAAAGTTTAGTAGGAATGTCATGAAAGCAGCTATTACATAACGTTCGATAATTCAACATGTTCTAAAAAATTTTACCAAACATATCTAGAGAAAAACATTCCGGATTCCGAAAATATAGATTTTGTTTTTTTTAATTTAACATTTTTACTAGTATCTTAATTTACGGGAAGTTAACGAAAAAGCTTCTTTTTTTAATTACTAAGATGGAATTTCAAAATCACAAAACAAGACTCAGGTAACTTTACATTAAAATTTAAAGGATTATGGGTATAAAGTATTTTGATATTTCTATTAAAGGTTTGCTTTGTACAATATTACCGCATTCTTCAACATATCTGCTTGTTGTTCAATGCTCTGGAAACAGAGAAACAATCTGTTTGAATGCATGTCTAGCATAAACAAATCGAAGACTCTCTAGAAAATTTAACTTTAAAGTTGTGAAACCTATGGGTTATTTTTTAATTCTACCATGCATAGTATACCTTCGCAAAAATGTGACAAATAAAGACAACAAATGACACGATATTTGTTTTCAAATGCAGAACTGCTTGTGATGATGACGTTTCCTACATTTAGCAGGCTGTGAAGTCCTCCGTAACAAGATATACAATTGCATTGGTTTAGTTCATTCGAGAGACCTTTTAACAGCATCATGCATGTATACAAAACTCCATTTTATCAATAATGTACAAGCATAAACATTATTTAACAGCATCATGCATGTATACAAAATACAATTTCATCAATAATGTGCAAGCATAAACATAATTTAAAAATGAGTCAGGTCTAAAACAAATATGTTATTGAAAAAAAGCGATATATGCATATCAGGAATCGCCACACTAAAAAAACACAGCCTCCCCACGCAGCGAAAAAGAAGAGAAGAGAGAGAGAGATCATGTATTATATAAGTATGTCAATTCAAATAGGACGCCACAAACAATTAACGAAGTCTCTTTCATAACAGTATAAAAACAGTTCAGCAACAAGGGGTGCACAATTAGTACCCATTGGAATGCCTATAACTTGTTTATAAATAGAGGTACCAAATCTCAAATAAATATTATCCAATAGAAATGAGAGCGCCTGGATAAGGACTTGACAGGTCCATGAAGTATAATTATCATAAGAACCATCTGTAAAAATGCTCTATGTTCATTACAAGCGATAAATGTTTTATTTTCTCTAGCAAAAGTTTTTTCAATGAGACTGGTAAGCCTTTATGAGTTTATGAAAGTTTATGGGGAAATCTTTTCTAAAAAGAACCTAGAAGCTCGATTTGTTTCTTTTATCCCTGTCATCGTGTTCTTGCTGATTTTACTCCAGGTGCTCTGGTCTCTGTAAGATCATTAAGTACCCGCCCTTTGGCTTTGCAATGCTATTAAATTCTTATGTTTATATGTTTGTATGCTTTTGAATGCAACATTGTTGAGCTGATAGGTGGGTTGGAGTTATTTCACCAAGACAATTTGTACTTGTTTTGTGATACGAGAACCTGTTGGGGCAAGTGTGAGGTTGGTGCACCCTAGAACCTGGTTTAAACCCCCAGTGGCAATTTGTTTTGCCACTGACCGTTCCAAGGCGGTAACCCCTCCGGTTCGCACTTCCGTTATTTGTTTGTGGCGTCCAGTTTGAAACTGATTTTGTAATATCATGCTCTCTTTTCCTCTCTACTTTTTTGGCTGTGTGGGGAGGCTGTGTATGCTGGATGTGGCCATTCCTGATATGCATATTTCATTTTTTTTTGTCTTTTATTAAATTATGAGGAAGAGAAGTATATAAAGTTGAAAAATCATAAGTAGACAAACAGAACTCCTGAAAATAATTTGATTTAAGCTTCTTCAAAACGTCATTTGAATTTTTTATAGACCAAAATAAACGTTTGCCAGTAGTTTCAAAAACTTTTTCGCAATACCTAATTACATGTTTTTTAAAGCTGTAAGACAAGATGTTAAGAGCACGGATAAGTTTGTTGTTGTACAAGAACTAGAGTTTGCAATAAATCTTGCTTTGTACGGTGTTTTGTGAATTTTAGGCAACCAATACATAGTTGGTACTTTGTCTTGTTTCGGCTTAACACTGATTCTAAATTTTGTAATTTGTAGAGTGTGTGCAGTAACAATATCACTCTCAGATGAGGAAGTTAATTTATAAGCATAAGTGCTATTAAGCTCTTCAGTTTCAACATTAATATAGTGTATACGTCACACTATAATTACATTATGAGAAGCCTTTTCAGCAGGTGTTAAAACAAATCTGTTGTGAAAATCTTGAATACCTTTTTTTCAAATGACGAAAGTTTAAACGAGGTCGAGGTGGTAATAAAGCTATGTTTCTTTTATAGAAATAGGTACAGCCGATTCAACAGTTTTATCTTTAAATATACTTGGAAGGTCAATTAAATCTATACCTTTATTTAAAAATGAAATTTTCAGGAAATGTCTTTGGTGATCAGATTACAAATCAATGTGTGGTTTGAGAACGTGCCTAGTGTCACAATGAGTAAGGCTAGCAACTTCATAAAGTGGATGAGTTCTTATAACAATATGATCGGCTTCCTTAAACCCCCAGTGGCAATTTGATTTGTCACTGACCGTTCCAAGGCGGTAACCCATTTCTCATTTTTGTTTATTGTTAGTGGTGTCTTTTTTGAAACTGATCATTTTATTAACCATGCTCTCTCCCCCTCTCTTCTTCTTGACTGTGTGGGGAGGCTGTTTTTTTCTGAATGTGGCGATTCCTGATATGCATATTTCACCTTTTTATCAACTTTTTGTAAACTTGAAATAGAAAGAAAAGCCAAACGTGACAGCATAGCGTGTCTACCAGAATGTTTTAAAATATTTTGAAGGTCATGAATAGAACAATAAACACGTGATTTTCTTTTGATGTTGCCATTAGTCCTTATCCCATGTGACCTCGATTTTCGTTTTCGTATTTGAAGCAAACCAAAAATGTCAAAATCAGGGTTTTTTGAAATGTTGCCTTCTTGATAAATATTATCATTTAAACCAAGTGGATAAGGAGTTTGTAGTTTTTTATCCAATTATCTTCTGAAACAAGTCTTGCTCTAATTTTAATTGCTCTTGACGCACTGTTATCAAATATAATTTTTTTCCACAGGTTGAATATTTACGTGTTTTAAAGTGTGGCCTGATTGTCTAAAATGTTTATATAAAGATGTGTTGATTTTATTATTGTTTCTTATTTTAGAACAGTGCTGACTAAAACGTGTTTTTAAAGGGCGTCCCGTCTGTCCTACATATTGAATGCCACAATTTAAAGCGTTTCAAGTTAAAACATAAATAATAGTATCTGTTTGTCAATCAATATCTGAATTAATATTTACTGAAAAAAATCTTCCATTAACTGTTGATTTTTTAGTTGAATTACATTTTAAAAAACTACAGCACCTACACCTCTTTAAATTACACTTGTATATAAAAGGATACGATCTGCGTCTTCCGTCCTTTAGTTTTATAGGTGTGGAAATGTTATATTTTTAAGAATATGAGACTTAATAGGTGACAATTTTATTTTTAAATTATTTTTAAATAAATGGGTGCATTGTGCACTTTGCAAACCGGTCACATTGACGGAAGTAGCCGAAGATAAATTTATTGGAGATAAACAAATTGACGGTTGCATTATGTGAAAGTATTTAACCGGAATATTGACAAAAGACGCGGAGGATAGCCTGGGAGTTAAAATGTTTCCTTTTATTTTAAACGCCATGATAGTTTTGTTTGAAAAATACCATCGTATGATTAGCGACCTTCATTCATATCGCAAGTTTTTAAGTGACGTCACCATGCAATACATGACGTAAATATGTGCGCGCTTATGTTTTTTTTCTATAAATAGCACGCTGAACAATCTAAAAATATTGACATGTTGAATCACTGATCCCTAAATAGTAAATGGGACTGTAAATGGTGCTTCCGAGTATATACAAAGGCCCAATTCTGGAACCAGATGACACACAAGAATAATACCATTTAAATATAACAGAACGTCGTTGAACATACAACTTTCAATGTGGTACATGTATATAAGAGTATTTGGGTGAGTGGAAAGGGGTGTGAAAAATGACTGTAAAATACAATCCCTGAGGGATGAAACGATAACAGTATTGATTGAAAGTACGGGGAGACGTTTTAAAAAAATTTGAAAGATTTATTTGGACACTAGTGTAAAAACTTGGAAGCGATAATTTATATTTTTCTTAAAGAATGGATGAGATACATGAGGCGGCAATTGTCGTATGACAAACATTAGAGTTAACATTTAGCGCACATAATAGGTTTTAAATCAAGACGAATGATTTTACATAACTTTGAATTAAAAACAACAATACACTTTCAACATGGATTTTACTTCAAACGGAATAATTTCTGAATTTTTCTTGAAAAAAGAAATAGGGTTTGAAAATTCGATAATAAAGAGTGTAAATTATTTGTAATAATATGAAGTACGTATCATAACAGACGTACCAATGATCTCGATCATATTGTTTTCTTAAACCCTCACAAAGCAATACCACATACACGTAGAGTGTCTAACTGCATGCCGTTTTGTTGAGAAAACAGGTCGTAGTTTTGTCTGGAGGTTTTGTTTACAATCACCCCTCAACACGCCCATGGTTACTAGAATAGGAAAACTGTACAGAGTATTTGTTAGAAACGTACGTTCTTATTCTATACTCAACAAAAAATAATAAAAAGTAAGAAGTATCCACTTTCATGTCTTAAGTAGATACATGTAGATAGATTTAGATAGATTTATTTTAATATAAAATGATAGTGTACATGGCAATCGAGCAACAATTAAAACATGCATGTGCTTGAGTTAAGACGAAACATGTATAATTGATAAAATACTAGTAAACCATGTCAAGCAACATTATATATTAAAGATATCACACAAAGAGATTATCTCTTATTTCCATTGTGGTCCTTGAAATATAGCGCCATGTGACATAGGAAGACTATTAAAATTTTATCACAGATCAAATATTCATAGTTAAAAATAAATAAACCATTTACTTAGAAAAATAAATAAGTAAAAATCAATTATAATAAATAATAAATAAAAAAGAAATAAATTATTTAATTGCAAATCTATCTGTTGAGAAACAACAAGCATGGCAGTTACTAAAAAGTTATAAAGTAGTATAATATTTGCTAAATTCATAATTAAAAAGTAAAAAAATAATAATGGATTGATTCCATAAGTAGTTTTTTAACACTGTATTTAAATTTACTGTATGAAATTGAATCTCTTGAAATTTGTGGAAGGTCATTCCACAAAGAACATCCCTATAAGCAAAAGACTTTCTCCCAAAGCTTTTGACCTTGGGATTGAGACCACTCTCTGCAAATGAAAACTTTTGGTCATTCTCACAATGTCATTTAACCGCTTTAGATATAAAAAGGGGAAATATGCCTATCAGGAATCACCACATTCAGAAAAAAAACAACCTCCCCACACAGTCAAGAAGAAGAGAGGGGGAGAGAGCATGGTTAATAAAATAATCAGTTTCAAAAGAGACACTACTAACAATAACCAAAAACGAGATCCCGAGGGTTACCGCCTTGGAACGGTCTGTGGCAAATCAAATTGCCACTGGGGGTTAAAACAGGTGCGAAATATTGTTTTATGGCTATGAACGGAACTAGATAAAAGAAAATGATCCATCATATACAAAGGAGCAGACTTATTATAGATATTAAACACATGACATAGGGTTTTAAATCAACTCTTATAGCCACAAGGTAACCAGTTCAAAGATAAAAATTCCTCTTTACCAATATGAGCTCTAGAATCAAGATTCAGCAAAAAACTGATGTGTTCATTATGTGTGACCTGCAGTTTGATTCTAATGGCTTGAGTTGTAGAATGAAAACTGTAGAAGCATAATCTAAATGACACTGAGCAATTGCCATAACAAGTATCTTTTTAGTATGGAAACTTTAATAATCCCTTTTTTCAATAAAGAAATTTAAGTCTAGAGTTAAACTATTTAATTACTGACAAACTTTGGTCCAAGATTCTATCCAGATTTTTGACAGATTCCTTGGACTGAATGGTTTGACTTGTGCAAGAAACATCTAGGGTAGATTGAGATAAACCCTTGTTTAGATAAACATAATAGATAATTTATGTTTTTTCCTAACTGAAGGGACAATTTATTACAAATAAGCCACTCACTTACAGATTGAAGTTCCCTACTTAACAAAATCTCTATTTCACCCTTACTTTGACCAAAATGGCTTACCTTACTTTGACCAAAATGGCTGAGTCGTCAGCGTAGAGAAGAAACTTGACCACAGAAGACATATCATTTACATAGACTAGAAAAACGAGGGCCCTAAAATTGATCATTGAGGGACCATGCAACTAATTTGCTCTTGGGAAGAATGAGTTTCCGACACATCAACAAGTTGGTGTCTGTCTAAGAATTACTCTTTCACCTTTAAAATCTCCTATTCTTCGAAAGTATGATATTTCTACAACAAATAAATTGAATGACGGAAGACGCAGACCTTATCCTTCTATTTTCAAGTGCAATTATAAGAGGTGCAGATGCTGTGATTATTTGAATTGTAATTCTATCATTAAATCAACAGTTAACGGCAGAACTTTCTCAGTTAACATTAATAATGATATAGACTGACGAACTGAAAATATTGTTTACGTTTTAACTTGAAATTCTAATAACTGTGGTATTCAATATGTGGGACAAACAGGTTGCCCTTTAAAAACACGTTTTGGACAACATTGTTCTAAACTTCGAAACAACAGCAAATTTAAAACATTTTTATACCAACACTTTAAGCATTCAGGACAACGTTTACAAAATATTTCCGTTCAACCAGTAGAAAAACTTACATTTGACTGCACTGCTTCAAGAGCATTTAAAATCAGGGCCAGGCTCGTTTCGGAGCAGAAATGGATTAAAAAATTACAAACTCCTTACCCACTTGGTTTAAATGATAATATTTATCAAGAAGGCAACATTTCTAAAAATCCTGATTATGACGTCTTTGAATTACTTGAAATACGTAAAAGAAAATCGAGGTCGCACGGAAGCAGAACTAATGGAAACATAAAAAGAAAATCACGTATTCGTTGTTCTATTCATGACCTACATATTATTTTAAAACAATCTGGCAGACACGCTATGCTATCTAGGTTGGCTTCTCTTTCTTTATCAAGTCTGCAGAAACTGGATGAGGAAGCCGACGACATCGTCATTAGAACCCATCCATTTTACGAGGTTGCTAGTCTTATTCAGTGTTATACTCGGCATGTTCTCAGGCCGCATATTGACTTGGAATCCTACCATCAAAGACGTTTCCTTAAAATTTCTTTTTTAAATAAAGGAATAGATTTTATTGACCTTCCTAGTATATTTAAAGATAAAACAGTTCAATCGGCTGTTCCTATTTATTTTAAGAATACTGAATCGCCTATGGTTTGTTATAAATACAACAAACCAACTAGAAATACAATTTTTAATTACAAAAAAATACATCGGATTTACAGATCATTGCAAATACACCAAAATCTTGAGAGTAACTTCTAAATATTGCTTTAAGCCTGCCGGTCATATTGTTACCGGTGATCTTAATTTAATCAAAGACTCTAGAATTCGTAATTTAATTTCTAAAGGTCCCAAATATAGAATATCATCCAAAATTGACTCTAATGCATGCCGTGCAGAAATTGCTGAGTCTTTGAACTTATTTTGCAATAAATGGTGCAAAAGAGAACATGCCGAGCCTAATGCACTTTCTAACTGGAAAAAGCACATATTCAAAATAATTGACACCCGTATATCATTTTATCATTTTCAAGCTGTGACCTCAATGTTGACGCGACACGTTATCTAGTTATTGCAATACAATATAATTAATGTGAAATATTTTCAAATCAAACAATAAATAAGAAATGTATGGATCGGACACGATTTTGCTTCAAGGTCTTGCTATGATCTTGACCTTTAAGGTTGAGACCCAAATGTTGCACGTGACACGTCATCTTGATATGTAGATCATTAAATTACGACTTCAAGTAACACTGTTATTTGCCGGACACGAATGCGGGTCTGAAGGACGAACTGATGGACGAAAGGACATACGGACATTTTACCTGACAACTTTATGCTGCCCCGAACTTCATTTGAAGATAAGTTTTCGGCATGATCTTGATCTTAGTCTTCATCTCATCGTGGAAATAATTTACAATGAACTGATTTGGTGTATTGATTTTATTGTGATCACTGGGCTGTCACTGGCTGAAGATATTGTTGGCACTATCAATTTACCAGATTAGGAATCAAAATTGATTTATTTGACCCCAATACATCGTATGACTGCCACTTGTACCACATCTTTTTTGTAGGGTTATAGTTTACACAATGAACACAACGACACACGATCTTTTGTATTGTTAAAATTAATGAAGATTCACAATAGCTGCAAATAAGAATCAGAAAAAATGAAAATCGGCTATAAACAAAACACATACGACTTTGTAAAGATATCCAGGTAATGTCAAAAAGGGAATGTCCAAATCCTCGAATGCCAGAAAATGGCTGCCTGTTTTCTTTCGAGCGTTGGGGTTTGCTTACAGTACTGAAAATTATGAAATTGACAATTTTTCCGATTCCGATCCGGTCCGCTTCCGATCCTAATGCCATCTATAACCGATCCGATTCCATTCCCATTGCGGTCCAATTCCAATTCGATTGCACTCCAATTTTTTCACTCCGGACCATGCGCTCCAAACGATCTTTACGCTCAAACCGATTCTTCCGATTCCGATCTTTTCGCTCCCGATTTTCATTGGTCATTAACTATAACGCAAGTCATTGCGCTCCAAACGATCTTTCCGCTCAAACAGATTCTTCCGATTCCGATTCCTATACATAACTGAAAAACTGTAAATAGAAGCGATCCGATCCGATCCGGTCAAAACGCTCCGGTCTTTTCACTCCATGCGATCCAAACGCTCAAAGCGATTCCGATCCAGTTAAAACGCTACGCTCTTTTCACTCCAAGCGATCCAAACGTTCAAAGCGATTCCGATCCGGTCAAAATGCTCCGGTCTTTTCACTCCAAGCGATCCAAACGCTCAAAGCGATTCGCTTCGATTCCATTCCGTTTCCAATTCGATTGCGCTTCCATTGCGCAACTAACGGGATCGGTTTGCGGTCCGCTTCCGATCCGCTTCCGATCCGATTGTCAATTTCGTGATTTTCAGTACTGTATTGTAGACGAGCCAAGAAGAAAAAACAATATGTTATTTTGACTTGATAAAATGCTAATACCCAATATGGAAGTGCCCAGATGTCTGAAGATCAGCCTAAAATACCATATTTTTGGCGTGTTTACATTACCTTAAAAAAGTTTACTGTATAAAACCTTCAATAACTTTTTTGTTACAAAATCTACGTTCCTGAAACAAAGTGTCGAGGGTACCTTAGGCATCTGGTCGCAGAATGCACAGGTGGACTTTAAAATAAATACAGTATATGAAGGCACTTACCTCGCAAAATAAATCCGTTTTATTTAAAAAAAAAATGCCCACTTAACCGCCATTTTCATCCCAATGCAACACTTTCCTCGCTTAACTATTTTCAGATGCAGTGCCACGTCTACCCCCTGTTAACTTACCATATCTGTGTAGCTATCAAAAATCCAAACTAAATAAACGAGAAATATATTAAATGTTTAATGGCATATGCATGCCACGCTAGATGTAAATAAAAACTCACGACAAAACTATGACCTGTTTTCGTAACAAAACGGCCTGCGATTTGACATAGTCAGCACTCAGTTTTACATTGTACCACAAATTTTTAAATACACTCAACCAAAGTTTTAATTGGTCATTAATTGTATATGTTTACACTGTATGCAAGTTTCGTTTCCCCCCTACGTCAAGAGAGGCTGTGGAAAGAATTGTTTTCTCTTGAAATCAATTATTTAATGTCTTTTTTAACTTTGTTGATTGTTTTCTTAAATGAATCCAATACCATTTACTTAAACCCGTAGGGTCAAACAATGAACAGTCTTTAATTGAAAGGGAAGTAATTTTAAAATTGGATACTTTGAAAGGGGTTTATATTTAAACAAATGTGCTGTTGATTAATCATGTTTTCTGTTTTTCCTACTAATGAGGATCTTATTAAAATAAAACAGGGAATTTAGAGTATTAAGTTTCTGTTTGCTGGACCTTTTTGTGCAAGAAATGCATTTTTAGCAAAATTAAGGATTACTCTCGCCAAACTGTTCCAAGGTCAATTATTACAAGATTAAAGCTTAAGTTGGAGGCAGTTGTTGGCATATGATCATAAATATAGTGTGAATTCAATGTCTTTCTAATAAAGCATTACGGACAAAGAGTGACCAATTAGAACTTTTGTTGAGTGTATACCTAAAAAGAAATCTAAAAGGATATATTAAACTGTTTCCATCTTGTTTTAAATAATAATTTCGCAAGAATAGCGTAGTTATGAACATGAACACTAATAATATAATAAAATTCAGTTTCAACAAATGCTACTTACTTTACTTTGATCGTGACCCATGCTAATTTACTGAAAAAAAAATCGTTTTTATAAAGTAGCTAACTACAGTACCAAGACATAAAAATGTTGAAATATACTTTAACAAGCGCGTAGGAGCGATTTTAACATTGAAGCTGCGGAAGTAATGATGCTTGCTGTAAAAGTTGTATATCGACAAAATACCGTAACAAACTGTTCCAACGTGGCTTTTAAAGTTCCCTTTTCATCTATTTTTATATATGCGAAATATATTCTAGATCGTCTAGACGTTCTGTCATTGATCAGTGTCACACAGCTCTTACGAACGTCTAGAGAAATCGCTATATAAAAAGTAATACCGACAGGTGGCGCTTTTGTATGGTAAACAAATCTAAAATCAATCGCGATTTCTAATGAATTGTGTTAACAGTGCTTAAACCGTAGTTCTCCCACACTGGGCAAAGTGAAATTTAGGTTATATGATATCGAGCTACAAAATCAGGTTATTGGTTTATAAAACAAAAGCGTTGAAGTACTTGCCTACTCCATTTTACATAAAGGAATGCGAATATACGGTACGCCGTTGATGCCTCTTCATGATAATGGTTTTAGACTGTCACGTTGTATGGTAGGGCAGTTGTCATTGTAGCGTGATTGATAAAAAGGGAAGAATGTCAAAATATCGCTAACGGAAAATGCAGTTCCTTCAAACTTTGCAAAAATAAATTTTATTATGTATGTTTATTATTTATACGTTAAGAAAACTTAGAGCAGTAAAAAAAAGTTTGACCTAAAATCCCTAAATTCTGCAGCCGAACACAGAAACAAAGCAACACTAAACACCTATTGAAAAGCCTTCCTGAGAAATGAGCTACATGTACTAACAACACTGAGATTATCTTGTCTAACACATGTATACAGTAAGAAATTTTTGTAAAAGTGTGTTTTGGCCCTTAATTTCATGGTTGCGAAAACGGATGACAAATTTTCGGTTGATTCCTCTCTCTTTACAATTAAATTTTTTTAAGAATCTTGGATATTGTTTGCATCATTTTGATCATGTGGGCATTTTATCTGTATTTGTTTTGCGATGCTTCGTTTTTGTGTTTGATTGCAAATAGAATGTTAGGGATTTTCAAGCTTTATCTCTCTTTACAGTTCTAAATTGTCTTAACACTTTTGTCATTTCGTAATTGGGAAATTTATAATTATACTTTTTTTTTAAATTAAAGTAAGGGATTTCACTGTTAAAAGTTTCTAAGGTCGCCATTAGGATGCCAAAAGATTTTGAAGTTATCTTAAGCAATTTAAAAAAAAAATTGTTGTAGGACAAAGTTTTTTACTTCAGACATAATTTCAATCCAAAAAAGTCAAAATTTAGAGAAAAAAAATTATCTTGTTATTGAAATTATTTCATTCTAAAATATTTCTAAGGTTGCAATAATGTAACTTTTGTATTTGCATTGTCTGTATAAACTTTTCATCAGATCTCGTTGTAACCGCAGAACCCAGCTTAATTGAACGCGCCTGTGGGCGCAATTATACAGTAAAAAATGCATGTCGCCGTAGGATATGTCTTAAATTTTCGATTTCCAGATGGCAGGGCTACAGTCTAAAAAAGAGTTTTCACAAGACGGCGTTCCATACTCATGTCCTAATTACAAGCCTCGTTTCGTAGTATCTGTTTTTTAACGAATAATGTCTTCAGACGTACTGATCGCCTTTTCGAAATCAGAGCGTCTGAATGATTGAGAATAATGCGAAATAAAGATACATTGATAGCATGTATTTATGAAAAGTTCTATTGAACTGTATTTGCCGTTAAAGAGAATATGGCAATTTTCTTTTTATTGATGAACGTGCAATGATTGTAGATGGCTATTACGCAGCGTGTTTTCACACTGTCTTCAGCTACGTTTACGCTATTTATCGCTTATCGAAGCTGCTCAATATAGCTCGTGATTTTAATTTACATTTTAAGTTAACTTAATTAGTTTCAATTTATTTAGATTGTCGTGTTTAGAATATATTTGAAATGTCGATTTTGAAATATTTAATCCTATTACTAAAATCGCATTAAATTCAAGCCTCCGGCAGGATTAGCACATTGAAATAGTTTACCGAAATGACAAACATAAACATAAATAAAATGTTTTTTTTTCTGCACTTTAGACACGCAACTTAATTTGTATGCATTTTTTATTTCTGCATGTGAATCATTAATTTTGAACATGTACATGTATATGAAAACAGCAAATAAGAATCATTTTGTGTGTTTCTGTCTTTTTCACCTGTATGCACAGTTTATCGTATATTTTCAATAAAGCCGACCAATCTGCGCAAACGTGTACCGGCAAATCAACGTACGTAAACAAAAATAAAGTGTCTGTAGTCGATTTTTGCCGCACGATGATTAATGACGAAAATTTAACTGACGAAAATAAGACTTTAAATAATTAAGCAGTTTGTGCCAAAATTGCGAACTACCACAACGCCAAAATGTCCCAATTTACGATAAAACAGTTATATATGTTTCACAAACTTTTGCACATTACTTAGACATGGCGTTAACACCCTGGGGCAATTCCGCGACACATTACTGTTTCATAGGCTTTGACACTTGGCTGTGTATTACCTTCCGGTAATTGTAAAAAGATCTTTGGTTCATCTGATCTTTGGTTCAATTTCCATGCTTTGGCATCGCATAAGCGCTTAAGAATCTCTTATTTTGGAGCCGCGGCTCGAGCCATTGACTTGCTATTATATTGGAGCCGCGGTCGCGGCCCCTGCGGCCCCAGCTCCTACGCGCCTGTTTAAACGGAAATAACTTTAGCTGCAGACTAATATATTTGTCCAAAATATGCTTATTAAAATGAATCTCATATTTAGTAGTACGAATTCAAAGCAACATTAAACTAAGTTAAAGAAAAGGCTTCCAGAAAATTGTCAAAATAATATATGCATACTTTATCCAAGTGTAATAATGCCTGATGATGAGATTTTAAATGTTTCAACATTTTGCATGCAAAATGTTTCGAGTTCCAAATATCATTATTTATAATACAAAATTTAGAGTAAACTAGAAAATCCAAACAAGAGTTGCCTTTTCTAGAAAATAAAGAAAAAATATTGATGATAAATTATATCACTAGCTCGAACCCACGAGTACGGAAAAATAAGTCAGTTGTTCTTCCTTCTGTTCGTTTTTTAGATTTATATAGCAATAATAAACATACATTTTTGAAACATTAAATAATAAATATTGAAAACATGACATTTCATTGCAAAACAAATCAAAATTGGAAATTTGGGATAATCTTACAAAAATGACATTATAATTGAAAGGGTCAGTGCAAGAAGGACCTGAACGAAAATGTTTGGAACTAAAATAACACCCCTTTATTACTCACTTCTTTGTTTTTAATTTTAAAATGGGTCTTGAAAAAAAACTTAACAAAAGTCCAAACTACAGGTGGATTTATTACCTTTGTTTAATTAATTCTATCCGTGTGGTTTTTCTTTGAGGGATTTATGACTGTGAAAAAATATATGTGAGAAAGAAAAGCGAACAAGCTATGATATATAAACACCGTAAGATGTTGAACGACGAACATCGCCGTCTAAAAAAGTAAATAATGCATTTATTTTAATATTGTATCTCATTTTTGAACTTTGCTTAACAAGACGTGTTTTCTATAGGATTTCTTGTCTGTCTAACGTATTGAATCTCACAATTAAAAACAGAAAATGTTATTGTATGAAGATTTTTAAGAAGAATGAAAATGTCAGATATCTTATATTAATTATGTTGCTACCCATGACATTGCAAATAAATACATTATTTAAGTTCTCGAAAACAGATCATACCTTTTATAATTTACAAAACTGACAGTTTTAAGTTAGATGCCAATTTTTTATAACTAAAACAATTAAAATTTATAATGAATATTTAGTAAAAATTATCAGAAAAAAGTTCAAGTTAATAAGATTAAGATTTATGTTGAGCATTATCAGGTACATATTTTGCTCTTTTTTTAAGTACATGTACACAATATACAAACCAATTCATATAGGCATTTACCGCAATTCATTTCTTTTATAATTATAGAAGGCATTTATTAATAATTTTTCACATGATTTTTATCTTAGCGACAAAGGTATGTTCTGATATTTTGGTTTGATTTTTCGACTTTTTATTTCATTGATATTTATTAAGTAACATAAACACTTACACTACATGTTTACATTTGAAATAATATATACATGTACATAAATGTAAAATGTGGAATTGCCACACAGTTAAGAACAACAGAGAGGGTTAAAAACTGATCGGTTTAAAAAAACGACACCACAAATATTAACAATCAAAGCACTGAAAGTGCTGGAAGCCAACGGAGCGTAAACATAATCAAAATAAAACAAACCCATAATGTGCAATGTAACAGGAATTCCAGTTTTATTCCAGCCATTGTAGATATAAAATAACTGAACAGAATGAAGAAACTCCATGGAAGACATGCCATATGCTTGCAAAAATGCAAAAACCATCCATAATAAAACTGGCCAAAATATTAAACAAGAGAGTCCATAGGACCCTGGGTCGCTCAACTGTCAACATTTGCTCAATGGTTGCGAGAGTCAGTGGATGCAAATGAAATTGCTAAACTAGCTTACTTTGGCTCTTTCAAGGGCCACAACTCTGAACCCCATTATGGAATCTAGCCAGTTAAACTTAAAGAAAGGAACCGAGATCTTATGGTTACTCAATTATTGAACAAGTCTGATTAAATTCAAATAAGAAATGAAGCTGCTATTGTGCAGACAAGGTCTAAATAGTTAATTTTGGCACTTTCAGGGGCCATAACTCTGGAATTCATAATGCAATATGGCAATTTCAAGAAAGGAACCAAGATCTAATGGTAGTGAAAGTGAATATCAGACCAAAAATAAGACCACTATAGTGCAGACAAGCTATTATTATAACTTGAGCTAGTGACCTAGTGATCAAGGTCACATGACCCAGATTGGACATTGACCTAGATAAGATTGAGATAAACAATCTGACCAAGCTTGAAGAAGATCGAACCAAAATTAAGACCGCTAGAATGTGGACAATCTTTTTCTATAATGTGACCTAGTTTTCATGGTCACATGACCCAGTTTCGAACTTGACCTAGATATCATTGATAAACATTCTGACCAAGCCTAAAGAAGATCGGATAAAAATTAAGACCGCTAGAGTGTGAACAAAAATTGTGAATGGACAGGACGCCGGACGAAAGGTGATCACAAAATGACACCCTGTCACTATGCGACAGATGAGCTTAAAAGTAATTTTAGGAGAACTACTGAAATAAATGAAAAAAGAACAATATAAAAGCAATCAAACAGGACAAATACAAAAAATATTACAAGCTAAGTTTGATCGAGCAATATCAGGATCAAAATGCATCACTGCCGGGTGCCCAGAATGCCTAGCCCTTGGTGGAATGCAACTTAATATTTACACAAGTACCAATTTCGATTCATTACAAACAATGAAGTGCATGCCAGGATGCTTAACAGGAGTTGAACTTGATGATGGTAATATAATATTATATTCATGCTTTATAGCAATACATAACAACTTAAAGCAATGCCAATGGCCTTATAAATGTCATTTAGTAAATGAAAGAGGCACAACAAATTTTTGTGAAAATCATAGTATGGAAATTGTTGGGTTAGCAAATTTATATTTATTTCTTATATTATTATCGCTTATTTCTATTCTCTGTATTTCTCTTGATTATTTCCACTTTCAAAGTAATTACACAGGGACCCTGTGAAAGGCTATTTGATCTTGGTTTCATGTATAACAATGTGTCACATGGAGTCAGCATTATGTTAATGTAATCATATTTTAAGGAAGTGTCCAACCTAATAAATCAGATAAAGGGACTCTTTATATTCATTTCATTAGCAAAGCCCTAAACACCCTTTCCCAGCTGTTATCTGTCAACTCTATTTAGACCCTTTTAATGCATGTGCGGCATCCATCTGATCTGAATCTACACTCTTTGAATCTTGATCAGAAAGTACATGTACCTAAAAGATCTAAACATAAACAGACTCTGATCTGCTGATATGCAAGTTGATATGGTCTAACCTTGTCACACATGGAATAAAAGCTGTACCCATGTAGGCCCCTTTATACAGACTTATGCATACTAATTTATGTCTAATAACCAGGAAAGAGTTGACATAAAACATGGAATACTTGTATTTTGCACAGAAAATCCATTTCTAACTTTAACCCTTAACTCCATATATGCACCTTAAGTTTATGGCATGGGCAAACAGTGTAGAATTAGATCACCCTGCATCTCTGTGCTGTTTGATCAGGATCTGCACTGTTCAGTTTTAGATTCATAAGGTTATTTCTAAACAAGATGTGACCAGTGTAGATCCTGATCAGATGGCACAAATGTTCAGTCTGATCCGAATCTACACTAGATGCACATGTATGTGATAAAAGGCATATATATTATATATGGCAGAAAGGGGCTCAAAGGGACATGATCAATGTGATAAAAGGCACTATTATATATGGCATCCGTGCCATCTGATCAGGATCTAAACTGTTCGCTTTTTTATTCATAAGGTTATTTCTGACCAAAATGCGACCAGTGCAGATCCTGATCAGATGGCATGGATGTGCTGGCTGATCTGGATCTACACTGGTCGCACACGCGTAAAAAATGTGTATATATCAAGGAAAGGGTTAACACTTTCAATGCCATTTAACTAAAAAGTTATTTCGTTAGAAAATATCATTTAGGGACACTTGATGCAGATTCTTGAATTTTGATGCAAGCATATTTGATTTTTTTTCACATTTGACAACCGCCCAACACCATTTTGAGTATGGGGTCATTTTGATGTTGGAGAATTTAGAAAAGTGGACAAATTTTGCAATAATAGTGATTAATATTGTGCACATGTTTATTGCATTTTAACCCTTTACTTTTTGGCTGAATCTGCTAAAATGAGATGAGAATGACTTTTCAGATTTAGCACATACATGTAGAGGAACCCCTGGTTAAGTATTTTATTTTCTTTTCAATATGTTTTTTTTCTTCACAAATTTATCACATCCAATGAGCCGGCAACTGTTCTTTGCTTTTTAAAAGAGTCTTTTTAGAGGTGCAGGGATTTGAAACCAGGGTTTGTTTGACCCCTGTTGAGATTTTTTAAGGGGTCATAATGCAATTGTTGCAAGTCATATCTTAATTGTGTTGATTGAACTTAACTACTTATAAAAGTGCTTTAACTTCATTTTAATATATGTTCAGGGGTCAAATAAGTATTAACTTCATAACTTCAAAATTAAAATGCAATAGAGTCTAAGACACAATGCATTGTATTTATCTTTATTCTTGCAAAATTTGACCACGTATCCTAAATTTTCATGCATCAAAATGACCCAAAGCTCAGAATCAGGTGGGTTCAAATGTGGATAAAACTAGATTCAAGAATCTGCATCTATTGATAATTGAAATCCCCGATGTGGGAAATCAAGTCAGACATGATTAATTTGCATGTTTAATCACTACACTGATTGTCATTTAAATTTTTCCTGTAACTGCGATAATTACCTAGCGAAAATAGGTTATTTAAAAATTAAAGATACCGGTTTCTCTATGTTTGAAGTGGGGATATTGAAAAAAAAAATAAATTTCAACAATTTTTGAGCAACAAAAATTATAGTTTTTCCAAAATTAAAGATGCTGCATTATTTGATTTCATATCTGGAAAATGTTCAATATATATCCAGGGTCTATTGATTAAAAGACCCTGATATATCTGGGCGGTATGGTCTTAAAGCTTGGCCGTTTGTTTCTGACTCCATGCCATAAAGTCTGCATGTTCTTGGCTGTTTAGTTCATTAATCTGGGCCAAATCTCCTGGCCATATCATCTGTGTATCATTGAGACTTAGGAAGCTTAATTTCAGCTTTTCTTGCAAGTTCATATTCAAATTTAAACACAATTTATGACTTAGACGGGCGAATATAGTATCAAATATCAATTCTTGAACTGGTTGAGGAGACAGCAGTACCCAGTCTCCTCGACCGGCAGCCAGTCGAGGAGACACTTCCTTCTTGCAAACAAATACAACAATTTACCTTGTGAAGACTTGTAAACCTGGACAGTGTAACTGCCGGTGTGATACAGAACTTTGTTTTCTTAAGTGCTGGAAGTCGAAGTGTCTATCTTTACATCCTCACCAGAAAATATAATTAATAATCAGATGTGTTTCATGCAGCTGGTTTTAAACAAATCATTAAATGCAAAATTTGCCAAACTTTTTTTAGTAAAGTTGATTGCACATTTATGCATACAATGACTGCACACATGCAATTTTTGGGGTACAGTTTCATAACTCTTTTCTGAACTTTCCGAAATTACACAGTGTCTGTAATTAAAAATGTTTGTCCATGTCTGTGTTCATATTTCATTTATTTGTAAACCTTTCAGGATTTCACGTACTATCCTCGAGTAACCAGTTTTGACGCCCTTAAGCATAAGAGCCAAATTATTTTTTTAAATTTACCATTCAGATAAAAGTTTTACTGTTTTCTAACTGAAGTCATCTCTTCTTTATTGAAATAAAATAAAAAAAATGTCAATAAATGGCTTATAAAATTTAAAAGACAACTTTCCGATGTAGACCCTTGGGGGGCCTGTATTTGTTGACAGTGCCCAGTTTTGACGCCCTTGCTTAGATGATGCATCAAATAATTCTCTCAAGTGTATACAGTATAATTTCCTTATTTTTATGTTTTGCACTCTCTCTTTGTAAATTCTGAGTCAAAAGAAATGAAATAAAGTGTATTTTATGATTGTCAAAGATCTGTTTTAGCCAGCTGATAAAAACCAGATATTTTTAATAAAGGTCTGACATTGTGTCAATGGCCTCTCAAATGAGTGTCACCTGATATCAATATAATTATTCAAATAAATAAATATTTTGTCTTCTGATTGTCTACATGCAATAAAATATTTTCAGCATAATTGTTTGCTCTTTAGATTCACAGTACTTTTAAAATAAAGCTTCATAGACACTACAAATTATCAGGCAAAGAACAATAAATATATAAAAACAATATAAGAAGTATATGTACATTGTATTTGGAACAGTGTTTACTGATCTTAAAACACATACACATACTGCAATTGATACTTTACCAACTCTGCAAGTGTATGAGAGCTTCAGTGCATACAGTTTTTACTTTTCTTGCTTACATAATAAAATTTTGGATTTATCAATGTAGGTAAAATAGTGCATTAAGAATTTCTAATAAAAATGGAGGTTAACAATTAAAACCTTGTAAAAACTTCATAGAATCAATATCTATACACATTTATGATAGAAAATAATACAAACACCATTTGTAAGCAGTTTGGTAGAAAATTACATCATTAGATATTATATTCAATGAAATAGAAATGAAAACAATTAAGGCGTCAAAATAGGGCAGCGTCAAAATAGGTCCTCCGACGATATCTCCATGTTAAATTATTCCACTTCTGAAAAAAAAACACATTTTGCATCATTTTCATGATTATCACTATTTAAATCCGCACAAAACAATAGCTGGACAGCATAGACTGCTCTATTTGTTAAAAAAATATCTACTTCGAAATTGTTCATATTTAGGTAAACACAATCGAAGGGAGATCACTAGAGTTGTGTGTGGTTTGGGCTAAACCCCGTACGTGTTACGTAACAAAACGTAAAACTATCGACACGTTATATATTTTAAATGAAGCAAAAATAACCCCCCAAAAACTGAAATACTTCCAATCTGCATTCAGAATATGCGTTCAAAATATTGCCATTTGACGTCATTGTGATTGCCTTACACATACGCAGTTTATTTAATCATTATATCGATAATATCACTGTGCCTTTGTTTCTTTTATTGATGAGGTGTTTAACTCTTTATTCTTTGAAAGCAATCAATTTAATGATCTTTAACAACTGATTTTCTATGTTTGCTTTTGGAACTCTTTTCTGACATCAACCGGAAGCTGTGCTTCGACTTTTTCATTTGAGCGCACCTGCTGAATGGTCTGTGATTACTATAGCCGTTGGCTAAAAATGAGAATCCTAGGAGTTACCACCCCGGAACGGTCATACAGAAAACATGTACAATGATCACATGAAACAATAAATAATACATACAATAATCACGCGACAAGCAAAAGTGTTTAACAACAAGAAAATGGAAACTTATGTACAAATTATTATTTTATTTTGCTAAAATTTAAATAAGCATCGATAGTTAAGCAATAAGGATGGATTATCTAACTTGAAATATGTTTGTATAAATGTCACCACATAAAAATAATACTTTAGAATGATAACGATAAAAGTTTGATTCACAAGATTTTAATTGCGTACAAAAGCTTATGTTAAACATCTTAATATATTAGGTTGACGTGAGTATTTTGTGACTGTAAAAGGTTCAATAAATTAGATCAGAAAGGTTAACATAGTTTTGGACTTAGATCTAACTGAATTAATTAAGCATTTACATGTAGATATTTGTTGTTGTTTTTTACGTATAAAATATCGGAACAAACTGATTCTAACATTTTCCGTATTGCATTTTAATAATAGAAGGCCATTATTGGTAATTGTTCAAATGTATTACATTTTAGGAGAAAGTGAATGTTCTGATATCTTTTTTTTAATTGTTCGAAATAACATAATTTTCGAAAATATTAAAACTATCAAACTAATGTATTTTGTAACATTTGTATTTTTGGTAAATATATTAGTGCATTTGGTATATTTTTAAAGTCCTTTTCAACAAAATTGTTTAAGTTATCTGTTGTTTAACATACAACATAAAATTGTTAAATGTTTTCTAAAACACACAACTTTGGTTACCATTTATTGTTTATTATTTACATATTTATTGACTGAATTGATTAAAATATATCCTAAAATTTAATAAAATGCCGTTTTCTCAAAAAAAAACGTAAAACGAAGATAGGTACCATCTTGCACTGACTGTTATGCAGCATTGATGAACAAGTGTATCATAAGTTATAACAGATTACAACGCTGGTCTACATACAGAAAAATAATGTAATAAAGTTCTAACGAATTAAACCTCTATGTACCTGGAGACATTAGTCAAGAAAATTCAAAACATCATGTTCAAAAATACAACTTCAAATTAACTTAAAATCGACTAACAGAAAAAAAATAAGTATGCTACATGTATCTTTATTTTGCTCCACCAACCTTTGTGTCATGGAATGATTTCCTTAATCCAAATGATTAAATTGTAAACCCCGGACAAAACTCTCAATGTACCGACAATCAGAAGTTAAAACATCCAAATACGACAGGTTGCGTTTAAAACAAATTCAGATTGTTGGCAGATTTGAATCTGCCGTTTACATTACCAAGAGGGTTAACAACTAGTGTGTACAGGGATAAAATGTAAATTGGAGGTTTACCAGGCATGTGAAGTATTAATCCCGGTTAAAAAAGAAAAATTCAAAAATCGCAAAAATCATAAAGATAATAAAAACTATTTTTCTATTGTTTGTTTTTCTGTTTTCGCTTAAATTCGTTGAAATAAAATATAAACACTATACTTTTAGACAGTTTCTAACAATTTTAACACATACATTGTATGACACTATGCTATTGTACCATTAATAATTACATGAAAATGTATCTTTTAACGCTTTATTCTAAAAGTTTCGGAAGTTTTTCGAACAAAATGGTGTTCTTTCAAAAAGCTAAATTTATAATTCTATAACATGTTTGAACCTTCAACGAGTTCTATGTCATCAATATTGTTTTCAGCAGCATTTCGGTCTTAAGGATAAGTAAAAGTTTTTCGTTAATATAAATAGAACTATCCGTAAGTAAATAATAAAATCAATCCTCATAAAATATTGACGTTTGCAAGTTTACATTTGTTACATCTTGAACTCGAACATTTAATGTTCATATAACTTAGTAACAGTTTACAAACTGTGTATATTTTATGTATTGTCTTTAAAGCAATATTTTTTTGTAAAACAATGCATTGATAAAAATACAGTTGATTAACTGTTACAACTAAATTATATGAAAGTAACACACAAGATACATCGAGTTAGTGTAACATAGGTGTGAATAGGCTTATTGCTTGTAAATAGTCCGCCGGATGTTCCTACTCGGGCTAGGCAGACAATTGCTGACACTAAATAGTCCCAACGTTTTGCCTTTTGGGGGCAATAAATGGCTAGTATGGCCTGAAAGAAACATGTAAAGTAAATGAGATGCTTTTACTGACACACTGACAGCACATTTATGTTTGGAAATGCAGTATATGAAATATGGCCCTGATTTTAGGATGGCATATGTAAAACAGTTTTGAAGTTCACACAGAAGTGAAAAACAACGACCACCGGTTTCAAGGTGTCAAATCTCTCTTAGTTGATACATGACCCCTACTTTTCTTGCTGGAAATGGACAAAAGAAACACTTAGCTTCAAAAGCATGTAAGTTAGCCCTTATTCAAATTGTACCAGCTATGATTGCCAGACTTTTGAAACATGTCCACTATAGTTTATATAGGGAAGTCTATTTACAGGTTTTACACCAATAATTAAGTTTCATATAAAACGGATGTAACAATCTTACAGCAATAGTGTAAATAAATTCAGTAGTGTAACATCACAAAAACGCGTTTGTTTATAAATTAATTAATTTCTATACCGTTTATTTTTAAATTTATGTGTCATTTTAAGATACCGTTCTACGTTTATCCAAATAAATTGCACTGTTGAATAGTTTGTCATTAACTATTCGGAAGTTATCGTAATTCTATTTAGCGTTTTTTTGTGTTTTGGTTAAATGTTCGTACAAGAAATTACTTATTGAATACCCCCTTTTGAATGCAATCTTTAATAAAGTCTATCGATAATCCATTTTGCAAAGTGGTATCAAAGAGTACAGATTGGAAAAATAAATTAAAATGAGTTTAGGAGACTGGTGGTCGGGAAAAACTGAAGCAGATAGACAAAGGGAAGAACATGGAAGAATAGCAGCCGAAGCTCGCCTTGAGAGGGAAGAAAAAGAAAGAAAAGATGCCGAAGCTCGTCTAAGGAGGGAAGAAGAAGACAAATTAGCAACAAAGGCGCGTCTTTTCAGAGAAGAAAGAGAAAGAAAACAGACTGAAGAACGTCTTCGGGAAGAACAAGATCGCGTTTCAAAGATTAAAGAACAGAAAAAGGAAATAGAGAAACAATTACAGCAAGAAAGAGAAAACTCTCTCAAAGAACTTCACGAAAGGCAAGAGCGAGAGATAAAAGAAAAAGTAGCTTGTCAAGAAAGAGAAAGAGCAAGTCTTAAAGATAAAGAAGAAGCACTTGAAGCACTTAAAGTCAAGCAGCGTGCAGGTATGTTTTAAATGAATAATACAGCAATTTAACAGAAAAAACAATATGTGTTTAAACATTTAATATTAGTGATGTCTGTATTGATAAGACGTTATTGACAAATTTGAAAAAGCTTAAGCAATAGCTTAAGCAAGAAAAATATTGATGCTTTATTTTGAATTGATCAATTCAGCTGTTACACATTGTTCATATCATACATATATTAAAGCTACGTATTTCTGGACAAAATAAAATGCAATTCGTAATCTTTTACACATGGTTACCCTTATAAGTCGAAATTTAAACTTTTGTCTAGAAATATTGGATCAAGAACGAATATTCAAACAGGAAATACAAGAAAGAGAAAGACTCATAAAAGAAGAATTACAGGAAAAAGAGCAAATCTTACAGGAATTAACTACCAAAGAACAGCGTCTTCGAGAATTTGAGGCTAAAAAACAAGAAGGTAATCGGTTTAAAACATTTGGTTAAACCATACATAAATACCCGTTGATCCTATTGTAAGAAGAAAAATTTTGAAGGTCATTCAAACATTTAGTTATATCTTTTAACGCTCATTTAGTTATATCTGTCAACGCTCACTTATTTTTAGGCGATATATGTTATGCTGTGTATGCACTTATTAATACTTTGTATATAGTGTGTAAATATAATGTACTTGGAGTATTCCAATTAGGTTTTTACGAGAAGTATCTTCGTTCATTGACTGTGGCGTACTCTTTTTGTAAGAGTTATAAATTCACGCCTTACATTTTATTCTTCGGGGAGTTGTGCTTTGTTCTATCGTAAATGGTATTTTTACTTATTTAGTCTATACCACCGACGACGTAAACTTAGCGCCTACATGATATATATTAAGTGTCTTGCAGTTTGAATGCTTATGTTGTTCATGATTAGCTTTTGACTTCTTTGATTGCAATGGTGATTTCACAAGTTTTAACATTACTATTGAAATTCTGAATAGAATTTTGGCAATCAATTATTCTCATCTTTTTTCACAATAAGGGCAAATGCTTTTCGAGAATTGCCAGATCCAAAACGGAACAAGAAATATCTTTAAAAAAGATAAACGGCGTAGATTGTATATGAAATGATGCAGTTTGTAGCTGGTATTATTTACTTCATTTACGTGTAAATTAAATAATTTCATTGTAAATCCTTCACAACGAATTAATAGCGGACTCGTAGTTTTTTCGCGTAACATATTAAACGTAGTTGCCAGATTTAAGACAAGTACATTGTAAAATCTTCAGTCGGGATAAAGAATGGGTTTTATATAAGAAACGTATTGTAAACGGCATTGGTTGTGTTTATTCTTAAAACATAATGTATCAGATGATATATCAATTGCTGAAAGAATAAAATATATTTACTTATTTAGTCAAGACTTACATAGCGAACTCATTGTTTATATCGCGTAGCATATTATATACAGCTGCTCGATTTAAGAGATTGGTAAACATTTCAATTACTGAAAGAGCTGGGATAAATTTCCATTAACTAAATACTCACAAATATTACAATAATTCAAGCTCGCATATTTTATTACTTAAATTTTCAGCTTTACAGTGAAAGTGTAACATCGTTATCTTTAAGCCATTTCCACTTACTTTCACTTTCATTTTGTGTAGGTTGATATAAAAGAATGACTGAATTGTTGTTGACAAAAATCCTAGCCAATGACAAGTACTGTAGTGTGCCTCATTTCAACATCTTTCAACACAAGAGAATAGAAAAGATCTAAACGTCACAGTAATAATCGTTTCAAACAGTGTATTAACTAATTGTTTAAAAACCCCACTAGATACCTCTTCACCCTGCTAGATGCCTCTCCGGTGGAAATAGCTACCAATCGAAATAGTTTATTTAATTTTCCCGCTGTATAATAATATAATACGAGTATTATTTACAACACTTCATTGGTTAATAAATTAGGTCAAAAGTGAGCTTAGACAGCTAACGCCGAAAAAGAGAACACTTTATATAAACTTATCAGTGTTAAAATCGACACCAATTAAAAAATCGAAAAAAAATAAACCGAGAGGCCTTGGAACGAACAGAGGCAAACAATTTGCCAATATGTGTTTAAACCATGTTCTAGGGTTTACTAATCTTACACTTGCCCCAACATATAATCATGTGAACTAACATGTGATACATGTAAAAGAGTCAACGCACTCATCGACTCGACAGTTTTGCAAGGAAAATTATACGAAAAATAAACCATAAGAAGCTGTTCGCAATTTTAAGCAAAAAGGTGGGTACTCAAGGACGTTAACGAGACCTAAACCTCACAAATCAGCCAAAACAGAATGGCTAAAAGAAACAGATCAATCTTCTAGTTTTTTTTAAAGATGTCATTATAAACCTTAATGAACTCTTTAGCCCCTGTTCCGTCGTGCAAACAAAGAGGTAAACGTTATGTATTCCCAGGCCTCTCTTTTGGTTTCAAAAATAATCATTATGTTAATATTTCCTTATACTACATAATCAGTATATCTCCTTCCTCTGGGTTCTTTATAGCCTTTACGGAGGTTACAGTATGACTTTCTAAGGGTGTTTCAGATTACACTACATGTTTTAAGATGAATTAAATAAATGCTCGCTTAACAGAGAAAACAAGATACATTACACGGAAAAAATTGTAAATGGTGCATTTATTAATGATAAAACGTTGAAATATGAATATCAGGAATCGCCACATTTAGAAAAAAAGCCTCCCCACACAGTCAAGAAGAAGAGAGAGGGAGAGAGCATGGTTAATAAAATGATCAGTTTAGAAAAGACACTACTAACAATAAACAAAAATGAGAACCAGAGGTGATAGCGCCTTGGAACGACCAGTAAGATTTTCGAAGTAACCATAAATGTATATAGACTATACGATATAGTCGAATGATATTAACAATTACGTTCTATGACGAGCTTTGAGCTCAATATCCATATCAGGATATATATCTTAAGGACCGTCCACATTCGTTTCACGACGAATAAAATCCAAACTTTCCGGATGGCAAAATGAAGTTGATAATCACCTGAAATTCCTCCCAAAATGTATTTTCTTCCAATCTCAAAAATGTGTTTATCGTCACACATGAGTATTATTGACATCGATATGTTGTTTATTTTTAAAGAACATTTAATAAATTAAATGAAGAGATAAAGCAACATTTTTATTCCTTTGTCACATATTTACGCGACCAGGAAATGCAAAGTCAAGCACAATTTTACAAATACATAATTTTATCATTGTATAACTCATGCGGGCATTTTAAATGATGTTGAAGGGTTTTTTAATAATTGTGTTTGAATAAATTTTAGGTAGACATTTTTATCTATTTTAATACATGTAGATGATAACAGAAAGTTAAAAGAGCCTTGGAGAAGTTTCGAACGCGATGGAGGCTGGAATATTGAGGTAATGATTTTAATACTACTATAAAAACACGATTGCTTATTAGAATGTTAAAATCTGGGCTAAATGTATTTATGCGTGAAAAAAATCAAAATACAAATAATTGTTAAGTATATAAATGCAACTAAATAACACAGAAATTATACACAACAGTGGTAATAACAGGCAAAAAGAACGTGGACATTCTGCATATGTATTTTTGTCAGTTTTCAACGATAGACTTGTGATAATGTGGGAATAGTTACATATCTTTGTTAAAATACATGTACTAGTGCGTATATATTACCAATTATGGCACTAACTGGGTAAACGATGATAACTCTAAAGAAACACTAATGTCCTTGTCATTCTTAAAGATCAATTCTAACGTAGTTTTTTCAGTTATGATGCTTTCCAATTTTCTCCCTCGATTAAAAGTAAAAATGGGTTTGCGGAACAATAACCCCGAGTGATATATATCTACACAGCTGAACCACGCTCCGTGATTTATCCTGCGATAAATCAACTAAAACTATTGATAATTTCAATTCTTACACGACATATCTGACTGAACAAGCGAAATAATCATTACTCAATTTTAGCGCGTTGTAATAAACGAAAATGGGTTATAAGGTCGGCAATTAGTACTTACTTCCTAAACATCTCCATAATTCAAAAACTGATAAATAATTTAAAGATTGAATAGCAAACTTGAATACTTGTCCATTCAACCGCGCATCCAGCACTCTCCAGTCGGCGTTCGAACAGTATTTGTCATTCCAACGGTTAAATATTGCGCCAGGAAATTATATGTAAACAACGGAAGTGACGTGACGTCGCTAAAATGGCTCGTTAACGTCACCTTAATGTTGCCGCAAAATAGCGGAAAACAATTATAGTGTTTTATCTAAATATATAGAATAAATTCTTTTACTGTGGTATCATATTACGCGCGGGTAAAACTTTCCCGTATTATGTACTTTTTTTAAATGCGCTAAATTAAATACCAGCGAAAAATACAATAATCACGTGATCAACTTTACTGACAGGAATTTAGAAATAGCCGTGCCCACGCGCGATGAATTATCGTGTAATAATTCACAGAAAATTCAAAGGGGAAAACGTCAATTTTAATGTGATAGACGACTTCTCCAGAAATGTATTTTATCAATCGTTTTCACGAATTGTGGACAATTTTATCTGTCTCTACTTTTTGGCTGGGTGGGGAGGCTGTGTATGCTGGATGTGGCCATTCCTGATATGCATATTTCATTTTTTTGTATATGAACAAAAATGTTCAAGAAAAACTAACCAACAAAAATCTGTAAACGAACGAATTGAGAATATATGAGCAAGTAACACACAAATGTGAGGTTCCCTGCTTGCTGACCAAACTGACTAAAAAAAGAAATGACCTCAACTGACCCTAAATTTGTTGGGAAATAAACGTCTGATAAGAGAGTAACTTAGGGTAACACATGCTAAGATAACAAGTGCAGAAACCTGAAAAGTCAAGGCTGAAACATTTGCAAAAAATCTCATTAATACACACATAAGTACAACCCTAAGTTGTGAAGGGCGATGTTACATGAGTTGCATTACAAAAAAAAACATGCAAGCGGTTGCGAAATCATTGTTACAAATGTATTACATACTTGCAAGAAGAGTTACAACCACTTTTTTTTTTATATGAACCGTGTTTGATTTTCGGGGCCAATTTTATTCCCTATCTCCATATAGAGCACACGAATAAAATAATATGACAAGTCGAATGTGTTTTAACAGATTTCTGAGTGTTCATGGGAAATTGTCAATGTACGAAACTAGTCAATATTTGGGGAGATGTGTAAAGGCAGTCCAGATTGTTCGATTGGGAGACTATTCGTCCTTGAAGCGAGGGGTCCTGGGTTCAAGTCCCGGTGTAGCTGTAGCTGACGCTGTGAAATAAACACAATTCAAATGTTCTAGATAAATGTGGTTCTGAATCATGGTGAATTCTTGTGACAGCAAGTTAATTATTTAAAAATGTCATTCATAAGAAAAAGATTATTCAATGGTCCGAACTTCTTTTTGAATAGTACGATGTCTGAATGTTACACATTATCAATTTTATGTGCAGACGTATCTTGTTTTTGAAAAGTATAATATTGTAACAGTTTCTTTCATTAACATTTGATTATATTTACAGCACAGTTATTAGATGATTTCATTAAACATTATATTATTGGCCTTCACGACGTACGGTGTTCACATGAACATTCACATTTATACTGCAAATGTTTTAAATTAAATTGCATGATGTTGTTTTTTTAAGTATCACGATCAGCTTTTGAAGGAAATTCAAAATCTGAAACCACCAGGCAACTTGAAGAAAGGCCGAATACTTTTTATCGGACCAATCAGAGCAGGAAAATCTTCATTTATTAACTCAGTTGCAAGCATTGATAAAGATTCTCTAACATCCCCAATGGAAGCAGGATCAACAAAAAAAAGCTTGACATTAACGGTAAAACAAATACATATTTGATTTATTATTAAATCTTTCACAAGTATATGCAATAACAATTTTATGACGAAGTAATGTGTCAGTGAACAATTTAATATGTGGTTATGCGCTATCGCCTTACGAGTTCGATTATTATTTACATTTATAACATAAAGTTTTATTAATTTAAGAAATACTGTCATAACGATAACTGTGATTTGTACAATATTTAATATTAAAATGGAAATAATTTTATTACACTTTTAATATATGATAAAATATCTATAGATTATCTTGAAACTAGTCAAATGTTGAAATGCATATTTTAGATATAATTTCAAACGTGTCAATTAAATTTTGCACAAACATTTGATTAAACTTCACTGAAAGTTAAAATAAAACGTAAATGGAAATGAAAATAACTCTCTTTTTGTAGTTAAGACAACACATTTTAAAGAATTATGTATTGATGGATGTAATGGGTGTAGAGGAGCAGGACGGACAAGGCTTCCACACGAAGGACATCATTTATCTAATGGAAGGGAATATCCAAACAAAGTACATGGTATATAACCCGCATTTTCTAGATTTTTGCAGTTATCTCTTTGCTGTTTTTGTGAAGCAAAATTGATTTAAACAATATTATAGTATTTCTTACACTCGGTATATTAGGACATATATTCAGTCTTGGTGTCCTATCACTCGAGGTGCAGGCGACAGAAAATATAACAAATATACCGACATTTTTTTCTTATTTACATGTACCAATTCAAGAAACAATATCATTGTTAAATTGTGCAAGTAAATGTATTTCATCAGCTTTTCTCTTATAAGTGTTATCCGCAAAGCTAATCAGTTCTAGCTTTGTTAGAAATAATATAATATTTATGTCAGTGTCTGAGTTTTATACTCAGATTCTTACATTTCGTTCTTTTTGCTGTTTCTACTTTTTATTAAGAGTCTTTAGATCTCGATTTGGGTACTCTTGAAATAACTTACACCTTTTTGTGTCTGTGTTTAAGTTCAATCCACGCTCTCCGATCAGTGAATCCGACGCTAGTTTCAACAGATATCCTGGTCTTGCGGATAAGGTGCACTGTGTTGTGTTTGTTATGGACGCTCACGTTATTCATTCAGATTCAGTTTCTGATGTGTCAAAAACAAAAATAAACACTCTGCTGAAGCATATACGTGATCATGGTATGTATCTGACAATTAATAATTAAAACAATGAAATGTTTTGCATTTCCTCCACTTTTTGAACATTTGATGCAAATTTAATGATCTTTTTCTTCCATGTTTGTGAAATCGCAGTAGATGTATTTCTTTTAAGTGACAGTGCGAAAATGTATTATCACCTCTGTGCCCGAGCTCACTCCTGATCGAATCAATGGAAGCAAGTATAAAAACAAGCAATATGCCTTTTGTCAGTGTGTTAAACGGTCGGTGGCAAATTAATTTACCAATGATGGTTTAAACCTGAATCTAGGCTGCACCAGCCTCACTCTTTCCTCAACATTTTTTTCAAATGAACAAACACGTTCAAAAAGTCTTGGTGTAATAAATTCATCACACCCATCAACGCGACAATTTTGCATGCATAAGCACACAAACCAGGCTTGCAGAAAGCTGTTAAACATCCTGTCGCTTTTTGATTATAGAAAGGGTATTTATGAATAACCGGGAAAAATTAACACTGTCTTTTATTTCAAAATATTTTCTTTAGTTTATAAATCTGAATCGGCGAAATATTAACACAGTAAGATGTTCAATGCGGGACATCAGCATCTAAAATGAAAAATGTATAATATATTGAAATCAAAATAATCACTTTTATTGTATAGTTTAAAATAAGTAGTTACGAAACCATAATCAGTAGAAAGATTTTGGATCAAGAAAGTTTGTCTGCTTTTCTTAGCTGTTTCGAGTTATGGAATGATTTGAATAATTATAGTGAATAGCACAAGATACTTAACAGGTTAGCAGTTTAAATTGTAGGCTGACACTGCAGTTCATGTCTTGAAAATCTCAAGATGTGATGTACATAATACAAATTTAATTAAATAAATCAATACGAAGAAAATCGATTCCGATCAGTTAAGAAACGTTTTATTGCTGTATTTTTTAAATTTTTATTGTTCTTGCCTGGTACTCCAAAATACCCAATATTCATACTTTGGTTTTCAGCAAATTTCACCGTGCTGTACGTGTAGAAAGATGCACAATTATGTTCGTAAACTTTCATTCCGACTTTGAATAGTTCAATGATCTGTCAATATATATGAGTGATGACTATATATTTCAGAGGTCCCTGTGATGATTGTAATTACACAAATTGATGAAATTTGTCCAGAGGTAAAAACAGATGTTGCGAGAACTTACCACAGTAGAGCTGTCGAATCTTGTTTCAATAAGGCATTTGAGCTCTTCGGAGTCCCGGTAAAAAAGTTTATATGTCATCTACCTAAACAATTCTGAAATACTTATGAAAATTGGAAGAATATAATATAAGACTTATCTAGAAATGAATGAGGTACTTCGCGAAAGCGCATGTGTTCATGCATTTAATTGTTTGCATGTATTAACTATTTTTCTAATGCATTATGTGTTTGTGGAAAACACAAAACTGATTATCAATAGGTAATGTATTTGTTTATAAGTTGGATTACTTTCAGAAAATGAACATATTTCCCGTGCAAAACTATTCGTCAGAAGTGGAATTAAATGTTAACCAGAGTATACTGCTCATGCTGGCTCTCCGAAAGATGATGCAATTATCAACAGACCGTCTTCAGGGAAATGACGATCAGAATTACGGTAAACGTGGCTATTACCAAAGTTTCAGGCAGAACTGTGAATTATCGTAATAAGTACAATGAAAAGCTAAGTATTACATATCCAGATCAAAAAGGTGTAAATTAAAACTAAATTAATATGCCCTTTTAGTTTAACTGTTGACTTTAGTAATATAAAATACTATGTATACCGGTAGTTGGGTTCGTGCTTGCTAAGTAAACATATACCACTGTATTGGACCGGACACCGGATATAACCGCCTTTTTGAGTCACAACAAAATTTGTAGAAGTACCAGAGGTGGGAAAAATTCGATTTCTCAGCTCATATGATACAAATCTGACCTGGGTTTGATTTTGTGTTTCCATAAATAAAGGCCAAATAACATATAAGTACAAGTTACAACCAAAAAAAATAGATTTTTTTTAAAAATATCTGTAGAAATGCACCGTTGCTCACTGGAAAAAATTGATGCCCAAGTGCCAAAAATCTAGTTTCATTATTAATTTCGTCCAAAACTAAGAATTGTGAATCCGTTGTCCGGTCCCATAATGTGATTACATGAAAAAAGGTAAATGATTAACATTCAGAAGGAAGTTCGAAATGTAAAGGAATCAATATCCGTTGCATAGAATGTTTTGTTTTTGAAAATTATAAAAAGCTCATTTAAAGCCGTGTTTCAAAACTGAAGAATTTAAGATGAAGAGTGGTGTAAGTAGACTTACTTCTGATTATCTTTAACAGTTTTAGTTTAAATTTGCTGTTCGTCTTCCTTTTGTTTTTGTTTTATACTTCCGCAAATGAATTAATGAGTCTTGTGAATAAAGAAATATTAAGATGACAGATAAACTAAAACGAATATTATAATAAAAAAAATTTGTTTTGAGTGGTGTCGTAAAATCATTGTTAATTCTTTTGTTGTTTTGAATGTTTAGCTGTATAAATGTTTGAAACACGGAATAAATTGTATTCTAAAGCTCCGTTGCAGTCATAAAAATAATTTTGTAATCAGAAATATCAATTTAAGAAAAAAGGACACTCACTAGAAACTTTCAAAAGTTATCGGTCCAAAATAAATAGTTACTTAACTCGTGTTCATGTATCTTGAAGTTAGAACAGCTCTCTGCGACTAGACTGGAATTACTTACTTTTAAAAAAAAAAAAAGTTTATCAAAGTTATAATCACCGTCAGGGAAACATAAATAGATCAAAGTTTCATATACCCCGTTTGTCGATAACGAAACTTAAAGAAGAGAAGTTTTAGATTTCATTTGTCTACACATCAAACAAAATAGTTTAAGTTCAATTATTTTAGTTCTAAAGATGCAATCGCCTACATGTTGACTTAAAGTAAAAATGTCTCCCTGTACATTCAATCCGTGATGTTACGTCCCTTGAATGTCGTTGAGTACGATACTTTATGTATTATATGAATAGTTCTTCTGAAATGTCTTTTGTTTAAATAGTTCGTCCAGTTTAAAGATGGGTAGTTTAAACATCCCAGCCAATATAGCTTCGGATAATGCGTCCGTCTGTCTGTCTGTCTGTCTGTCTGATGAACTGCTCTGGGGTAGGGAGGAGGGCAACGGTTGGTGGTAGGTTGTTCCAATGGTATACAGTCCTAGGGAAGAAAGAAAATTTATAGTAACTGAGATTGCTGTAAATGAACCTGTAACTCAGATCTTTTGCATGCATTGCTTATCCCTTTGTGCTAAATGACTTCTAAAACCACTTTTCGAATGGTTCTGAAAAGGTAAACAGAATAATATTTTTCAGTTATTTCACTAGCTAGTTCTGTGATTATAAATATTTTGATGACTTATATTCAAACACGCCGTAAATTGCAAAAAGGAGTTGTGTATCTTGTTGATGGAACGTTCCTTTGCAGTCCAGCGCCTGTGTTTGAAATGATAAAGTGAGCGCCGCACAGGATGTATGCCTATCACCCATACACGACCCTGGTAGGCATCGAACTCACAACGGTGAGGGGCAAGTGATTCTCGGTCGGAGACCTTAACTATTTTTTCTTTCCACACAAATTGGCATCGGTAGTGGTAATCCCTGAAGCTTGGATCAATTCCGTCTAGTTGCGGTCAAAAAAACCTGCACGCACGGACGCATGCACGGACGGGTGCCATTACTCCTCCGATGCCTATCGATGGAGATAATTAAGTGTTCCATACAGGTTTGGGTCGGGGGTCCTTATTCTATAGGTGGTCACATTTCTTTGTGAGGGGTCATTTTTCTACGTGTGAGGAGTCATAATATTATGACCCCCAAGTCATAATATTATGACCGCGAAGTCAATATTTTATATCAAGTTATGACCGGGGGGTCATTATTCAATTGGGGTCACTTTACAACGTTTCACCGGACTAACGTGACGTGTTATGTCTGAAATAAGCTATAAACTCATTTTGGGGTTTGGCCTGCTCAGAATTTATTGTAAGACTGTTTGGCAAGCCTAACGCGTTGCTCAATATCTATTACACTAATTGTGTAAACCAGCCAAACAGTTTTCATAACTTTGACAGATTTATCAAACAGGGATCATAAGTTTAATAAGCCAAACACTCTGATTTATTGTGGTTCCTCACTATTCATTACTGTGTTTTGCTGGCCAAACAAGTTATCATATCTTTCACAATGCAAACTTGCTCAACTGAAATAAATTTTTTAAAGCCAAACACTCATTGCTTTACAGTAATAAAAAGTTACAAAATAAAAAATGTTAGGCTGGCCGAGTAGTTTTCATTGCATATAAGCCCTTCTAATAATTGCTTTCTTTGGCCAGCCTAGCATTTTGTAATTTGATTTATATGATGTGTATCCAACATATGACCATGAAAATATTGATGTAAAGATATGTATGCGTTGATATAATGCATGTTATTTTTGTGAATAATTTATTTTTTTATAATAAATATTTTTAAAATAAGTTTTTGTTTTTTGGTGTTTTTTTTTTTTCAAATGTTGAAATTTAGCTAACCTTTTTTATAGTTCATTCCACTAAAAATGGCCATAAAAAGGGAATTTGTATATTTTCCTTTTTAAAAATTTATTCAGTTATACCTATATGCAAAGTCGTTAAGAAACGCAAATTTAAAGTTCGGCATTTATGTTGAATTTGTTTAAGTTGCAAGTAATTTTGTCATTGTATTTTTACTTTGTATGGAATAAACACCATTCAAAGACATATTGAACATAGCTAGCTATAACTGTAATTTTGCGCTCACAATGAAACAAAAACTTTTTTGTCTGTCATTGTCGGTTTACCAAGCGCTGAATGGCCACGCGGTTATTAATAAAAAGTGAAATATGCATATCAGGAGTCCCACACTCACAAAACACAGCCACCCCACGCAGCGAAAAAGAAGAGTGGAAAAGAGAGCATATTTGTTTAAAGTGTGTCAAATTCAAATAAGACGCCACAAACATTAACGAAAAAGAAAAACCTTCGGGTTACCTCATTGGAACGGTCAGATGCAAAAAAATGCTACTGGGTGTTCAAAAGTATTCTTTGTCTTAGTGAAATAACTTCAACCCACCCATCAGCCCAACACTGTTGAATGCAAAAGCTCATAAACAATGTAAAACATAAGAAGCTTATAGCATTGAAATGTCAAAGGGACGGGTATTCAATGATCTTAACGAGACCAGAGAAGCTGAAGTCAAATCAGAAAGAACAGGATTCCGGGGATAAAAGAAATAAATCGAGCTTCTTGGTTTAAAAAACGATTTCCCAATAAACCTTCACAAACCCTTAAACCCCTGCCACCGCCGTGCAACCAAAGAAGTAAGCATAGTGATCAAATGTATATGGGTAAATCAAGAGGCCTGCAGAGCGCTGTAGAATATCATGTAAGTAATCTTTCTTTTTGAATTTACAGATGGTAAAATATGATTAAACCCGAAATACCGTGCTTTAAAAAGCCACCTAGCAATCAACTGAACACCGACAGGGGGGATATTAATTTTCTTCTTATTCACTACGTTTTAACGCAGAAAATTATATTCACTCAATAACCAAGTTGAATAATTTAAAATGAAGACAATACCGAGTTGTTTTCACGCAGATATCATATTAGTTCTTTACGCCGCAATATGTTTATATCGAACGCGATACTCGCCCCCTTGGTATGGTTGATGTACATTTGTAGCTTTGTTAAAATAGCGCATTTGTTGGCAGCACTGAGCAACACAAATCCGTTCAGTTTGTGTCAGAACGTATAAACTGTAGAATGTTTAATATGAAAGAATAGATATATAAAACAAATCTTTTTTGTATGTTTAATTGATATTCACGAAAAAACCCACCCACGTACTATGTTAACAAGGAAGAGATTATATCGGGTTAATAATATTAAACAAGCTATAACTTTTTTAAATGATCAATAAAGCGTTATTTTCTTAATTATGAAAATCGACCTTGAGTCCAATTGTTCGTTTATATTGTTCAATAGATTAATCCTCAAAACAGAAGCTACAAAATTGTATCGACAAATTTAACTGCGTTTTCAGTATAAAACTATACTCAGCAAAAATAGAAAGTACCCACTTTTTATGCTTATATTCTCATTCACATGTTTTCATTTAATTACGAACACCTCAAAAGGTGTTTTATTAATTAATCTCAGTTGTTTTTAAGTTTAATTGTTCGTGAACATAATCTTCCACACCTAAACCTGAGCAAATGCCCATCAGATAACAATGAATGATGGATTAAACACCCCTATATATTCAATTCAAAGGGAGGTAATAGGAAATGTTTGGGATTTCTAGCGTTTTTTTTATAGAGGACGAGTTGTTTTATTAATGATTTTTTGTGATTTTATTGACATGAAGAACTGGAAAAATTGATTTAATTCCAACAAATGTGAATATTGTTTAGAATCACTTACTTCTTCCTAAAACCCCAATAATAGCAAAGGGAAAGATAACTTAGTCGTGACTGCAGATTTTTAAGAACATTTTATTTCTTTGTAATGATTACAGCAATGCAGATCTGTTCAAAGAAGATATTTTCTATTTTATTTTTCTAGTTTTACAAAATCACAGGTAGAAAAGTGGGTACTTTTTATTTTTGCTGAGTATATTAATACAAGACGCTTTTAAAACACAATATTCTCGAACAAGTGTTATTATGATTGTAAAGAAATAAGTTCCCAAACTACTCTATGGCTTGCACTGATTTCTCGTGTCTTCTTTTTTAATGACTATAATTTTTAAAATAATTATTGGGATTAGTGCCACATTTTGATGTAACATTTATTTCATCGTTATATACTGGGTCAATTTCCAAACTTTCTGGGTTGCAGGCTCTTTTTGGGTTGCTGGTTGCAAGTACTAATTTTGAAACCTTTTGTTGCTGATCTTTTTTTATAATGTTAAGAGATTTTATGTTAACGCTTTCTACTGAATATCACGATGACATTATTACAGCTTAAAACAACACCTCGAAGTACCTTGGTGATTTGATGAATAAAGATAAAAACCATTTTCAATCTCTGGTAAATAAAATGTACCCTCATGAACTACAATTTAATAAAGCAAACACTTCAAATAAGCAGGACTTTCTTGATCTTAATCTTTCTATTGAAAATGGATACTTCACTGCTAACCTGCATGATAATAGAGACGATTTTAATTTTAATAAAGAAAATGTTTCCTTTATATACGGCGATATTCCTCGAACAACATCTTACGGGGTTTTATATTTTGTATAACCTATATAGCTTGTTTCTAAAGCTTGCAAAGATGATATTTCAATGGGCGTAATCTTTGCAAAAAAGGAAAACTTTTAAAACAAGGTTAACGGTATCATAAACATGTTTTAAGTTTAATCGCCGATACCGAGTTTTAATTCAATATCATGTGCAGTTAAGAATCAGTTGTGGAACAACTTGCAGGTATTTCTAATCCAGTTTTTTTAAAGATTTCATTTATATACTTAAGAAAATAAAAGGCAAGAACAATTTCTCCCGGTTATTTGTAAAAACCATCTGTTAATTCAACTAGACTAGATGGGTGTTCAGTTGAACACTTGTGTCGCATAACTCCATCTTAAAGAAAAAAAGTTGTCATCATCACAAGTGTAAGCAATATAATATAAACGTTTGTCTAGTAAAAAATTTGAAAGTTTCATCAAGACATACTGATTATAAAATGGGGCATAGCATCAACAAATGTAACCTTGACCTTAAGAATTTAGCATCAGCCTAAGCTTTTTGTAAAAATCAATATAAAGTTTGAAAGCTTCATGAAGAAAATATAAGAAATGGCAAATTTATAGCCAAAGTTTTCGTGTACAATTCCAAGTACAAAAAAGGAAATAACTCAAATGTTATCTTGACCTAAAGAATTTGGCATCATCATAAACCTGTTTTTATAAACAATATAATTTGAAAGTTTCATAAAGAATTATTGAGAAATGGCAAAGTTATAGTCAACGTTAAGTTTTCAAGTACAAAAAGGAGCATAACTCCTTAAAATCTGGTCTGGACCTAAAGAATATGGCATCATCATGAGCATGTTGTCATAATCAATACAATTTGAAAGTTTCATGAAAAAAGCAATATATGCATATCAGGAATCGCTACACTCAAAAAACACAGCCTCCCCACGCAGCGAAAAAGAAGAGAGGAAGAGAGAGAGAGCACATGTTTTATATACGTATGTCAATTAAAAAAGGACGCCACAAACAATTAACGAAGAAGAGAACCTTTGGGGATACCGCCTTGGAACGGTCAGTGGCAAAACAAATTGCCACTGGGGGTTTAAACCAGGTTCTAGGGTGCACCAACCTCACACTTGCCCCAACAGGTTCTCGTATCACAAAACAAGTACAAATTATCTTGGTGAAATAACTCCAACCCACCCATCAACTTAACAATGTTGCATGCAAAAGCATACAAACATATAAACATAAGAATTTAATAGCATTGCAAAGCCAAAGGGCGGGTACTCAATGATCTTACCGAGACCAGAGCACCTGGAGTAAAATCAGCAAGAACACGATGACAGGGATAAAAGAAACAAATCGAGCTTCTAGGTTCTTTAAAGAAAAGATTTCCCCATAAACCTTCATAAACTCTTACACCCCTGCCACCGTCGTGCAACCAAAAAGGTAAGCATAATGATCAACTGTAGATGTATTAATCACCAGGTCTGCAGAGCGCTGTAAAATATCATGTTAGTTCATGAAGAAATATTTGAGCAATGGCAAAGTGATAGTCAACGTTTAGTTTTCAAGTACAAAAAGGTTCATTACTCCATCAAATGTTACCTTGACCTTAAGAATTCGGCATCATCATAGGCGTGTTGTCATAAGCAATATAGTTTGAAAGTTTCATGAAGAAATAATAAGAAATGGCAAGTGCGTAGCCAGTAAACAAAATATTAAGACTAATGATACTTTTCAGCATATAAGTAATAATACGATCTCTGTCTTATTTCCAACTTATTGATTAGCTCTTTTTATTATAGTACGGAATATTGTTGTATTGTTGTTTTTTCTAACACTTGCAATTCATTGTTTGTTTTGAGATTATTTTGTTTTCTTTACATTGAACTTTGTGGATTACTTATTTCTTGTAAATTCCTTCTTCTTATTAAGTTGAATATGTTACATTGTAAAAACTGTTCCCTGGTCAATACCCAAAAATTGTGTAATTTGCCTTTATAATTTTACATGACTGTCTATTGTTACTATTAAGTAACCATGGCAAATAAAGTTTGTTGTTGTTGTTGGCAAAGTTATAGCCAACGTTATTTTTCGTGACGGACGTACAGACCTTTTTACGGACAAAAGGAAAACGCGATCCCTATGTATCGCCATTTCCTCGAAAGGTCGACATAAAAAGAAAGCTTACCAAATGGTATTCTATGTATAGCGCTCTGCAGGCCTGGTGATTAATCCATCTTCAGTTGATTACTATGCTTACCTCTTTGGTTCATGACGTTTTCATGGGTTTAAGAGTTTATGAAGGTTTATGGGGAAATCTTTTCTTTAAAGAGCTTAGAAGCTCGAGTTGTTTGTTAATCCCCGTCATCTTGATCTTGCACATTTGACTACGGGGGCTCTGGTCTCGGTAAGATCATTGAGTACTCGACCATTTGGCTTTGCGATGCTTTTAGCTTCAAATGTTTTGCTTCAAATGTTTTAAAATATGTTTGTGTGCTTTTGCAAACGGCATTGTTAAGCTTCTTCTCTTCTTTTTGGATGTGTGGGGAGGCTGCGTCTTCTGAAAAAGGCTATTCCTCATATGCGTATTTTATTCTTTACCGATTAAGATGCCGTAATTATAAAAACACAACAACAGATACCTTACTTTGTTAATAAAAATTGAACGATTTGTAAAGAAAAGTGTAATTTTACTCGAACTAGACCTAAAGAACACAAAAAAGTTCTATAGAAACGAAACGAGAAATGCTAAATAGATAACAAGACTTCAAATTCCCGAAGAACCAATGAATAGTTGAATAATGACACCCGTGTATTGCGGCGTGATTAGTAACAAATTTCTACGAGTCTCTCGTAAACCGAATATAGGATATAGCAAATTTGAACGAAATGGTTGATAAAAAGTTGCCGACTTTTTGTACTTCTTGTCATGTGCCATTATTAAAATGTACTTTATTTTACATTTTGAAAGCAAACAAAGATTGGTACGAAGCTATGTTTGTTCAATTTTAAATTAATAATCTAATCTTCGTCTTAAACTTTGAAGGGGGAATATGAACTTTATTACAGCACCATTAGAAGGAATTCACAAAATCAGTATATGCACCGAATCATAGTAAAGTAGACAGAAGGAATCATGTGTTTTGACCACATTGTGTAGTTTTTAACTTTCCTCTTAGAACGCGCTAAATTTTGTCAAAATGTTGAACAAATAAAATACTTAAAAGGCTTCAAAGATTGGTTCGATGGTTTTTATTACCGGAAAATGCCGTCAGAAACCCTGCGGTATGGCCAAATTGGTAACAGCTTCAACGACATTATTGTAATTTTAGAGATTCATTTAAATCAATAAATTAAATGTCGTTCTATCTGAAATTACCGCATTGAAGGTTGTTCCATGCTCACCCCTAAAGGCATATTGTCTTTGGGATGGATCAAAATTGTATTGTTTATTGGTGTAAATATTGAGTTGCGCTCTATCCGGGGATTGGCGGCGTGAGCCGTAATATGCATTTCCATTAGTGCCCATGAACAGACACAAGCAAACCGAGCCCGCAATATTGTCATATTTGTCGTGTTCGGTGGCTTTGAAAGTTCATTTTTCATCTATTTCAAGTTAATGCTTACCTTGAGGTTAATTGTGAAAATTTAAGGTGAATGTTTCCATTCTTTCAAGAAAATGAAACAACAGATTTATCGCTTGCGTGATGATTGTCCATTTACAGTTAGTCGTTTTTTCCCTTTGATTGCATGGCAGCTCAGATAGAGCCTAGTATCGTAATACGCCTGTTATATTATTTAATATGCCCTTGCGTTTGATTGTTTGTAGATTGACATTGAAACTCTCTTTGCAACATATATTTGATCTTTATGCCAAGATTTTAGATACTGTCAACGCAAAAGAATATATGAATTTTATACCATTTTTCTTTGGATTTTTTTATTGAAAGATTGGCATAAGTTTGGATTCACATTTCAATATTATTTGAAACAGAATATCCATTCATTACACTGTTTTAGTGTTTGTACAGTATTTATTTCAATCAAACTATGGAATAGGTTCATTACATTTACAATGGTTCGATTATTTATATATAATTTAGTGTAATGTTATATAACCCGTTACCGATGTCACGCAGAGATTGTTACGCATATCAGGGCTATCTGATCAACCTTTCTTGGGGTTGTCCCGATAAGCTCAATTGGTTGCGTCGCAGGAATTGCAGAGCTAGGCGCTGTTGCCGTGACGGTGCAGATTCGCTCCCAGCTAGAGGCTCTATCATTTCAAAATTCACAGTAGCGCTATTTGTGCAGTGTGGCTGCTGTAAGAAGTCTCCCCGTACATAAAGTCAGTACTGTTATCAGTAAAATAACCCGTTGCCGATGTCATGCAGTGATTTTTACGTATATCAGGGCTATCCGATCAACTTTGTGGGGGGTTGTCCAGGTTAGCTAAATTGGTTGCGTCGCAGGGATTTCAGGGCTAGGCGCTGTTGCCGTGACGGTGCGGTTTCGCTCCCAGCTAGAGGCACTTTCATTCTTTATTTCATATTTCATCGAAAAGGCGCTTATGCACAAAAATGATCGAATCTATCTTTCTGCTTAAAGCATAATTCTCTCAAGTTTTATTTTCAAGTGGGATTTCGTTTTAAGTGTATTTCATCTATGTTAAGTCTTATCATCACTATTTGATGACCAAGACTGTGAATATTTGTGAACTGTAAGTCATTCAGGCTCAGACTGGATAAAAGTAAAACATGCGTACCAGAAATAGACACACTCAGAACATACATCCTAACAACGCAGCCACAAATAAGAGCAGCAATAAGTGAATAACATATTAAAAATATTTTCAGAAAAGACATCACACTAAGCGAAAAACGATACTGTAAGGGATAACCGACCTGGAACAGTCAGTATCAAATAATGCACTCATCTGGAATTTTAAACCCAGGTTCTAGGGTGCACTGACCTTCAATGTTTCCCCAATAGGTTGTCATGTGTAAAAAAGAAAATATAAAGACGTGTTGAGTAAGCTCCAGCAAAATCATTAACTCGACGATGTTGCATGCAATTTTTTTCTGAATTTGTGGTATATGCGTTTTATGCAATGATTACAGTCGTTGAAATCTTTAACATTTTGAAAAGAGAGAATAAAAGAACTATCCGTGAATATTCCTACCATAAGATGTTACAGTGGGATATCACTATCTGAATATAAAAAAGTTTACAAAATAAAAAAAATCAGTTATTTCTTTTTTCATATTGGTTTGTTACGAAATCATTTAAATGTAGAGACTTACAGAGAATTCAAGAATTTTGCTTTCTTTTCTGAAAAAGACGGATTTTATAAGCTGGACCCAAGACGGATAGACATATTATTTTTAAAAAAAAATCGCCGCGACACTTATGTGTTCAGACAGGCTGTTATTTTGACATCTTGATTTACGTTATACAAAATAGCGTTCTCGATGTTCGATTGGAAGATAAAACTTTATGTCTCTTTCATAACTGTACAAAAAAAAACAGATCAGCATACATGAAAATATTATTAAGCAATTTAACAAGAAAGAGCGCGACCCCAGTTCCTTAAGAATTTGCACATTCTTTGGACTGTTCGTAATATTTTACAAAAGGCATAAACTTTGAAATTGGTTAAAATCTGATGTTAGCAGTTAAATGTCTGGCATAATAAAAAAAAGTGAAATATGCATATCAGGAATGGCCACATCCAGCAGACACAGCCTCCCCACACATCCAAAAGGTAGAGAGGAAAATAGAGCATGGTTTTACATAGTCAGTTTCAAAATGGACGCCACAAACAATTACGAAAGTGAGAAACCGAGGGGCTACCGCCTTGGAACGGTCAGTGGCAAAATAATGTGCCACTGAGGGTTTAAACCAGGTTCTTTAGTGCATCAACTTCACACTTGCCCCAACAGGCTCTCGTTTCGCAAAACAAGTACAAGTTGTCTTGTTGAAATTACTCCAACCCACACATCGGCTAAACAATGTTGCATACAAAAGCACACACACATATAAAACATAAGAAGTTAATAGCATTGCAAAGCCAAAGGGCAGGTACTCAATGATCTTACCGAGACCAGATCTCCTGGAGTAAGATCAACAAGAACACGATGACAGGGATAAAATAAACGAATCGAGCTTCTAGGTCCATTTAAGAAAAAAAGTCCCCATGAACCTTCATAAACTCTTAAACCTCTGCCAACGCCGTGCAACCGAAGAGGTAAGCATAATGATCAACTGTAAATGGGTTAATCACTAGGACTGCAGAGCGCTGTAAAATATCATGTTGGTAACCTTTCTTTTTAAATGTACAGCTGGTTTTTCATAATAACCAAAAGATAAATTAACATTGCCTTTTATCTTCTTAAGTTTGTAAATTAAATCTCCATAAAAACCGGCTGTTATGAATTAGATATGGGTTTTGGCGATAAAACTTGCAAAAGGTTTTCCTTAATTTGTGATACCTGTTTTAATAGTTTTATCTGTAATGCACAGATAACGTTCATTGAAAACATTCACATCGTTGCAAGCTCTTGAAAAGACAAGCTGTGAGATATATAAACCCCATAAGATGTTGCACGAGGAAGATCGCCGTTTAAAAACGGAAAATTTACTATATCAAACTTAAAATCATCTGTTTTATCATATATTTTAGTAGTGATTTAACCATTTTCAATTGACATATTAAGATCAAGGAAAAGCATATACAAGCAATAAACACAAACGAATTAAAATGTATGTTAGTGTATGAACTGTACTGAAAGTAATGAAATTGACAATTTTTCCGATACCGATCCGGTCCGCTTCCGATCCTTATGTCATCTTTAATCTATCCAATTCCATTCCCATTGCGGTCCTATTCCTATTCGATTGCACTCAATTTTTTCACTCCAGACGATGAGCTCTAAACAATCTTTAAACACCGTGGTTAATAAAAAAGTGTTTATTTTAGACCTTAAATGGCGTCTTTAAATTTTACATCAGTCTAATGTAAGCGTTTATTGTATTGCAGTTTTAAAATATAAGCGTAAATTACATTCAATATACGTGAGATTCGTTTTCGTTTGAAATGTTTAGGAACCGCGCTTGTTTGGCGTAAATCAAGCCAGCAAATGACTTAGGTCCCTATGCAACAATAAGCGATTAATAAAACTTTTCAGCGTAAATTAAGTTGACACTCTAGGAAGTAGCAAAACATGCAGAATATACCGTTGAAGAGCTAAACAATTTTCACCATAAATGTACGCTGAAATATTGACGTTTTGAAAGACTTAATATGAATATTCGTTCCGTTTTTGCCTAATTTATGCTGTAACATAGAAGTAAAATAGATTATATGTGCTTTAAAACTTATGAAACACCGATCAAAACGCTCCTGTCTTTTCACTGCAAGCAATCCAAACGCTCAAGCGATTCCGATCCGGTCAAAACGCTCCGGTCTTTTCACTGTAAGCGATCAAAACGCTGAAAGCGATTCGTTTCGATTCCATTCCGTTTTCAATTCGATTGCGCTTTTTTGCGCTCCTAACGGGTTCGGTTTGCGGTCCGCTTCCGATCCGCTTTCGATTCGCTTCCGATCCGTCAATTTCATGATTTTCAGTACTGTAACAAGTTTGAGCATTCCAAAAAACTATTTGTTCATAAGCATAACATTTTAACAAACAGACGGCTTTAAATTTTAAACTTAAAAAAGAAATTGTTTCATCAGCTGGTAAATGAAGGTCAATCAACTTTTTTTTTAAATTCCCATTTTAAAACGAAGCTTTCATAGTGTTGTTATCTGTGTATAATTACATCTTATATTATTGAGAGTTAATTAAAGTACCCGTGAATGGAATCAAAATTGATCTTTAACGTGTACAACTTTCCCAGGGATACCCCTTACCCTAATGTCTGCCCAAACAAACACACTATGCCACTGATCTTAATTCGGTCTTTGGGTAGTACTAGAAAACAATAGCATTTCCTTTACAAGTACAGTAAACAACACAAGCAATTACATTTCAATGTAATACGATCGTTAAAAGTCTTTTCGACCAGCCTTTTTTCGGCTGAGAGGGAATATTTGTTTAAATTTATTTAAAAACAAATATCTTTTTGGTGTAACAGTTTCTGAGCAAATCGTTTTTACTAAAACAAAAAATCTAGTTCTAGTGAAATAAATATATACATCAACATACGAATAAGTTGCTTACCGTCTTCTTACGCTCGACGACCTGATCTGCTGACCCAATTAGATCAACACTATGTTAGTGTTGGTTATTAATGCTATGTTTAATCGTCGCCTGTCTGCTAAGTTTTATAAATACGCATCCACTGTGGAAAGTTCTATGAGCTAAGACGCTTTTATATTAAAACATGGGTGTGGTAATACATTAACTTTAAAAAATATTTTCTTTAAAAGTAGATTTTTTTCAAACAATAATAAGTCCTTATCTATAAAGAAACTTCAATGAATAACTTGTTGTAAATATTTAAAAAAAATCACACATGATTTGCGTTCATTCATATTTAATTTATTGAAGACACAATTAGCAAAAGAAAAATGTGCAAAAGCTGATCAACATATCCATCTACAATGTTGTTAAAATAATACTGAAATAAAAAGACAACTTTAAGTAGCTATGTCAGTTGCTGTCACTGTCATTTATAAAAAAAAAACTCTCAAAAACTCTCTAACGTCAAAATGTAGTTCAACAAAACTTTTCAGAAATCATAAGAAAAGCAATTAAAATTCAAGAAAGACTTTCATCATGTCTACATGAACTTCCGGATTCAAGATCAAACTAATTGCCATATTTTTTTAAAATCCAGCATCTGTTTTGACAGATGACCATACCATATTGTATATAAATGTTAACAAGATAAGTGTATCGCTTTTCTATGCGTTTCATACTGCCATTCCGTTTATATAACTGAGCATCAAAACATAAAAGAACTATAACACACTAAGTATTTATTAACCTAAATAGAACTGGCATCGAGTATTAATGTAGGATTTTGAACGATACAGCAAAATGTTTAAATGTACGGCTAAATGAAATTATTTACGTTTCGAATTATACGAACTTGGCGGTAATTGTCAGTGCGTGTATCTCTAGCGATTAGTCTGTTAATTTTGTTTCAGGTGTTTCGAGTTTACTGTATTCTCTTAATCATAAACAATATACACTTCGTATACACTATACACTATATAAATGTTCAAACTGAAGAGCTTAATAGCACTAATGCTTGTACACTGACTTCTTCATCTGAGAGTGATATTGTTACTGCACACACTCTACAAATTACAAAATTTAGAATCGGTGTTGAGCCTAAACAAGACAAAGTACCTACTATGTATTGGTTGCCCAAAATGCACAAAACACCATATAATCAAGATTTATCGCTAACTCTAGTTCTTGTACAACAACAAAGTTATCCATGCTCTTAACATCTTGTCTTTCAGCTATAAAAGAACATGTAATTAGGTATTGCGAAAAAGTTTTTGAAACTACTGGCAAAAATTTATTTTGGTCTATAAAAAATTCAAATGACGTTTTGAAGAAACTTAAATCAAATAATTTTCAGGCGTTCTGTTTGTCTACATATGATTTTTCTACCTTGTATACTTCTCTCCCTCATAATTTAATAAGAGACAAGCTAACCAGTCTCATTGAAAAAACTTTTGCTAGAGAAAATAAAACATTTATTGCTTGTAATGAACATAGGGCATTCTCTACAGATGGTTCTTATGATAATTATACTTCATGGACCTGTCAAGACCTTATCCAGGCGCTCACATTTTTATTGGATAATATTTATTTGAGATTTGGTACCTCTTTTTTTTAAACAAGTAATAGGCATTCCAATGGGTACTAATTGTGCACCCCTTGTTGCTGATCTGTTTTTATACTGTTAGGAAAGAGACTTTATGTTATCTCTTTCTACCGAACATCAAGATGATATAATTACAGCTTTTAACAACACCTCGAGGTACCTAGATGATTTATTAAATATATATAATAACCATTTTCCATCACTGGTTAATAAGATTTATCCTAAAGAACTACAGCTTAATAAAGCGAACACTTCAGAAAAGCAAGCAAACTTCTAATCATTGATTTAAATCTATCCATCGAAAATGGTTACGTCGATACTAACATTTATGATAAAAGAGATGATTTTAATTTTAATATAGTAAATTTGTCGTTTCTTAACGGCGATGTTCCTCGTGCAACTTCTTACGGGGTTTATATCTCACAGCTTGTTCGCTTTTCAAGAGCTTGCAACGATGTGAATGATTTCAATGAACGTAATCTTTGCATTACAGAAAAACTTTTAAAACAAGGTTATCGGTATCACAAATTAAGGAAAACCTTTTGCAAGTTTTATCGCCGATATCCAGATCTAATTCATAAATACAGATGCAGTTTAAAATCACTTTTGCAACAAGGAATTTCACAGCTAGTTTTTTAGCTCACCTGAGCACGAAGTGCTCATGGTGAGCTTTTGTGATCGCCTGATGTCCGTCGTCCGTCGTCCGTGCGTCCATGCGTCCGTGCGTCCGTCCGTCGTCAACTTTTTCTTCAAACGACTTCTTCTCCTGAACTCCTGGGCTAATCTTGCTGAAACTTGGCAGGAATGTTACTTGCATGAAGCTTTACCAAAATTGTTCAAATGGTTCCGGTCCATTGCCTATCTAGGTCACAGAGGATAAAAATAGATTTTTAACATGAAATTTTTAAAAATCTTCTTCTCTGAAACCTTAAGGCCTAGAACTTTGATATTTGTTGTGTAGCATCACCTAGTGGTCCTCTACCAAGATTGTTCAAATTATAGCCCTGGGGTCAAAATTGGTCCCACCCCAGGAGTAACTTCATTTGACATAGACTTATATATAAAAAACTTTAAAAATCTTCTTGTCTGAAACCACAAGGCCTAGAGCTTAGATTTTTGGCATTTAGCATCCTCTGGTGGAACTCTACAAAGTTTGTTCAAATTATTTCCCTGGGGTCAAAATTTGCCCCGCCCCAGGGGTCACTTCATTTTGCATAGACTTATATAGGAAAAACTTAAAAAATCTTCTTGTCTGAAACCACAAGGCCTAGAGCTTAAATATTTGGCATTTAGCATCCTCTAGTGGAACTCTACAATGTTTATTCAAATTATTTCCCTGGGGTCAAAATTGGCCCCGCCCCAGGGGTCACTTCATTTTGCATAGACTTATATAGGAAATTTTTTTAAAATCTTCTTGTCTGAAACCACAAGGCCTAGAGCTTATATATTTGGCATTTAGCACCCTCTAGTGGAACTCTACAAAGATTGTTCAAATGATTTCCCTGTGGTCAAAATTGGCCCCGCCCCAGGGGTCACTTCATTTTACAAAGACTTATATAGGAAATACTTTAAAAATCTTCTTGTCTGAAACCACAAGGCCTAGAGCTTAGATATTTGGCATTTAGCATCCTCTAGTGGAACTCTACAAAGTTTGTTCAAATTATTTCCCTAGGGTCAAAATTTGCCCCGCCCCAGTGGTCACTTCATTTTACATAGACTTGTATAGGAAAAACTTTTAAAATCTTCTTGTCTGAAACCACAAGGCCTAGAGCTTAGATATTTGGCATTTAGCATCCTCTAGTAGAACTCTACAAAGATTGTTCAAATTATTTTCCAGGGGTCAAAATTGGCCCCGCCCCAGGGGTCACTTCATTTTATATAGACTTGTATAGGAAAACTTTTAAAAATCTTCTTGTCTGAAACCACAAGCTGAGAGTACTTTTGTACTCAGGTGAGCGATATAGGGCAATCATGGCCCTCTTGTTATGGAGATCTAATTTATAAACTTTAGAAGATTAAAGGCGATGTTAATTTCTCCCGGTTATTCGTAAAAACCATCTGTAAATTTAAAAAGAAAGGTTACCAACATGGTATTTTACAGCGCTCTGCAGGCCTGTCGATTAACCCATCTACAGTTGATCATTATGCTTACCTCTTTGGTTGCACGATGGTGGCAGGGGTTTAAGAGTTTATGAGGGTTTGTGGGGAATTTTTTTCTTAAAAGAACCTAGAAGCTCGATTTGTTTCTTTTATCCCTGTCATCGTGTTCTTGCTGTTTTTACTCCAGGTGCTCTGGTCTCGGTAAGATCATTGAGTACCCGCCCTTTGGCTTTGCAATGCTATTAAATTCTTATGTTTATATGTTTGTATGCTTTTGCATGCAACATTGTTGAGCTTATAAGTGGGTTGGAGTTATTTCACTAAGACAATTTGTACTTGTCTTGTGATACGAGAACCTGTTGGGGCAAGTGTGAGGTTGGTGCACCCTAGAACCTGGTTTAAACGCCCAGTGGAATTTGTTTTGCCACTGACCGTTCCAAGGCGGTAACCCCTCTGGTTCTCACTTTCGTTATTTGTTTGTGGCGTCCATTATGAAACTGATTATTGTAATACCATGCTCTCTTTTCCTCTCTACTTTTTGGCTGTGTGGGGAGGCTGTGTTTGCTGGATGTGGCCATTCCTGATATGTATATTTCATTTTTTTATTTATCATGTAAAACGTGGATATTTCAAGGCCATTCACTAGTTTCAGGTTCGAGTGGTACTACTAGATGAAGCTTTATCCAGATGTGTTGAACGTTTTCGAGATCGTCTGCTGGACAGCTAAATAACCAGAGCTACTTTTTCATTCGGACGGTTCGCACACTAAAGGCCCACTGATTTCTACCTCTATTTGGACAGTTTTTTGAGCGACATGCATTTGGACTAAACAGACATTTGAAAAGTTTTATGTATTTTACCGCTGAATACAACGACCTTATCGTAATTTTTGTTTGTAATTATTATGTACGTATTATCAGATAAGGAAATAATTAGTTTACTCACGTTAAAGTGAGTAATGGCTAATAACCTATTTGAGTTAAGTGTAAAAGATTGTACTCTTCCTTGTGACGAAACAGGATATTATAAAAAAAAACTATAAACCAAAATTAATGGTCACATTTAAAATTCAGTTTATGTAAAACACATAAACCTTTTGATAATTACATGTAATTTCTAGAAGCATCAATTTCTGTACATAAATAAACTGAAATTGAATTCGGAGTGACCATACACAAATGAATTTAATTTAGCAAATTTTTATCAAAATCTAGATTGTTTCTTAAGCGGCACATTTGACTTCAAGTAAACCCAAATGGTTACATTAACAGTTAATTTATACATTTATATTATAAACTATGTAATTATTTCGAGAACTTAATAATACAGAATCCATTCTCTTTATGTGCCCTGATTTCTAGATGTGGCAATTCCTGATATTCCATATTTCGCTTTTTTTCAGAAATGTATATAGATAATACATGTAATTTAGTTGATGTGATGGTTTTTAACAACCAAATGAAGGTAAGAAATCCTACATTGCAATCATAAATTGAAACTAGTACTACATTAAATATTTTCTTCACGTTTATAATTTTAAAAAATCAAGCAATGCTGTGTCAAGTCCAATGCTGAATGCTTTCAGGCGATTTACTTTGAGGGAGGATTACACGTATTTGTGTGCACATTTTAAATAAAAAATTACTTTCCTTTACATATGTATTTGTGAGCTTACATGGTTGAAGATGTATACATAGGAATTTAATAAAACAATTTACATAGTGATAATTGGCAACTGGGCATAATATCTGAAATGTTTTTAGAAGTTTTCGAAACAGGCGGCAATGCTTATGTAGAACATCAACATGGTAAACGGGATGTTTGAGGTTCAAGTCTTGCTCTTGGCTACTCATTCTCCTCAAAGTTGCACTATTATCGTTGTCGGCAGGGCAAGCTTTCCTGCGAGCTTCTTTTTGTGAAGCATCGGCTGGGGTAGTTCATCCAAACCTGAGCAAACCTTTGCCAAATAAATTTGAAATGTCTTGAACAAGTCAGAAAGAATGTAGGTACTGCGGTATTTGAATAAGGAGCATCGCTAGTTCAATTTGTATTGCATTTTTAAAACATGCCATTATGCAATTTTCAAAGCCATACCTATTAATCTACCTTTATGCAGATTTAGGTGAAAAACTGTTTCGGAATTTTCCAACGTATACAACATAACATACAGCTATGTGTATTGTTGAATGAAAACCTTGACATTGTTTCCTTTGGTGTAGTATTTCTATTACATGGGGAATAGGTATAGTGATTGCATGGTACATGTACGATGGAGATAAGGATTTTCGTCTGGAATTTTTGTTAAGGATAGATTTTTGAAAGGCAATAAAAAAAGTGTAAACTCAAACCAACAATTTTTATAAAAGTTTTGCATATATGTGCGTGCCGTCGGTTTTTGCTCGATTATACCATCATACATTTTGTCTGAGTTTTTCTATAGCTTAAAAATTAAAATCTTTTTGACAATTCATAACTCGCTCGAGATTCACCAAACCTAAATTCGTATTCGAAGTTACCGCTTCTTTTATTTTTGACAGAGTTCTGGGCCCAGATATCATGGTTTACTATTATTTCTATATTTCTAGGGGGGAGTCACCTTAAACTTAAATTTAACGTTCCTAATCATCACCCACGTATGTATCAAAGTCCAATAACTTTTTTTCTGTAACAATGGAAGACTGTAGAACACCCCTTCATCTCATTTCGCTAAATACTCAAGGATTAAGAGATAAAGCAAAACGATTGCGACTTTTACAATGGTTGAATCAACAGAAAGCAAATTTAGTATTTTTACAGGAAACACATTTTACTAGGGATATTGAAAATATAGCCAAATTAGAATTTAATGATTGGTCTTTATTTCACTCATATGGACAACGGGCAAGTAGGGGTTGTAGTATTATGATAAGAAAACATTTTGTTTTTGATATCCTAGATTTTGATTATGATGTCTCTGGTAGATATGTTTTCTTAAATGTAGAATTAACAAATAACATATACTCGCTTATGAATATCTATGCAAGTAACAATAAGAAAGAAAGAAAACATTTTTTCAATAATATTTCAAAAATTTTAAGTGAAAAGGCTCAAGGTTTAAAAATAATCGGAGGAGATTTTAATGAGGTTCTAGGAAAGATTGACAGGGTTTCAAACGCATTATTTTTAGATTCTTCAAAACATTTGCAGTCGTTAATAAAAAGTCACAATCTTAAAGATATTTGGCGTATCAAAAATAAAGACAATAAACAATATACGTGGCGAAGGAAAAATAGTATAGAGAAAAGCCGTATAGACTTTTGGTTGATAGAAGAAATATTAATTTCATGCGTTGTACAATCGGATATCCGAACAGCACTAATTAAAAGTACAGATCACCTCGCAATTTCCCTAAAATTAAGACCTCCATCAAAAAGAGGTCCGGGTTATTGGAAATTAAATAATACTTATTTGGAAGATGATGGTTTTATAAATAACATTTCAGCTATTATAAACTCATTTAATATTTCAAATATACATAGTCATCGACTTAAGTGGGAACTTTGTAAAAATAAAATTAAGGAAAAATCAATAGCATTTGCAAAACAAAAAGCAAGAGAGAGGCAAAATGCGTTAGATACGTTAGAAAATAGATTAAAATATTTATACAGTTTAAATGATAACCACACAAACTTCCAAATAAAAGCTGAAATTATACAAATAGAGAAAGAAATCAAAAACATTTATTCATTTAAAGCACGCGGAGCACAGATAAAGTCACGCATTCAATTACTAGAAACTAACGAAAAAAATACAAAATTCTTTCTTAGATTAGAAAAATCGAGACAAAGTAGAAAGGTTTTAAGTTCTGTTAAAATAAACGGAAACTCTATCACCGATTTATCCGCCATATTGAACGAAGAGGTTAAATTTTATGAAAACTTAAACAAAAGTGATAAGCAGCACGTAAATTTGACGATTATTTAAATAACACTATATTACCAAATATTTTAAACAGTGAAGAAGCCAAAGTTTGCGAAGGTCCTCTTACATATAATGAATGTTTTGAAGCGCTCAAAGATATGAAATTTAAAAAAAGTCCCGGTCTTGATGGACTAACGGTTGAGTTTTATCAAAAATTTTGGGACAAATTAGGTTTTCTTGTTATTAATAGCCTTAATGAAGGATACTTAGCCGGAGAGCATTCAGCCACACAAAAACAAAGTGTATTTACTTTAATCTACAAAAAAGGTGATCCAGAAAATCTCGAAAACTGGAGACCAATATCACTTCTCAATATCGACTATAAAATAGCAGCAAGAACTCTTGCTAAACGTTTACAAAAAACCTTACCAAAAATTATTAGTTTAGACCAACAGGGCTTTATACAAAACAGATTCATTGGTTATAATTTAAGACAAATTCAAGATGTAATTGACTATGTGGATATACTTAATATTGATGCAGCTTTTCTAGTTTTAGACTTCAAAAAGGCATTTGATACTTTAGAGTGGAAATTTATGGTAGCCGTGCTGAAAAAATTTGGATTTGGAACGTCATTCATAAAATGGGTACAAACATTTTATAACAATATTACATCGTGCGTGATAAATAATGGTTGGAAATCACAATATTTTAAATTAAATCGTGGCATTAGACAAGGATGTCCTCTGTCTGCCCTTTTGTTTATTATTGTTGCCGAAATAATGGCTTTAAAAATAAAAAAACTGTGAAGATATTACCGGTGTACGTTTAATGGACACACATAATAACTCAGTATCAAATCTAAAGATTACACAACTTGCCGATGACACAACTTTATTTTTAAAAAATGAAGATGAAATTACAATAGCTTTAAAATTAATTGAAGAATTTGGTGAATATTCAGGTCTGATTTTAAACAAAAATAAAACAGAAGGTTTATGGATAGGAAGAGCGAAACTAAAAAATCACGACGTATGTAACATAAAATTCTCTACTCAAGTAAAAGCATTAGGTATTTATTTTGGAACAGAGAAAGATATTTGCGATTTTAATTGGAATGAAAATGTACAAAAATGCCAGTACCTTATTGATAAATGGAGTGGCAGAACCCTTACTTTTTATGGAAAAATATTGGTATTAAAAACTCTCATTATGCCAAAACTAAATTACATCCTGCAAGTAATGAAAATACCGGGTAAAATTCTACAGGACCTAAATACAATGTTCTTTAAGTTTTTATGGTCCAACAAAGACGAAAAAAGTAAAAGGACGACCTTAATAGGAAATAAATTACAAGGTGGCTTAGAAATAACCGATTTAGAAACATATTCAAAAGCTTTAACTTTAAAATGGATAAAAAATCTAGTCGACAATCAGACACAAGCTAATTGGAAAGTAATCCCAAACTTTTTTCTTAGTCAATTTGGACAAAAATATCTTATTTTTGATATGCAACTTGATTCGTACAGGTCCTTACCAAAACCAAGATGCAATATACCAGTTTTCTATAAACATCTTATAGAAACGTACATCTCTTTTAATAAAACAAAACAAACACAAGAACCCAAGACATATTATGATATTCGTAAACAAATTATATGGGGAAATCGTAATATTAAATTAAATGGTAAATCTCTAACCTTCAACAATTTGATTAAATCAAATATTTTATATATTAATGATATAATAAACGATTCTGGGGAAATAGACCCGATAAAGATTTATGAAACTCTAGTAAACAAAACAAATTGGATCTCGCAAGTAAAAAACGTTCAGTCTGCGATACCAAGATCATGGAAAAATATGTTAAAAATAGAAGAATCGGTCAAAACTAACGTCAAAACTGAAATGAAAAAGAATAAAGATTTTTCAAATAAATATTTTTATCAAACACTTCTTCAAAGTAAGTTTGAAAAACCCTATGTACATACCTTTTGGGAAAGGCTATTTGGTAAAGCAATTGAATGGACCTCTTTTTACTATATTTTAAACAAAGTTATATTAGATAACAAAGTAAAGGAATTTAGATTCAAAACAATTCATAGAATTATTGCGACTAATGAAAATTTGTTCAGATGGAAACTTTCACACTCTCTTTTATGTAACTATTGCAGACAATATGATAACTACAATCACTTTTTTATAGAGTGAACAAGAATTAAAACCTTTTGGCAGATAGTTTCTTCCATTTTTACAAAATGTGGATTTTCAGTTAGAATGAATTGCTTAGAGCGTATTGTTATTGGGTATAAAATATCGATGAAAGAATATCAACAAGTAAATATTCTGTTAAGTCAAATAGGTTCGTGTATATATAGATCATACTATTTCAGTGAGAGGAGAACTGAACATTATAATGTTGAAAAACTGTTATACGGAGAATTATATATTTTATGTAAATACTACGAAAGAAAAAATGAAAAATGTATACTGATATCAAAATTCTTGAAGCATCTCCAATTAACAATATGAGATTTGTTACGGTCATATACAACACATACTTGATGTTAGCTATATATTAATATGTCACCTTACTCTGTTCTTACTTTGCTTAGAAATTGTTTATATATCAATGTTGTTGCTGTTTTGATTGTAAAATATGAAAAATAAACGGATTATCGTAAGATAGTCGAAAAAAAGTCCAATAACTCTAGCAATCATATTTCCAGGTATATCTCCCCTTAAAAATAGGATTTATTCTTAAAAAACCTAATATTTCACTATTATCAGGAGTATACGGATTTTTTAACTACAATTTGACGGATTAACTCTAGACTAAAACAAATGATCCTTGTCATCGTGTTCTTGCTGATTTTACTCCAGGAGCTCTGGTCTCGGTAAGATCATTGAGTACCTACCCCTTGGGTTTGTAATGCTATTAGCTTTTTATGTTTTATATGTTTGTGTGCTTTTGCATGCAACATTGTTGAGCCGATGGGTGGGTTGGAGTTATTTCACCAAGACAACTTGTACTTGTTTTGTGATACGAATACCTTTTGGGGCAAGTGTGAGGTTGGTGCACCATAGAACCTGGTTTAAACCCCCAGTGGCAATTTGTTTTGCCTCTGGCCTTTCAAAGGCGGTATCCCCAAAGGTTCTCTTCTTCGTTAATTGTTTGTTGCGTCCTATTGGAATTGACATACTTATATAAAACATGCTCTCTCTCTCTCTCTTCCTCTCTTCTTTTTCGCTGCGTGGGGAGGCTGTGTTTTTTAAGTGTGGCGATCGATTCCTGATAAGCATAATTATATTACTTTTTTATTATTTTCAACATCATATGTGGCAAGGTTTATATCTTTTCCACATGCAATTCAAGTTCCTATTTATAATACCAATTTAATTTTAAATTAAACTTGTCAAAAGTTCTAAGTGCACACTTTTCAATTTTGAATACTTAAAGTAAACTTATTGTAACTGAATGAAAGTTTGGAATAATGATAATTATGATCAAACAACAATATTTTTTTTAAACCTTGCATATTATTTTTACGTATTACTTCATCCACGTCGGCATACGTATTTACGTATGCGTTATCCCCGTGCGGCAATCGAAATTTATTTTTTTACAATCACACTAACAAATTGTAACCATAGAACGGTTGACGTCAGCAGACAACGACATTCCCGGCAAAATTCTTTCCACTGGCACAACTTCAAATTTTCGCAAATGCAAAAGAAATACCTTATTTTTGCATAATCTTATTGGTTTAAGAAGGAAATCAAACGATATTATTTACTAGATTGATTACGTTGCTTACGTTGAACGCTAACGTTACTCAATGAAGTCATTAAATATTTACGTAAAACACCGTAAACTCGAAAATATTATTGTTGGATATGTGTCCAATAAATAAAAATTTAAAACTCAAATTTATAGAAATTCAATAAACTTTAAAATCGAATTTTTTGAAAATAACGATTATTTGGTCAAAAAGCGTGTCGGAAAACTGGTTAATTTTATCGAAATGAATACATTTTTTTCGTTTGGAAAGGCTCTTACACATCTATCATAGAGAATTGCATCATACCAAACTGCTAGACAATTAAACAACTTTTGGCACAAAACATTGTAAAAAAATGGTATTTTCTCCTTGAAATCTTGTAAAAACGTTATGGATAAAATATAGAAAAAAATGAAATAAGCATATCAGGAATGGCCACATCCAGCATACACAGCCTCCCCACACAGCCAAAAAGTAGAGAAGAGTGCGTTGGCTCATCGTGCCCAGCAGACCATTACAAAGCTACAGGCAGCTATTTCAGTGCAATGGAATGGCAAACTACAGTATTTCCTTCAAATTTGCATGAAATTTAAATTATACAGAGATGAGAAAACGTGAGCTCAAAAGTTATTATTTTTCTAATCTGGTTAAGCAGACTTAATTATTTTGGTGTGCTTTAATAGAACATTGATTTTTCTTCATTTTAATGAACACTTTTTTGAAAGAATCCATCAAATAATTTGAAAAACCAGCATTTATCAAGTGTGCACTTAGAACTTTTCATCTAAATGTCGATCATAATTCTGAAAATTTTAAAATAAAAAATATTTTGACCTACCTACAGTGAAACCCCGCTATTAAGACCACCATTGGGACTGTGAAAAAATGGTCTTGATAGTGGGGTGGTCTTCAAATAGGGGTAGAAAATAGTGCAAAACTGTAAAATGGGACATCAGAATAGTGGTCTTATTTGCGAGGTGGTCTCAATTTCGGGGTGGTCTTGATGAGGGGTTTTACTGTACATATCCATACTAAATCTGCTTGGGTCGGGATGGGAAAACAAAGAATATTTTAAGTCTGGTCTATCAAATTTACCAAATTATCTTCTATTACGAAAACAAGATAAACGATATCCTTGCAGATAATTTTAATTTCAATTATGTTTCTTATTCACTTAAGTGTGCAAATGATGAAAAGGGAACTTTGAAAGTCACCCAACACGACAAAATGAAAATATTGCAGGGTCGGTTTGATTGAGCCTGTTCATGGGCAAAAATGGAGATGCATAAAACACCCCATGCCGCCTAGCCCCGGGTTGAGCGCAACTCAACATTTACACCAATAAACAGTACAATTTAGATTTAACGATGGTATGCATATGGCGGTGAACATGGAACTTTCAATACGGTATTATCACAGGAACCTGAATCCATCAGAAATTAGCCAGATCCGAAAAATATTACATTTCCACTAAATGCATATATATAATACACAAAGAATGCAACGGATAAGTACCCTCACCAACTAACTCGTTACACAAATGTTCCATCTGCAACGTTGACACGGGGTTTTCGAAGCTAAAAAATTACAAACAAACTAAAATACACTGTTTACAATATAATATCTCTTAAACAGTCATTCTGGATTTAGGGTAAAAACGTTATGGATAAAATAGAGACATTCATTCTGGAAACAGCAAAGGTTTCTTTTCTACTTTCATTTTGTCCTCAACTCCAATGTGTGATGTCACACATTTCTACACCGGGTCAACTGGGGCATTATGTAAAACTCGGTTGATACGGATCTGACCGGAACCAAAGATCGTCTAAACCTGTTTATGAATAACTAAACCAATGGATAAATACTTCGCTCTTTCTTCCAGGAAGTTTAATTCATCTAAAATGCTTTTTGGGATACTGTTTAATATTTTTTTGAAGTTCCTGTTTCTGTATAAACTCAGTGACTTACCCTGAGGTGTTTTTTTCCTTTGGTTTTCCCTGGGTTATTTTTAGAATCTCTGTTCTGATTATATGACCTGTGACATCACGCAATGGAGTGTACGATTATACAATAAGGTCTTGCAAAGTAGGAAAAACGTCCGATAGCAGGACTACATGTATATACAACTACATGTACATTGTAATATTGAAAACAGTAGATTTTAGTTTCTGAGAAATGATATACTACAGAAAACCCCGTGTCAACGCTTTAGCTGGAAAAGTCTTGTTACGGGTTAGTGGGTGGGGTACGAATCCGTTGCATTCCCTGTGTTTTATATATTTATGCATGTAGTTTAAAATGTCATATATTTCGGATCTGGATATTTTCTGATGGAAAAAATTAAAGTTCCTGTGGTATATTTAGATTAAAACCATTCCATATTCAGCTCTGTATGGTCCCTAGATGAAAGAATGGGTTTGCTTATTCTGTAATAATTATATTAGAAACTGGGCAATCAGTTACTAACTAAACAAGTCTTACCGCGAGCATATGTGTTAAAAGAGCAATGAAATGAGCGCTACCATGGCATGATAATGTGTGAACAGTGAAGGTAATGTTATAACTTCACTGCGTGTGTACACGCAGGCGGTTGCTCCACACAAATTATTATGTGCCTAGTGTATGACAGCTAGATGAACTGTTTGAAGTACAGTTGCACATGGGAAGGTAAAGGAAGGTTAAAAGAGCAAATATGCATTCTAAAACAAACCGTTATGATAGTGCCTCTAGCTGGATGCGAACCCGCACCGTCACGGCGACAGCGCCTAGCCCTGCAATTCCTACGACGCAACCAATTGAGCTAACCGGGACAACCCCAAAAAAGGTTGATCGGATAGCCCTGATATACGTAACAATCACTGCATGACATCGGTAACGGGTTATTTTACTGATAACAGTACTGACTATATGTACGGGGAGACTTTTTACGGCCGCCACACTGCACAAATAGCGCTACTGTGAATTTCAAATGATAGTGCCTCTAGCTGGATGCGAACCCGCACCGTCACGGCGACAGCGCCTAGCCCTGCAATTCCTGCGACGCAACCAATTGAACTAACCGGGACAACCCCAAAAAAGGTTGATCGGATAGCCCTGATATACGAAACAAGATAGAATAGAATATCGATCATGAATATAAAGTGAGTATACAATTTACAGTTTTGTATAACAGAATTTTACATGTAATTGTGAGTAGGGGATTAAGTAAATTAATATCCACAGAAAGAAAGAAACAATGGCAAAGTGAGTATTAATTGAAAGTACAAAACTAATAGATTTTTTTGGCTAGCACATAATACAGAACTTATTCATGTGAACGTAAATCTGTTATTATAACCATCACCTTTGTCTTCTTATGAACTTAAAAGTTTTTTAAACTATTCAACATTACCATGGTTAAATCAAATGGATTTATAGTTTCTGCTGTTACATTAATATAAGAAGGGTAATTCCGTTAAGATATATTGACAAATCAACATAACAGTTACCTCCCTGTTTATACAACATTATTATGATGCAAACATTTCTATTTTTGTATTTGAATCAATAGTTTTAATTATCGCGATGTTAAGAATCTTTCTTAAGCAGATTTTACTGATCAAGTGTCATTGCTTGTGACATCTTGATCTTTATCAATTATATTTAAATACAACTTAAAAGGATATGCCTTCTGTGACTTCCTATGTATTTGACACTCATATTGTTAACTTCTACAACGGAATAAAAATTGGAAAACCATCAGTTGTGTTAATCAAATCAATTAAAGGGACTCCTGCATCATAACAGCTTTATATTAATATGTTCAGTAAAATCAGGTAAGCAGCGAACGGACGTATGCACGTGTACCAGCCAATATAGATTAAGATATTGTTTAAACATTCCCAAGGATATACATCCTGCTTTTTAAATTTTGCCTTTGGGATGTCTGTGCTTTATAGGATTTATATTCACAGATCCCCGGTCAAATTCTATTTGTTTAGTTCTGCCCATTGTTTTCTCGTTTAGAGCAAACTCATTCTTTTATCTGTGGACCATACGCAGCTGAACATGGAATGGTATTAATCTGTATATACCGAATTAAAGGTTCCATGTTCACCGCCATATGCATACCATCATTTTGTATAGATTAAAATTGTTCTGTTTATTTGTGTAAATATTGAGTTGCGCTCAAGCCGGGGCTAGGCGGCGTGGGCAGTTATTTGCATTTCCATTTCTGCCCATGAAATGGCTTAATCAAACCGTGTCTGCAATATTTTCATATTTGTCGTGTTCGGTGGCTTCCAGTTCCTTATCTATTTCAACATGACAGTAGCTTTTTTCAGCCGTGTGGCGGCTGTAAAATGTCTCTCCGTACATCCAATCAGTGCTTTTATTAGTTACGTCCTTTGAAGGTCGTTGAGCACGATACTTGTGTACTTTGTCAATAGTACTTCTAAAATTGCTTTTGTTTAAACATTTCGGCCAGTTTATAAATGGGTAGTTTCACTATCTCTTTCTGGTATACATGTAAAAGTATTAATTGAGACTATTATCAGAGAAGATTAACCGAACAAGTTAAGCATTTGTCACAAATGAATGCTAAAAATAAACTTGAGATGTGTTCATAGGACACGGATGCCCTCACTCTAAGTTGTCATTGTCAAAAACGCCAATTTTGCAGTCACAGTACACCTTACATATAATCCAATCACAGTTATTTTACACTATCGTACTAATACAGGTACACATGATGGTGAACAAAACTTATAAAGTTTAATGACTGTGGCTTTTATAGTTTAGGAGTTACGTGCAACGCATTAATTACATTTTAACTGTGCTGAAATACATAAGGGGTCATAACTTTGGTTCAAATGAACATGGCCAGAAACAAAACCCCAAGTTTACAACTACACTTAATGCTTAACATACCTGTAAAAAGTAAAATATGCATATAAGGAATCGCCACACTCACAAAACACAGCCTCCCCAAGCAGCGAAAAAGAAGAGAGGAAGAGAGAGAGCATGTTTTATATAAGTATTCAATTCATATAGGACGCCGCAAACAATTAACGAAAAGAGAACCTTTGGGGATACCGCTAAACACTTAATGCTGAACATACCTGTAAAAAGTAAAATATGCATATAAGGAATCGCCACACTCACAAAACACAGCCTCCCCAAGCAGCGAAAAAGAAGAGAGGAAGAGTGAGAGCATGTTTGATATAAATATGTCAGTTCATATAGCACGCCGCAAACAATTAACGAAAAGAGAACCTTTGGGGATACCGCTTTGGAACGGTCAGTTGCAAAACAAATTGCCACTAGGGGTTTAAACCATGTTCTAGGGTGCACCAACCTCACACTTGCTCCAATGCAAAGTTTCATAACTGTGGCTCCCATACATTTTGAGTTACATGCGACACAACATTACATGCTAAACACACTATAATGAAATTCTTAAGGGACCAAAAACAAAACCTCAGGTGAAAATCTACACATGATAGTTAACATGCATGTAAAATTTCATTACGTTGACTCGTACACTTTTGAATTCACATGCGACACAAGATTTATGCTGAATGCATTATATTGTAATGCATAAGAGGGCTATAACTGTGGTATTAATGGGTGTGGCCAGAAACAAAACCCCAGGTACACAACTTCTAGTACATATGATGGTTAATATGCATGCAAAGTTTCATGACTGACCTTTTATACTTTTGGACTTGCATGCGACACAATATTACATACTGAATGCATTATATTAAAATGCATTAGGGGCATTACTCTGGTCTTAACAGGCCTTTCCCAAAACCCAAGATGCACAACTACACATAATGGTAACGTACCTGTAAAGTTTGATGAGTCTGGCCCTTATACTTTTTTAGTATCGCGCGACACAAGTTTCGGACGGACGAACTGAAGATCGGATGGATGGACAAGGGCAAATCTGTATGTCCCCATCTTTCAGAGTAGGGGGCATAACAATATTTTATATGTCTTAACTAATTGAATAGAATCGATCAGTAACCTGGCGCTGAAAACAGGAAACAATCTGAATTTAAATGTTGAATATGAAATGATGTATGAATGAATGATGTTTGCACATTACGAATCATTTGATGATTTTCTCAAATACACCTACCTGAAGAATAACTCCCGAAACGTCGATATTAAGCGAAATTTTCTTAGTAAATCGCACTCTTCTGTAAAAGAAAAATTGTTATTCTTCACTAATCGTGCACCATTCACGAATATGACTCGTCTGGACTTGTAAACTTCGCTTGATTAGAGACTGTCAAGCTAGATTTTCATTTTCTTTTCTAGTTTGTGGAATTACAAACATACAGACGTTTGTGACAACTAAAACAAACACTTTTGTCTTTGAAACATTTACTATTTAAGGATTTCTAAATGCAACCGTATTACCTCATACAAACTCCTCCACACCGCAGGTGAGTCGTTTAATATATCATTTGAAGCAAAATGCGTTTTACATATTACATGTATTCATATTTCATCTGAAACAAGGATTTCTCAACTTTTCGATTAGACACGCGTTACGTAAACATTTTTTTCGTGAATGTCAAAGAAGTGACGTTGTTTGTATTGCCTCAACACCAATGAGATAATAACATATGCATAGTGTTCTTGTATAGCTATAATTATATCTTTAAAAAATTAAGATCAATGAATATATCATGTATAGCAACACGTTAAATTTTACTATTTATTTTTTTGAACGAATCTAATCCTAATTACCATTTACTTCTACCATAACTAGGATCTGCTTGTAAGAAGGGCTACTATAACTAGTTATTATTACTTATGCAATAAAATTACCTCCCTTCCTAACATTGTTTTAGAAAAGTATGTTTATATAATTCGTACTATGCTCAACTGCCTTTAAAAGAGTACTCTAGTCTGATAAACCATAATAATCAGTACGATCGATATAATGCTAGACATTAATACGACGAGGGTCTGTCGAAAGAGCCATATCTGGGTTGTCATGATAAAAAAATATGCAAGTACATAATTTTATAACATATTTATAAATTATCTTGTAAAGCAGAGATATTAACACGTACATGATAAATGAATCTGGTCTTACAAATTACAAGTCTTTCAAGACTAAACGACACAGTTCTTCATACTTCATCAAACTTTTATTCATTTTGGAAGATTGTTTCAATCAATATGTATAGTTATCTTGTACTGAACAAATTATCAATTTTAAATGAGCAAAAAAATGAAATTGGAACACTGCAAGAACAGCAACAACCACCATAAATTGCAGTGTGTAGATAGTCTATAATGTTGCAGTAACAAACGACACTCATTTACAAATTGACAATGATTACCATTAATTTTGTGCAGTTATAAACATCACTGCATTTATAAGTCATGTTTATCGAATTATGTGTCATAGTAAGGATAAACGTATACATTATTGCTTAGGATCATTATACACTAAAATGAGTATACTGATATTAACACGATTTGTTGTGCCATTCAAAAGATCTTTCAATAATAAATGAAATTATTTTCGTTTCGAATAATTCGTATTTTACGGTATTGGTCAGTGTGGAGGGAAATAGTGCGTGCATTTCGTGCGATTATGCTATTTGAGTGTTTGTGTTATCTGTGTACGCCATTCGAGGCGTTATTATTCAGCGGTCAATATGTCGGAACCCGCCCACCCTCCCTTTATGTTGTTAATATATATATTTTTTCAAGATTAATGGAGTTTTGCAGAGAGCATTCTAAGAATACAACGAGAAGTGGTGTAAATAAATGATTTTTGTTTTGTTTCAGGTTTTCGTATGTCTCCAGTTGTTTTCTGTTCCATAGTCTTAAATAATATTTTAGTTTATGGTGTGAGAAATAGATATTTGAAAGCCATTCACTAGTTTCAGGTCTGAGTGTTTCAAATAGATGAAGCTCATTCCAGAAGTTACTACTTATCGAGATCGGCTGTTGAACAGATTTTAAAGCCAGAGCTACCGATGTCGGATTTTCAGTAGGACGGTGCGCACATTACAGGCCCACGGAATTCTATTTCCACTTGGATAGACTTTACAAGACATGGACTTGGAGCAGACAGACATTCAAATTTTATGTATAATACCGCTGAATACAACGACCTAAACCTAGTTTGTGGTTGTGTTTTTTACGATTTATGAGATAAGAAAATAATTAATTTACTCACGTTAAAGTGAGTAAAGAGAGAAATAAACTTTTGTCACACATTTACGCGACCAGGAAGCGCCAGGAAGTTCAAACGTGCGTTTTTTCCCACAATTTATAATAATTAATAATGTAGAAATTACACTTTTACAATCATAATTTAATTACTGAGTCTTGCAGACACCTCCCAGTCTGCAATATCTTTCAAGTTCATGTCACAGTAAGTGGTCAAATGCCGTTGAAAAGCTTATCCGGACCATAACTTTTACAAACGTTGAGCAATCTTGATTATATTTAGCATAAATGTTTACATCAGAGAGACGAAGTGTCGCGTGTAAACCTCTGGTTCCCATCTCAAAGGTCAAGCTCACAGGGGGTCAAAGGTGATGTCAGAGCTTGGCAAGCCAATTACTTTATCGTGCACTGAGAAATCTTGATTATATTTATTATTATTCCACTAATTGGAATTTGGTGTAACGCTTAAACCCTATGTTCATATTTCAAAGGTCAAGGTTACAGTTTGGTGCTTAAGAACATGTCAAATCTTGTCTATCCAATAACTTTGGCATTCATTAAGCAATCTTTATTTTTTATCTGGCATGAATGTAAACCCAAGTGAGACGGACTGTCATGCGCAACACCAAGGTTCCAGTCTTAAAGTTGAAGGTCACTATGGTCAAGGTTCATGTCAGTTTGCCCAGCCAGTAACTTTGAAATACATTGAGTAATCGTGCGAACACCAATCCCTTTGACATAAATCACATTAGCGTTTATTCTTTTTTTGTGACAACAAGTGTGTCTGTGTCACATGTATCTTAACATTGCGTTCTTCACGACGGTCTCGGCATGTTGCAAACAGGCATCTAATTGGACTAATTGTATGACTAGAAACAAAGTCAGGTTCAGTTATCAAAGAACTTAATAAGGACCACTCACTGACAGTCTGAATTTAATAATAATTATCTGAAGAAAAAATCACGTTCTCTTTAAATAAATATTGCACTTAAACAACTAACTTAAAGACTAATTGTCGTTTACATGTCTTAATGTGACAAATCTTGGATAAGCGTCGTTCAAAATATTTATCAAATGCTTTGTTGCCTAATAACTAAAGTTTGATCCTCTTTTAAAAATAACATATTAAAAGTTAAGACGTTTTAAAGACTTTAAATTACAGATTCCGTTATTTCAAATACCTGTTAAATTAACACAGAGTTAGACTTTTATATCGAAAACGATAGCGGACGTTTTAAGCTAGTATTTGATCAGTCTAAACATGTTTTACAGTCTATTAATTAAGATGCAAGGCAAATACTTCAAAGATGTTTGTTTTTCTTGTTTTCGATTTCGCTTGCAAAAGTGCCATAGTACATGTAGTGGTTACAATCGACTTAAATATTAAACAAACTCATTGCTTCGTTTTTGCTTCATGTTTTACTTTTTTAAAAAGTACAACACAATCACTTTGAGAAATGCCTATTGGTACACTTGAGTCATTTTGGAACCAAGAAAGAAACTATGACATTAAATAGATAAGTGTATATTTAATTAGTCTCACGAACATCAAACAGAGACAAGAACGCTTCCAAGAATGCATCTCTCAGCATTGGTGTCTGATAACAAACTTGTTGTACAAATACAGTCATTGTGTGTCCTTGCTATGCTTGATAATCCTTCTTTATAGATTTTGTTTGCGTCGAGAGTAAAAGATTAACAGAGGAACTAGGTTAAGTGCAGTCCTTATAGCAATAAACGCCAAATAAAGGTATTTTCACACGGACTTAACTGCTGTGTGCTTAGATTTTTAACTGTGTGCGTGTCATAGTATGCGGTTTCAAAATTCCAAAGATGTTCTTTACAAACATTAGTTTAGTAAGTGTTCTTTTTTGTTAAATCGCATGCTAACTAACTTGTTATTTTTATTAGATTATAGTGAAATCACCCACAAGAATCTTTAACTATTTATGTTATTAATCGAGATTTCCTGATAACAGAAACACGATATCCATTATAACACTTCCAAATGGTATTTAACTGAAATAAAACATCGTTTTCGGTATTTTTTACATATGCAAGAATTAAATATTCATGACAGAAGAAATGTATAATTCTCGGTGAATTCTCATTATCCTAAATTATCGAAAATCATCTTGGTCAATAACCTTGCATTAACTTCTCATGTGGCCTTAATATATTCACGCCAGCTGTTTTAACCGTACTTCCTATGAAATAAATATAAGAATAGTGATTAACTCCCAGAATGCACTGTAGAGCCATTACAAATTTAAGAATTTCTATTCCTCAACACAATATAGTTATTGAGAGGTATTTCTTGTGTCACAAGTATTACCTCAAGTTCTTGAGAAAGTTCAAACATAGTAAACATTATGAGTGGACTGTTTTCAACTTGTTTTTTTTTTCATCCTACAAAAGGTACATGTAAGCTAGCGTATGAGGAAAACTCAAGCCGGTAAAAACAACTTCTCAAAAAGTTAAAGTACTGATACCATAAAATACTGTAACTGAAAGTTTTTTTTTTTAATTAAGTCAAAAAATATAAGGACTACGGCCTAGAACTGGGATATTTACCTATCATAAAACGCCTATTATTATATTAAAAAGATTACATAGGTGGAGAGTGTATCATCAAGGACAAATAAATTATGTGTTTCAGTATTAATTGTTAGTCTGTTGATATAAAAGTTCATACACTATTCTTTCACACGGCCTTATTGACAGCGCTCAGTTAGATAACAAATCGTAAATTAATTCAATTTAGATATAAATTAGGCATTGCCACGACAAAATAATACCCAAGTCCTACCTGATAAGATCAATCTATAGTCATATGCCAGCTATACATCGCAGTTCGCACAATTTTAGTTTTCATTTCGTACTTATTACGTTTGTGTGATGGTAGTCTTTCGTCGGTATGTTGAGAAATTTCTATAAACCGTTTTCCCATGTACACGCCTTTATCATAATGTCTTATCAGGATCTGCAATGTTCACTTTGTTATTTATTATGTTATTTCTGACCAAAAAGTGAACATTCGAGATTGGCTGTGCCAGCTGATCTGGATCTACACTGGTCTCACATCGGTAAAAAGACATGTCTGTGGAGTAAACGTGTAAATTACTCTTTAATTGAAAATCTCATATTACTGTGTATTAAAATTAATAGGCTTATAATCAGTAGTTACTTTGAGCAAATTAGTGTCCATAAAATTTCTAAAACCTGAATTTTCAGTCATTTAGGCTTTTAAACCAATGACTCACAAACTGTCTATAAACTAACCGACAATCTGTATAGTTTACTTTGTCAGTAAATTTACAATTATCATAAATCAATTAAAAAAGCAACAAGTTATTGCTAAATGGGCATTTTGCAATTTATAATAAATTATAAGGTCACAAGTATTGAGACATGTTTGTCTTCTACATGTAATATGTTGACTTAAAACTTCAAGTCATGCCAATGTCATTGAATCATTGTTTAAGGTAAGACCTGTGTAATAGGCACTATTAAGAATCCAACATCTGATTATATTTTCATCAACTGCTTCATACCACTGACTTGTATGCAAAATTTAATGATTTTCACCGTGTATTTTTTGAGATTTTTAGCTTTTTTTATTTAAAAAAGTGAGAAAAAACGTGAAAGTATCCTATTTCTTTAATCGATGACAGAATTTTTTGTTATTGATAAATTCAACCCTAATTTTTTTTACAGTTTATCCAAAGTATGTTATATTTTACTAAACAAATTTAAGATATAATATATAAATACAGAATTTATCTTAAAATGACATTTTTTGACCAAATAAATTTAAAAAATGCATTTTTTATATTTCACGAGACTAAATTAATGAAAATTGTGCAAAGTCCTGATTGGTGCAATATACCAAACTTTACCATTTTTTAACTATATACTTAAAACAAAATTTAAACAAAATTTCAGAGAAGTTTACCGTCCAGTTTTAGAAATTTTCCAGTTGATGACTTGAATAAACACTATTCTGATAGCGAAAACCCCTTAAATCTTGATTATTTTGCTTATTTTAGTTTAAATCATGAGAATTTTATATTCAGTGACAGAATTACACAGGAAAAAAAGAAGTATGCCAATTATTTAAGCTCTAGGCTTACAAAAAAAAATAGCTTCCTGTGGGATTTGAACCATGGTCCTCTTGCATGAGAGAAATCTAATCCAATTTACTACTATAGTTACCTCCCTTGGATACTCTTCTGGATATAGGTATTCATTACACAGGTCTTACCTTAAATAAAATTTGGGAAGTAATAAATCGATAATAACAAAACCGACAATTACAGAAAAAGAGGCAGATAAATAGCCTTTTTATGAATCATATCTACAGTTCATATAAATTAGCAGTATCCCTCTATTTATAGATATGGAATGAATCATTTTGCAGCAAAGGTAGCACATTTGGTAGTGTTGGCACAAATAGCCTGAGGTCTGTGTCCTGGTTGAGGCTATATTGGCATTGTCAAATGTGTGCCTGGGGTAGTCGAACCTAACCAGGGAAGACCCTTACGGAAATTTGCTCTGTCAATAGGAAAGTGGGCAAGAATGCGGTTGAATTTAAATCAGACTATTTCGGTATAGTTCAATGGTTAGAACATCAGCAGTGTAGGCCTGTAGATCCGAGGTTCGAGTCCTTCCTGTCAAGGCTTCTTATTTCATCCTAATACTGCAACAACTGGATTTAACGTTTCTGGGACCAACGATCCTGTACCCGGTGAAATAAGTCATATCTGCTTGGTTCTATCTGTGTAGATTTGCTCTTGTGCCATGTGTTTAAAATTATAAAAGAACTCTCATACCTCGTATTCAGTTTTTTATAGGTCATATAAAGGTCTCTACATCCTTAGAGTAAATACTGTACATTGTGATTTATTAGAAGAAGTCACTTTTTAAATTATGCAGATTGATCTTGGATGTGTGCAATATGATCACTTGCGTATCTAACCGCCTGTCGAACGGCCAACAAAATAAGAATATTAAGTTGTGTGTTCAGTTCGATTTCGTCCTTATAGTTCTTTATTGGAAATATATCCATCTCCTGAAAGGAAGGAAAATGCTGTTAATATTGTGTTTACTTTATAATCTCATTGACAATGTTTCTAGAAAGAAAGAAAATGTTGTGTAATGTGAAATGAGACGTATTCACTTTTTAGAATATTCAGTTTTATCTAAGTTGGATGTTTGTAATATAATCAATAGCGTATCTTACCGCCTGTCGAGCAGCCATAAAAATTTAGATTAAGAGTTTGATAGTTTTAATATAAAATGAACACGAATGTTGTATTCTTTCTATTAAATAAACTCAAACATCAAGCAAATTTCCTTGTTTAACCCGTTGAGGCGTCTAGTAAAGCGAACTCGAAACGTAATGTAATTACGTTCACAGCGGCGATACAGAGGTCCCAACATAATATTCTATGCAAGTTCGAGAAAGTTATAATAAAGGAATCATTTTGTGCTAAAACGTAGAAAACAATTACACCATTAGGCTACTGTAGTGGTGTTTAGGAAAAAGTTCATTAGTGTGAACATGTTAACGGCATGACAACACTGGATATTTGCTAGATGCAATCATAAATAGAGAATAGAAAATTATTTATAACGGTTTATATTTTGTGATAGCTGTTATACGGTCAAACCGATGATATATTTAATTGGATATCGACGTCTGAGCCTTTCTGATGTCGATATTGACAGTGGTTTTGTTGGTAATGTTTAATTTCATCCCGGTCTTTAGTCTCCATACATTTGGCAATGCGAAGAAGTGTGTAAACATGAAACAACTTTGGATAATAGTGTGATAGGAAAATTGATAACATTAGAGTTCACCTCCTTAACACTCCATTGAGCCTTATGCACCATGTAGCCGCAATTTAAGCAACTTTTGTAAAATATTTGAACCTTATAACAAGAAGAATTAACAAACTAGCCTTATATACTTTCAAATTTGTAGTTTATGTAAATAATTTTGGGAAAGGATGATTCAGGATTGTTATTGTACTTCTATTATCCCCCTTTAAGGTCGGTCAAAAATTTAAGGGTCTACCAAAAATAAACATTCTGTTTGTCCATAATTTGCATACAAACCCTTTGATAATAACTTGGCTTAACATTTTCAAATTTGTATCAAATATATGTTCTGTTCGCCATGCATTAGTCCTTGTACGCATTTAACCATAGACAACTCATTTACAGAAATGCATTTCGTTTTCAGAACGCACATGAACTAAATAAACAAGAATTTACCGACACTCCGAACTTTTCGTGAGCCTTTTTAACTAAGTTTCTAACTTCTTTACTTTTGTAAGCATTACATGCCTCCTTCTTAGAGCTTTCAGAAATAACGTCAATCTTGGTCAGCACAATTAATGTCGCTATGTCTATAATATCAAAGAAAATAAGGTAAATATTAACATTTTTGAAATATCATACTTATATGATGGTCAATTTTTAAAGCAATTAAAATGAGCATTGAAGCATTATTTTCTTAAGTCAGAAACGTTACATGATACTAGTGATAGGACACATTTCCTTTCTTCTATTTTTTTTACGAAAAAACAATATTTTCAACGAACCCTAAAAAATAGGCACCACTTACTGTTGTTTTATGAATAGCAGTTTAGAACAATAATATGTTTACTGACATTTACTGTAATAAAAAAGAAGAATACGTTATGTTTTAAAACAAAATGACAAAACTTGATGGATGTCTGCTGAAATTAATTGAAACAAAATCTGAGAATGTGCTCGTCCGGAGCGGACAATTTTGGCAAAAGCTTCAAAGGGCGATAACTTCTGCACAACCGGAGCACTTTGTCTATTTATAAACGTTTTTCCGAGATGTTTTGTCAAAAACATTTTGAACACGTTGCACCAAATTTCGATAGAGACATTTCAAGGTAGAAAACGTACGCGACATGTGATTCCAGGGTATGTTAAGAAAACGGGCATACAACAACAAATAACAGTACGATATAATTAAATGCATAAAAGTTTTTTTGACAACAATGTTGATTCGCTAAGTATAGATTTCGTAAACATGCATGGTTATTGTTATTGTATTATTCGTTTAGTTACATGTAATAAAGAGGAAAGATTGATACATACGGTAGGTCTTCGCATACTTTCTAACTATCTTGAATTTCTCTATAAGCTCGTAAGGTAACGAATCTTCCTTTAATTCTGTTGCATCGACCATAAAAATGGTGCAATGAACTTTGTCTTGAAGATTAGAATCTGGTTTGAAGAATTGCCTATTTTCTTCAGATAGTTCATCTTTGTCGTTAAACTATAAAGAAAAACGACATACCACTGATTTACAACAGATTTATTTCATTTAAACATTTATGAAATGGATGCTTGTTTATTAAGTCAAGAAATAGACATATAAAGTTAACATCTTTCCCGTGTTACTTTAACTCAAGGTATCCAGATGAAAAGAAAGTTCTTTTACCAACTATTTTTCTTTTATTTAAAAAGTAACCCTGTATTTTATGAAGCACCTAAGAAAGTTTCGATCAAATAAAGAACCTTTTTCTTAAAATTAAGTGTTTGATTCTTCAAACGACCAGCAAAATAAGTTGAATAATTGTTTCATACTTTTAAGTAGTATCCGTCTAAATAATATTAGTTATCATAACAGTTGCTCACAAGTTGTCCAATAACATATCCTGCGTAATCATCTCGCATTTTTCGTAATATTAGTGTTATGGTTCGAATGACCAGCCAATGAAGTATTTACTGTTTAGATGTTTTGATTCAAGGATCTTTTTTCTGTCTTAAAATTAATTTAAAATCTAGATATGTACTGTTTCAATAACAAATGTATTGATGGCCTCAACGCCGTACACAAAACATGCAAGAGTCAGACACTGTACATTCCATCCTGATTCCCCCAAAAGAATCGTTCAAATATGTCAATATATGTAAATTTTCATTTCTAAACCAAACTACGTGAATATTTGTTCCTGTGTACATTCTACACACATCTACTAACACAACATTTATTATGTTGGAAGCATGTGGTAGTCAATTATTTGTTTTGGTTAATGAAACCGTACTATGACGTTGTTAAGTGTATTCTTTTACTTCTCCCCTTATCATTTTAAAAACAGACACAACAAGTCTTGATCATTTACACTATGTAGAAGAAACTCAAATGTCTCTACCGTAAACCCAGGCAGAATGTTTCCACGCATCGCATCATCTGTCTGTTTTAAAGCTACACCCCCTTTTGTCTGTAATCCCATCATGTCCACCAAGCAAAAGGTTTGAAAAACGTTTTTTTGGTTTGTATATCTGGAACTATAGCAAAGATCGAAAACATGAATTCAAATGTAGTCATGAAAACAGTATGCAACAAAAATTACATGTCACTTTTTAAATACACAAGTCAGATATCATTTTATATATAAGATAAACTAGTTGATGTATCTATACTGTCCTTTCTATGTCAATAACTAGTATAATACAAGGGAAGGATGGGTATACACGACAGAAATAATAGTACATGATAACATATTTATTTACTGTCGTTAAAGGAACCAATTGTTATCAGAAAAAAATAGAATTTGAAATTTGAAGGAGAAAATGCTGTTAAAGAAAAATACAACAACACACTAGATTTTCTGAATTAATGGTAACTTACAAGAAAGTTATATAAAGGAAACTTTGTTAACTTTTCCAATTTTATGACAGGTCCTTACACGGATATATTGTGTTCATGATTGGTCATCTGTACTTTGTTAAGTCACAAATCTTCAATAAGATTAATCTTACTTGTGTAGTACAACTAGAATCATCACGTTCTGCAAGTGCAAATTTAGCCATTCTGCCTTGATCGATGCTTGCGACTGAATTTATGAATGATGATTTTCCGGCTTGAATTTGTCCCCAGAACAGAATCTTTGGAATTATAGCTTTTCCACTCAACTTGACGGTAGTATGTCATCAATGAGCTGTTGTTCGTACTGCAAAAAAAATGTATATTTATCTGAAGCAGCAAATACAGTGTTTTTCCTGGGATCGAACCTGTTGATACACTATAAGCCTAATCTGGAAGAACACCAGTTTTAAGGAGCTTCAATTTTAAGAAAAAGATAACATACCGATTTCTAGATTTGATTTCCAATTATTTTAACGGACAGTGTTGCTAAGAAAAAAAAATGAAAAACGAGGATTATCAAGTATTATAATGGTACTCTTCTTATGATCTACGTAGACATACAGAGAAAGAAATCCAACCCACCGCCAGCCATATTCTGCCACATCATTTATGAAACGACATGGTTCGAGTTTGTTGCAGTTCGCTCGAGTTTGTCTGAGTTATGACCATTACATGTTTTCCATTTTCTGTATTAAGTGTATTAATTTTTTTGTTTTAGTATGTATATTAAAAATTTGATGAACTCTTGTTGCATAATAACTACTGTTACAAACCTTCAGTCCTATTTCTATTCACCTAACGTATACTGTGTTTTTTAAATAACTTATAAACTGCAAACCGAAAAAAAGTCTGTGGTCTCAAATGAACTCTCTGTTATCGGTGTCACCGGGCTCAATGGGGTCCTACCGATATACAGAGTTATCTCAATTTTCTGTCGAAATTTACCTCCCTTTGTAACGGGCACCTGTCACTGGGTAGTTCCGGTCTGGGATTTACAATTAAAACAGACCTGCAGTAATCATCCGTTGTCCTTTCAAATATGTTTTAATAGGGTCTGGTTGGTTAGAGATCAGCATAATGCATAAAAAACGTTTGATTATTATCATTGAATGGAAAAAAAGATACTTTTTATAGTGCAGCGCATAATATTTAATTGTTCTCTTCTAACCATTTAATACGCCGGAGAGGTTTTTGTAAAACATCGTTGTGTTCGACCCCTTCCGTAAGTTCACGTAATAAAGAGTAAAAAAAATACGCATTTCTTATGCTTAAAATTTTGAAAAAAATAGAAAAGTTAGAAAACAAAAAAAAACGGTAGTACAATTTATAACACATGAAATAACATAAAGTTTGACGTCTTTTAATGAAAGGTAAAGTTGCATTTAGTTATTAACTTAAAATCAATTTACAAAGATGATGGTTATTCTTTATATGTCTTTTCACATTTTTGGTTGATTCGACAATGCATTTTAACTTCAAAAGCACTTCGAGACTTTTTATTTACACCTTTAACGCCACGCTTTATTTCAGCTTCTAAACCGGAACTACCCAATCAGCAAGGGAAACCACTCTCAATGGGAGGTAACTCAGTGTATCGGTAGGCCCCTATTCAATTGGGCATACTTGTTAACAGTAATATTGCATAAAATATATTTGTTATCGCCAGTTATCGCTACTTGTATATCATATTCGTAATTGCTTTTTCGATATCGTATCGTATGTGGAGTGCCCGGAAATGAGAAGGCTGACAAGCTGGCTAGGTTAGGAGCCCAGTTAGAGCAACCAGATAACCAGGTGACATAGAAGGTGCAAGCCACCATCATTAAGGCTCTCACAAATACCAGACAGGAAGCAGATGCCTATCACGTGTAAAACAGACCAGAGCAGGTGGTGATGGTGAGGATACGCTCAGGGCATAACAGACTGAATGCACAAATGTGTAGGAAGTATAAATTGGTGCCATCCCCAATATGTCCCTGCAGAGAAGAGGACCAGACTGCTTAGCACATCCTTAAACGATGTAAACGATACGACCAGGACCGAGAAGCAATGTGTCCACTAGGTGAAACAATCCATCAGAAACTGTATGGAGATGTTGACGACCTACGGAGGACCACAACTTTCATCGCGGATGCTGGAGTGCTCGTGTAGAGCGAACGCCAAGAAGAAGAAGAAGAAGAAGATATCGTATACCAAACAAATATGTGGTTATGATCAAACATAATAGTTATTTATTATACTTGAGGGCCTCATTTGTTATAATATGTTAACTTCATTTTGTCGATTGACATGTTACAAACCTTCAGTCCTATTTCTATTCACCTAACGTATACTTTTGTTGTTTTTTTAATAACTTATAAACTGCAAACCGAAAAAAAAGTATGTGGTCTCAAATTGACTCTTTTTTATCGGTGTCACCGGGCTCAATGGGGTCCTACCGATATACAGAGTTATCTCAATTTTCTGTCGAAATTTACCTCCCTTTGTAACGGGCACCTGTCACTGGGTAGTTCCGGTCTGAGATTTACAATTAAAACAGACCTTCAGTAATCATCCGTTGTCCTTTCAAATACGTTTTAATAGGGTCTGGTTGGTTAGAGATCAGCATAATGCATAAAAACGTTTGATTATTATCATTGAATGGAAAAAAATAGATACTTTTTATAGTGCAGCGCATAATATTTAAATTTTCTCTTCTAACCACTTAATACGTCGGAGAGGTTTTTGTAAAACATCGTTGTGTTCGACCCCTTCTGTAACTACACGTAAAAGAGAGTAAAAAAGTACGCATTTCTTATGCTTAAAATTGCAAATTTTGAAAAAAGAAAAGTTAGAAAACATTTTAAAAAACGGTAGTACAATTTATAACACATGAAATAAATAAAGTTTGACGTCTGCCAATGAAACCCCCGTTCACTTTTACATATGTTCTTTCATGCCGATGCAACATTTTTTTTGCCAGAAATTTAATAGATTTTTTAAATAACTGAACCTTATCCTACAAATTGAATGCACACCATTCGGTAAATAGATTTGTGCCATATTCGTATTGACGTATTTTTCAATATGCTGGTCTTTTTTCTCCAAAAAGTTATTTCCTATTCTTATACAATTAAGAACATATTTAAACATTGTTCATTAATGTTTTCACGTTTATCTATTTATTTCTGAAAAATTTTCAGATCATTAAGTTTGACAATCAATTTTGTATCAATAAATAAATAAATAAAGATATGTTTGGATAAAACCTCCCGAGTTTTATTTATTTCAGTTCGGAGCGCTTCAATATGCCAATATTATATAATCAAACATTAATGTGACAGTTAATTAGAATATTTAATCTCTAGTCAGTTTCCTCAAACAACAATTTTAACCCCCCCCCCCCCCCCAATAAACAACGTTTTCAACCTCTTACAAATCTACAACTGAACTTCAAAAGGCCTTTATCACACCTCCAGCTGGTAAAACCTAGTCTTACGTAACATGGTCATAAGGCACCAGGCCCTTTTCTTAATAAGCATTGTTTGGATGACTTAACGGTGACTGGCTGAATACCTAAGTGAAAGTTTTAAAAAGCTATTATAATTTCCATGCCAGCCAAAAAATTCATAAAAGATCGGTGTAGTTACGTAGGTAAAGTTGCATTTAGTTATTAACTTAAAATCAATTTACAAAGATGATGGTTATTCTTTATATGTCTTTTCACTTTTTTGGTTAATTCGACAATGCATTTTAACTTCAAAAGCACTTCGAGACTTTATTTACACTTTTAACGCTACGCTTAATTTCAGCTTCTAAACCGGAACTACCCAATCAGCAAGGGAAACCACTCTCAATGGGAGGTAACTCAGTATATCGGTAGGCCCCTATTCAATTGAGCATACTTGTTAACAGTAATATTGCATAAAATATATTTGTTATCGCCAATTATCGCTACTTGAATATCATATTCGTAATTGCTTTTTCGATATCGTATCGTATGTGGAGTGCTCGGAAATGAGGAGGCTGACAAGCTGACTAGGTTAGGAGCCCAGTTAGAGCAACCAGATAACCAGGTGACATAGAAGGTGAAAGCCACCATCATTAAGGCTCTCACAAATACCAGACAGGAAGCAGATGCCTACCACATGTTAAACAGACCAGAGCAGGTAGTGATGGTGAGGCTACGCTCAGGGCATAACAGACTGAATGCACACATGTGTAGGAAGTATAAATTGGTGCCATCTCCAATATGTCCCTGTGGAGAAGAGGACCAGACTGCAGAGCACATCCTCAAACGATGTAAACGATACGACCAGGAGCGAGAAGCAACGTGGCCACAAGGTGCAACAATCCAGTAGAAACTGTGCCATCCATTGACTTAAAGAATTTTACCCGGTGTACTGCACTTTGGGGGATTATAAAACTTCGATAGTCAATGTCTGGTTTCGCTAGGTTTAATTAAAGTTCATCATTAAAAACGTTTGTTTTGGAAACATTACACAATATATATTACACATCGATTGTTTACATTAATTGGTCTGTAAAGTCACAATTATACGGGAAACGTGACATTATGCTATATAGCTTAACATGGAACGTGTAACGATAAATCCAGTTTAATTACATAAAAAAGTTTTTTAAAATAGTGTATTTCCATGTTATCGCGTAATGATTTATTTTACTTTAAGAATGATTTATAGAGAAACATAGCCAGTCAGGTGTCATTGTTGATCAGCCGATATTACTGAAAGTGTGATATCTAAGCTGCTATTGATTTTGAGGAGACAAATACTTTCTTTGCCAATAAAAAACTGCGCCTTTTTCCGGATGTTTTATCAGATATATTCGATTTGGCAGTTATTTCAATTCTTAATCAACCTTTCAACGATTATTACATATTAGAAACAAAGGTGTCATTTAGAAAATTCCTTGGAAAAATTCTGCAGATGATTCAATTTTTGTTCGAAATTCATAACACTTATTTTATAATATTTTATTTCTCAATCAAACTTAGTAAGCTTAATTTGATATACTACCATTTTCGGTAATATAATAATCATCTATTTTATATGTGTAATACGCGCAAAGCACGTTGTAAACGTTGTTATCGATCATGTTTGATATAAAGACGGAAGTGTAACTTTAAAAAAAATATTCAATAAAATAATACGAAATTATCCTTTTTTCGGCTTTTACAAATCAAAATTGAATATATCGGTGTAAAATTTAATACTTTTGACTAAATTAACGGATCTTTAAATTATTGGCAATCACAGACCTCCAATCTAATGAATTATGTTTATCCATTAATAAGCTAAAGTTGAAGTCCGATCGGTCAGCTTTGCCGTATAGCCTCATTTTGGGCTGATTTCCGGTCACGGGAAGTAACTCGTACTCGACTACGAAACTATTTATTAGAAACGTGTATATACGTGTTTAATAATCTTTTGATGTATACGACACTTTTTAAAAGAACACAATTTAACATAAATTTAGTCTGAAAAAATGAGATGTCATATGTTAAAGGTGTTAAGTTTAAAAGAGATTTCTTTATGATTAAACTTTAAGATAGACCTTTTTGTAGTAACTGAATTTTAATATTGCTCACGTGTAAACAACTATTCATCACCTGAAATAATTAATATAATTTGAAAAAAAAATGTATTCTGTATTTTTTGCAGACACTACAGGAGCTATAGTTTTGATAGTCTGGTCACTAAGTCAATTCATGTTAGAAATTAATAAATAGAAAACCTTATTAAACTTAAGCCTTTACGTTTGAAAAAATATATTAACTATCTTTGCAAACTTGTGTTTCATGTCTTAATTTAGTCAAAAATAAATCCTTATTTTGCAATATTTACTTATTTAAATGCCAAAAGAACACGACCATTTTTACGAAGAAATGAGAGATCATTTGTATTACTTCAAATAGTTTGTGATACCTAATGGGTAAATTGCCTACTTCTTACTCCAGTGGTTTCTTGTTTTTTGGCGTCTTATTTGAGTTGACATACCTATAATAAACATGCTGTCTCTTCCTCTCTTCTTTTTCGCTGCATGGGGAAGCTGTGTTTTGTGAGTGTGGCGATTACTGATATGCATATTTCACTTTTTTCTATATTTTAACAAGTTTTATAAACTCGGAAGATTTAAAAATGTAGTGTTATTTTGTGCATCAATAATGGTATTCAGGTAGGCGATCAAGATAGCATCCATTTTTAAAGCATTTAGTAAATTTAAAATATTTGTCGCTTTACTCTTCAAAAACACATTAAAAGAGATACATTTTAACTTTATTAAATTGAATTATTGTATTAAATTAAATTATTTAATAACATTATTAAATATTAAATTAAGATATTAAATTAAATTCGCAATATTTCAATACCCATTTTAATTTGTGGATACATTTTTTCAGTATACAAGCCGAGGTGCATTAATTGAAAATTAATGCAGTATAGTGACTTCTTCATATAAAACAGATATTGTTACTGCACTTTATATTCAAAAACAAAACCTATAATCAGTATTGAGATGAACGTTACTAATATTTAACAAAATGTGTATTGATAGCCAAAAATATATTGAAAAACCTTCTTTATTTAAAGTTATATATGTTGCAATTATATTTCATGTACAACTACATGTATTAAATTTGATGTACATTTTATTACTGCCATCAAAGCACATGTAACTGCTAGACTAAAGTGGGTATTACAAAATCCTTTGTGAAATACAAGCGAAAATCGCTTTTTGTTGCATCAACATCTTAAACAAATGTCGTACGACGTTTAAAAGTACCGTAAAGTGAGACATTTCAGGCATTCTGTTTGTCATCTAATGAACAAGTAAAATATGCTTATCAGGAATCGCCACACATCATAAAACAATACATCAGCAAAGTTTTATAGAAAACAAAGACATCACGCGATTAAGAAAATCGATTTCAAATAAGAGACCACACAAAATTAAGAGAAACCTTTGGGCTAACGCCTTGGCACAACAATGTGTCACTGGGCGTTAAAACCAGATCATAGAATGCACCAGCCTCGCACAGGCCCCAACAGGTTCTCATATGAGCAAACAAGAACAAGTTATCTTAATAAAATAACTCTAATCAACTCGAAACTGGTGCATGCAAAAACACATACACATATAAAATATAAGAAGCTAAACTGATTGTCAAGCAAACGGCCGGATACACAATGACCATTTCGAAATCAGAACCCCAAAACAGCAAGAACACGATTACCAGAGAAATGAAACAGATAATGCTTCTAGGTTCTACTTCAATATTGTTTTATAATTTTCATAAACTCTTAAATCACCGCAATGGTCAAGCAAACAAAGAGGTAAGCAAAGCGATCAACTTCATAAAGGCGTATTACCAGGCATGTAGAATGCTGTAGAATATAATGTTTGAAATACCCGGCACAAAATGACCACAAAATTGTAAAATTCGCTTGTATAATTTAAAATGAGTGTTTTGTTGTTACTTTGTCATCTCGACAAAATAGCGTTTTTGTTGTTGTTGTTGGTGGTGGTGGTTGTGGTGGTAAACTTTCTGTTTTAAATTACAGATTGTTTTACAGATAAAAAAAAACGTGAAAAATTACTATGAAGGTTTTATTTACACTCACATTCTTCATGATTTTTAAAAGAAATTACAACAAATTGAAAAGAAAACAATTGCATAAAAACGCACGCGAAATCGACCATTTGGAACATATTTTAAAAATGTAATAAAATTTGACATGAAGTTAAACGTAAAAACTTACAATACATTTCAATGGCGCAAAATGTTGATTTTTTGTCAGAATTACGCACGCTAAGTATTTCCGATTTCTGTGCTGGCATTTTGACAGATTGTTTAATACGATGTAAATAAGATTTAAGTCATTAAACATAACCAGCAAAAGTCATATTTTGTTCAGTAAGTGAATAACTGGCAGGAAGTGGTCAAGGGATCAGTGAGTTAAACGAGTTTTGATCGCTTTCACCTATGCTTCTGTTCAAACCGGAATAAAAACATACAAGTATCATTTCTAAGTAAAAAATGAAAGTAGCTACTATATATTTTATTAGATTTCTACTTTTTATCTCAATATGGTAAAGGTTAAGGGTTAACCGTTTGGAATGTGGTTAATTGGTTATAATAACCGTTTAACCTGCCACTCCATTAAATACAGGTACCAAATCTAACATAAATTATATTATCCGGTAGGAAAGTAAGTAACTTAGTGACTCGATTAGGCCTTGACAAGGCATAAAATATTATTATCATCAGAACCATCTGTAAAAGTGCAATATGTTCCTTACAAACGAAAAATGTATAATTGGCTGGTGTCTCTTATTAAAATATGAAAGAATGAATGAGATACTTTTACCAATTGTTGACCAGCATTATTTTCCTTAGTATTTAGTGACAAGCCTACAATAGCAAAAATATATACCGGTAAATTGACAATTTATTTAAAACAGATAATAACCATTTTCCACTTTTGTAAGTTAAACATTCCTCTATGATGTGAATGATAAAGCAAAAACGTCAATCATGCAAAGACTCTTTCTTAATATCGATCATTCAATTGAAAATAGACTAATAACAACTACAATCAATGACAAATTCTATTTTTATTGTTATATTGTAAATTTTGTTTTGTTGCTACAAAGGGTTTGAAATATACTTCGTCGCAGAACGGTGAGTCTGATTTTTTACGGAAACACGTTTTCAGAACGAGGCATGGGCTGATCAGCATATATTGATATTACAGTTTAAGCGTTCCTCGGTTGAACGGGTTACAAGGGGAATGATCCGATAAGTAACAGGTCGGTAGATAGTCTTTTAGCTTAACCCGTTTTCGTTTCCGGATCTGTATAAAACAATAGGTTTTATGTAAATGTCTGTAATATTAAAAACTTTATAGTTCTGAAGTTATTGTTTGTTGAATATTATGTTAATTCGCCCACCACACCCTTAAGTTCCAGCACTATATGATTATTTATTTTCTTGTTACGTTGTGCTGCTTTGTTTACTGATTATTTTCTGGAAGAAAACAAACAAGATGCAAACGTCACGGCTCTTTGTATTGTATGTCTGTTTGAAGAAGTTTTTTTTAACCCACGGGACTTTTTGTGTATTGACATTGAAAAGTTCTTAATTTGGATTGGATTACTGCGGAAACTTTCATTACTGTTCCAAAGACTTAGTCTCTGGTCAGCGGTTAAGTTGTCGCCACCAGCGATATAATTTAGTATAAGAAAATAATCAAGTGTGCTTATGGTCCCAGAGCTACTTTCTTCACTATCTTATTTTTGTTGTATTAAGCATATTATTCTAGTATATTGTTGGAGCAGAGATTATAACTCCATTCAAAATATTAACTTCAATGTTTGTATTGTTATTTCAGGATTATTACCACTTGTTATGAATGCTATGGTCTTATTTCCGTAATCTAAGCCCAGGTTCTTCAAAATTTTAGGTATTTAGACCAAAAAATGTTTTGGTATGAATCGTTATCGCGTCTGGAGTTTTCAGAAAAAAAAACGAATTTATAGGAGAAGGCCCCTTAAAATCATATATACAAGTGTCCATTTCAGGAAGCCAAAAAAACGGCATAGAATATTTATTTTCGTTTTAACTGAAAAATGTGAACCATTTTTCTTTTTTAACTGCTTTAATAATTTTTTTTATAAAAAAATAACGCTGGTCCATTTTTTTCAGATAGGAACGAAGCAAAACACAGAGTCTCATTTAAGTAGCAGACGTAACTCTTTCTTTGTGGCTCATAAAAATTAAAATAGAATACAAATTCATGTAATGGCATAAAAAAGTAGTGTTAGATATTTGTTCTTACAGCCCGTCAGACTAAGTATGACTAGTTTGTTTGTTTTTGATTGTATGACTTACAAAGATATTAAACACTTTTATTTCAAACTTGCTTATAGTTCTAATTAAATAATGTCTGTTTTGCTAGAAGGATATGCTAGCGTTTATGAAAAGCTAAAACTTGTAGGAGTTAATATCGGTCAATTCTCAAACTATTTGCTGGGAAAATAAATTGAAGGTATACCCCAGGATTCCATTGGTTATCTGTCTCGAGTTTTCGCCATTGCGAATTACCTGAAAATATAGTTGCATTTATATTTTAAATGAAAAACAAAACAAATCAAATCACGTTCACAGTTACATATGTAAACTCTATGAAATCGAAATCTCAGTAAGTATAGGACACAAACGTGGAAACCTATAAGCAAAGATATATAAATATATTCTTATATCAATTTAGTAAACATCGGAAAGTATATATATATTATTATAAAATATTATATAAATACTCTTACTTTTAATTTCAGATTGATTTAAATATGAAATAAAAAATTGAAAAGATATCTCATTGAATTTTTATTGATAGTTATTTCATAAATAATACTATAATAAGCAGCTAAAGCATAATGAAGGATTTATATCAGTCGCAGTTATTATTCCCCGCCGTTGAAATCGGGAGGTGGATATTGTTTTGGCGTTGTCCGTCCGTCCATCCGTCCATCGGTCCGTCCGTCTGTCCGTTCGTCTCAATCCGTTCGTCCGAATTTGGTTCCCACGCGATTTATCAGCAACTTCTAATTAAAAGTTAATTTCAATGAAACTTTCTTGGAACCATCCATACTAAGAGGAGATGCGCATATCATCGTCTTGTTTAGGTCAGACCTTACATGTAACACAGTGATATGGCACTTTGATAACTTATGCATTATGCATATAGAGCAGTATTCGTTGCTCAGTATGCATCGTCACGATAAAAAAAAGCAAATAAAAAGAAATGTCATTAACATGTATGTTTGGGGTTAAAACTTAAGGATTTTAGACTTTTTATCAATCAGAAACAAAAGTTTAAAAAATGAAATACTACCATGATAGTGTTTTCACACAATTTATAAGTATACTGAATTTTCTCATGGGAGAAAAATCCCAATAAAAAGTAGGAGGATTTTTAAGTCGCGTTTATTTTTCAATTTAATACATTTAAATGTAAATATTAGTATGCAGTGTATTTTGAGTTGAAATATTCATCAATAAAAATATTTAAAAAATGAAAAATCCCTCGAAATATTTATCCCACCCATTTTCAAAAAAAATCGAATCGGAGCGCAAGAATCTGAGGAGATAGTCCGAAAATCACATTGCATTTTTCGATTTCAAGTCTGCTCCTATGATCATTTTAATATATTAAATTATCTGACTGTCATTGAAATTAATTCAAAACGACCAAGATTTTGAATCGCTTAGTTTTCGAATAACCGGACTCGCAAAGATAAACCTGAACGTGTTCTATCTTATTTTTACAATATTATAGTGTTGTAATACCTGAGGATTCTACACATTTATTATTATAACTATTTTCAAGATATGTAAATTCTAATGATAAATTCTTATAAACATTTTATATACCTACCCATTTTTTTAAAAATAATCACGAAGTTATAAATTTCCAAAACTCTCAACACTACATCTAAGTATTAATGCTGGTTTGTTTTATCACAAGTGATTAGGGGTTGATCACAAACATCTTTGTAAAGCGCATGAAGTGCATACTGTATGTAGTAGATATACGCGTAATTATTCATTTTTTAAACTAAAAATTATTTATACCGATTTTGAAGCAAGTTTTTCCAACATATATTAAATTCATGCTCGACTACAGCTTCCTGGGTTACCAACCAGTACTCGAGCCGAATATGGATTGGGGCAACTGCCAACAAAGCATTATATAGAGATGTGAGCAAATTAAACCAGACTCAGACTGGCAGAAATAGAACAAAGGCTGACATAGATAACGTAAAACGTCTGTTGAATACTATTTGTTAATAGACGTTTATTTTATAGGTTGTATGCCCTCTGAAACTTCTCAATTATAAGGTAAAGATTTAGAGATGATTCAAACATTTAACATGTTCATTTTAGACTTTGACGTTAATTACCAGAATAACGTTCAATAATATTATTAAGATATGTATCCATAACATTTAAATATTATATTACTTCGTACATCGCTAAATGAATTAAGAGCTTTAGTTTTAATGAATTATTTTTAAATGTAATTGTGTGTACAAGCTGATGTTTAATACCTGCGAATGTTTTAATAACGATTTATTTACGTTCAACATCATAACACCATTGTCAGATGTTCTTTCTATCACCTGATTTAATAAAAGCATGTCTTAAACGTATGATATCGGTATTTCCGTCAACATAATTTTAACTGATTTTTTATCATTGTTTTTATAAATCAACTTAAATATCTTCAAATCGCTTTTTTATCACAACTTATTATTTAAAATTGTGCCGGTCATTGAGAACATGTTTAATACTGAATGTGTTTATTACGAGCAAAAAAAACGTATCACAGTAAGTAAGTGTGTGATTTCCTTATTTAACAAGCAAATATATGGTATATGAAGATAGTCGTACAACTACTTGAATTTTGAGCAAATTTAATAATAATAATAATAATAATAAATTCTTTATTTATAGATGGTAACTCTTAAGTTTTGTACAAAGTAAAACAACAATAATACAAATCTTATTTTCAAGAGGCCATCAAATTTAATAAACAAAGATAAGATCGGATTGCAATACATGTATTTATATTTGCGTTACAAGTTAACACTATTAATTTTTTACGTGCATTGCAAAATGGAGAGTACATACAGTATGTCCCGATAGGACTAAAGCATTGTCACCTATTTTTCACTTGGCATACAAAAAATGTATGATCGTAGGTTCGATTCATACACTGAAAATTTCTTTCCATTTTAAATATCATCATCCCTCGGTTTGAGACAAAACTGCAAGGACGTAAAGTAAATGCTTCTTTTATTGTTCATGTTGTTATTGGATATGCACTTTGTCAGATTTGTAAACCAAATTCTTAATATTACAGAATAAAAAAGTGTGTGCGTGCAAAGTTTCACAATGTAATAGATATTGTTTTGTAACGTTTAAACGTGAAAAAAATCGTTATATTTTAACATAAGCGTGTTATTCATATAAAATTGTGTCAAAGTGCTTAACAGTAAACAGCGTAAATGCACATTTACTTTTTATACACATACCGCGAAACAATACTTCAATATTCAATGTAGTAATAGTTTGCCAGCCCTCTTAATTGATCACGTGTAATCGCGGAGCATAACAAATTGTCTCAAAACTATGTGAGCAAATAAATGCTTAAGCTTTTCGTGTTTGTAATTGATGGTACACGATCATTTTTTAAACTCCTATTAGGAATAAATATTGCACATTTTTTTCAGTTGAATGTCCTTTCTTAATTGAAAACAGATTTTTTTAAAGGTACATAAAACGAAACTTCGGAATATTACAAGAATTCATATCATATAGGACACCAGACAGAACCAGGTATTTTCTATTTTTCTATTTTACATTGTTTAAATATATTATTACGAATCTTTATACATGTGTTATATACGAAATTTTGTTTTACAAAAAAAAATAAACAAAAGTTATACGACTTTAAATGTGTTTAGAACGACAGCCATTTTTAAATATAAAGTTACATAAAATGGTCATCCTACAACTCAAAACTTTGCTAAAATAATATTGTTAAATTTAAACTTTACATATTAATTATCTTTAAAATTTCACTGAAACTAAAATGCTTGGTGTAAGGATAAGTGAATATCTTGCTTTTACAGACCAAAGACAATTTTGAAAAAGAAAAGACTCGGTCTGACAGAGTTCTTGGAATAGCCTAATTTTTTCACGCCCACCGTACCATCTTCAGTAACCTTCTTACTTAATAGTTGGCTGGCTTTATTTATTATTCAAACTGCAATTTATGTTTCCGGCCAACTTTTACGACCCTTAAACATAAAAACGTCTTTCGATTGGTCGTCGATTGGTCTATACAGACTGCTAAGGTGATATAATGCAATCAGAGAACACCAACGGATTTTGAAAATGGCTTAAAGGATTACTACATGTATAAATCATTTTGCTATTAGTTATAGATAATAGTGTTTTGTGCATTCGTTTGTTTGCATGCGTCTGTGTGTGTTTATGACATCGGTTAGGTTAAAAGAGCAATACGTATTTAATAATAAACAGTATATATTCTGTTAAAATTCAATGTATGGAAATTGCACTAGAAGTTATTTCGGAGGAAGTTGATCGGTTTTTGTCGTTTTTTTCTTCTTAAAAGAATAGAATTGTAAATGTCTATTAGTAAATTGTTTCGTTATCTTCATATAAGTAAAATTAAGTATATCACCCGCAGTGTTTATTATTGCAGGGATCTGTCCTTAACCGAAAGAGAAGTGCCAGCACCCGGCAGGCTGGCTGGCAATCTTCAACAATTATTTAATTAGCTGCTGTATCACCAACCGGTAGTATCAAAACAAGGCCTTTAATTCCTAACCATATGCCATCAAAATTGTAATATGTTATGTTAATATAAATTAATATGTAACTAAAGATGTTATGCGTGTTTTGTAAGTTATTTTAGTAAACTTTATATTTGCAAAGTATAAAATTTTCTTTCAGATATTCATACGATGGGAAACAACAACAGCGTAAGTGCTACATGTAGTCTACGTCAGGATGTGGCTACTCTAAACAATTTACATTTGCAGACACATGGTGGCTAAACCACGTGACTTTTAGAATATTTTGCACATATTTATTTTGGAAAAGTCACTCGCTTCATGTATGATTTTTTATAATGTCCCGGTAATTTTTGCACCGCTTTGATGAGATATATGTAATGTACTGCACCGTACTTCGGTTACAAAGCATTTTCATGCGTAGTTAGAATCTTTTGTTCATTTTCAGCCGTTTTTAAAAAAATTTAAACACAAATTTTGTCAGAAGCTTTGAAAGATTGAGTGTCGTGCACACACAATCCTAAAATCGAATGATTCTAGCTCGTAACAACTCTATTAATGCTAACCATGTTATTTAGCCAGTGTTATTTAATATTAAGGAACATACGCATATTGTATTCCATCCAGACTTTGGCTACTCATTGATACTCGTGTTTTGACGTTAGTGAATAAATTTGACCAACATCAAACTCTTACTATAAAAAATGCGCTGACGCGTACATATCATAGTCTGTTTTAAGCATTAATGTACTTATGTATTCATAGTTTTTTTATTTAAATTCTACGAAATAGGTAGTTAGATATTTCAATCACAGCTCATAATGTTAAAGTTGTAGAGCTCTGTCACAGTAGGTTTAATGGACGTGGCAGTAACGCGTCTGATTTCTTATAAATTATGGTATAAGGGTTGTGTGGTCAAATCCTATACATTATTTCTCTCTTTTTTGTATTTAATGTCTTTTTCAATATTTTAATGTAGACACCGACAAAATTGCAATAAACCGTGAATTTCTTGTCATCTTTCATCAAACAGTTTGAAAAGATGTCTTAAGTTTACTTAAAAACAGTTTTCGGACGATGCCGCACAATTGTGAAAAAATAGTTTTTGAATGTTGGAAATAAAGAAATATAATGAAGGTTCCATTTACTATAATCGTTTACAGAACGTCATGGTTCACAGGTTTCAGCGCCCCTTCGATGCAGAGGTTTACTGGTTAACAATGTTAACAACGTATTTATTTAGAAATCAAATGAAAAACACGTGATTTGGAATAATGTTAACAAACGATTTTTTTGACAAATGTGTGAATCTGCGATGAAAATGCAAGTATTTAGTTTATCGTTAACGATAAAGCATTGCCATCTTATATTTACATTGTGTTAAATTAGTTATTAGAACCGAGATAGAGCTGAATAAAAGAAAACAATCACAAGCATCGAATTGGCAGTATACTGAAAATCGCATCACTGAGTGTTTCCATATTTCAAAACTATTTTTATTAGTGTAATAACTGAGATGCTGATATTCATAAGCACCACAGATGAAACTAAAATAATGTTTTAACATAATGACGAGAACCAGTACAAACACTGCAATCCGATAACTAAATAAGAAACCCAGTGTGTGTATGACATTCTCCAATTTTCCAGGTGTGTACGACACTCAGTGTAAAAACTGTAAAACAAACTTAATAACTAGCCCTAGTGCGGATGACATACAATATGCGTAATATGTTTCAGGATATTAATTATAACTGGCTAAATAACTCGGCTAGCGTTAATAAAGTTTTGCCGTCGAAAGTCATAGGGTTTTAGAATTGTTTGTGCACGACATTCAAACTTTCGACGTTTCAAACCAAATGAGTCTTGGAATGTTTAAGAAAAAGGCCGAAAACTAATAGAAGATACTAACTGTGGATGTAATTGCTTGGTAACCGATGTACGACGCGGTATATCTCATCAAAATCGGTGCACAAGTCACAGAGAGATGATAAAAAATCATATAATATAATTTTATTATAATTTTAATATAAATGTGTGCACGGCATTCAAAAAGTCACTTGGTATAGCCAGCTTGGGACATAAGATAATAAAGAATGCATTATTGTTATTGCTTCGCCTTTTCGAAAAAAAGAACGACGCTTATGGATCGCTTTGTCTACCCGCCTATCCGTTTGTCAGTCAAAAACTAACGTTGGCTAAAACCATAGCCATGTATGAATATTACTTAATAATATCAAACTTTCCAATTGTGTTGCTCTTGACAATGGGGTATTGATGTTGCCAAAATTTAAGGTCAATACTATATTAAGTACTGTGAACGTTTAAAGTTATAAAATTTGTGTGAATCGTGCGTCCGTCTAACGTCTATCGTGCGTCCGTTTAGGCCATAGAAAATTAATTCCTAGATTCTCATCCCCGCCCGCCCCTCGAAAATCACTCCGCCCGAACGTTTTTTATTTTGAAAAAAAAATATACGTAGATCAAAATTTACCTTACGTTCATTTTTATTTAACGTTATTTTAATAATAGCATTACTATACAACGTTCTTAATTCTTATAATGAAAAAGAAAGTTGTTAAAACTTCAATGTCTTCTTCCCGAAATACGCAGGGCTCAATTCGGAGCATCGTCGCATTTAAATTAAATTTTAATAACACATAAGCTAATACGAACGAAGTATATTTCGGACCGGGCAACGATTGACGTACTGTATATTTCTGACCGTGCATTTAAATTTACAATGTTTAAGTCCGATGTTTATAATATTTATTACGAGTGATAAATGATATAAACGACGTACATTGTATATATTTTATCATGCGAATACCTTGCCCCTAAAATATCCGAGAATAATTACATGCACATTGACTAAAATCATCCAGTTTACAACTGCTATAAACATCTGTTGAACACCTGGTCATTGACTGTTTTGATCTAAAATGTCAGCGATGCTAGTGTATTTAACATCAAAGACGCCGACGTCAACTTGAGACGGTGCGCACTGCTCGAAAATCGATTGACGCTCTTGTACTAAAGAATTTCAAACCGTCGACTAACTGAAATGATTTCATTTCTTAATCAGCTGAATGTTTGTTGACAGCGTACCTGTGATAATTATAGCTAATTTCTGATCAGGTTGTGTTTTATCTGCAGTACCGGCACTTCGCCGAATTAGCAGTTTGCAACTAATCTATTGCGACAACCATCACTTTTTTTCGGCAATGTTGTTTATGCAACAATAGGATGTTTATTTAACAACTATGGAGTTAATTGCTTGACAAAGGTAAGCAGAAATTTCAAAGGAAGAAACGTCTGACATGTGTTGACGTATGCTGGGCTTACAATTACGGACGTGTCAATTAATGTACATGTTTCTAAATTTTCGGACGATCTTTTTTTTAAATAAAAATTCTCGTCTCAAAATACTCGTTCAGCCAGAAAAATGTTTTTTTTTCATCCGAAGACTTAGATAAAATACGGTATATAAATTAAGTCTTTATTTTAAAATAGAAATCATTTATACAATAACAAATTCTTATATATTGCCAATATATAGATACGTTCACAGTGAGAATGAAAAATAAAAATTAAAAAATAAAACCCGCCCACCCGCCCCATTTTTTCCAAAAATTAGGATGAGAATCTAGGAATTAATTTTCTATGGCCTTATCGTGTATCGTACGTCCGCCTATCGTGCATCCTGCGTCTTATCGTCTAACGTGCATCTTGTAACGTGCATCCGTTTGTCGCATATGCAAATTTAATCATTTGTCGAATATTTTGAAGCATTTTCATTTTTCAGAAATCTCTTACACGAAATATACATATGTATCAATTGCTAGTACCGCTATGTATATACATAGTGTGTAACAGTCTACGTTGTTAAGGTTTGGATTTACACCACTCCCGTCAACAAGAACAAATAAAAACAAACACGGAATCTGATGTGAAAATGTTAAAAATAAAATTTCGGAAATAGATAATTTAGCATCGTTGTTAAGAATTACTTCACCTTTCAACAATGACGCTGTTGTCTTAGATCTTAAGCTGAAATGGAACTGGATTATCGGATTTGACAGATAGGAAATGTCCTGGCACAGTGTTTATGAATTATTTGGTGCCTTAATGGTTTCAATGAACGTAATCTTTGCATTACATAATCTTTGCATTAACAGAACAACTTTTAAAACAAGGTTATCGGTATAACAAATTAAGGAAAACATTTTGCAAGTTTTATCGTCGATACCCCGATCTAATTTATAAGTACAGGTGCAATTTAAAATCACTATTGCAACAAGGTATTTCACATACAGTTTTTTAAGGAAATTTTCCTTATAAACTTAAGAAGATAAAGGGCAATGTTAATTTCTCCTGGTTATTCGTAAACACCATTTATAAATTTAAAAAGAAAGTTATCACCATGATATTTTATAGAGCTCTGCATGCCTGGTGATTAACCCTTCTACGGTTGATCATTATGCTTTCCTCTTTGGTCGCACGATGGTGGTAGGGACTAAACAGTTTATGAACGTTTATGGGGAAATCCTTCGGCTTTGCAATGCTCTTAGCTTCTTATGTTTTATATGTTTGTTTGCTTTTGCATGCAACATTGTTAGCCGATAAGTAGGTTGGAGTTTTTTCACCAAGACAACTTGTACTTGTTTTGTGATATGAGAACCTGTTGGGGCACCCTAGAACCTGCTTTAAATCCCCAGTGGCAATTCGATTTGCCACTGACCGTTCCAAGGCGGTAACCCCTCGGGTTCTCATTTTTGTTTATGGTTAGTGGTGTTTTTTTTGAAACTGATCATTTTATTAACCATGTTAACCATGATCTCTCCCTCTCTGTTCTTCTTGACTGTGTGGGGAGGCTGTTCTTCTGAATGTGGCGATTCCTAATATGCATATTCCACCTTTTTTTTAAAAGTGATAACAGCACTGATTGAATGTACGGGGCAATTTGATTTTTCCAAAAATCCGTCCCATTGGTTTCTTGTTCGTGGATCATCATATAAAACAGAAATTCCCATTATTTGATCAACTGTGGGAAAATATGACAAACACGTCTTGTTGTAACAAATTATTTATTAATCTTTAAAATATCTGAAGGGATTTTGGAAATAATATAAAACAAAGTTGATCTCACTCTTTTTATATATTAAGTTACGGCCTTTATCAAATCTAACAAATTGCTCTAGCTTTTACATTTTTAAACATGTAAACTTTCACTGAAAACAAAAACAATCCGAATCGATTGATCATCCAAAAATATGCCTATTGGTCGATTGTATTCCAATTCATTTGCAAAGAATAAGAGAAACATATTAAGATTCAAAATCCTTAAAAACTATCAAACAATATGTGTTCCAGATCAATTTTATTCGTTAACCCTTTAAAATTAATTTACACTAATCAAAGTACATATGTATGGATATTTTATATAAAATATCAGCCATTTTCACTTAACTGTGGTTCATTTTGCATAGTTCTACATGTTTTAAAGAATTGAGTATTTTAAAACACTTTCTTGGGTCAAAATGCTACAAAAAAAACAATAAAGTTAAGTCACCTCAGGTATTAAAAGCTACTTGTTGGGAAAAAAACACATTTAAAACTTGTTTATCGGGACAAACTTTTTATCACACAAAATGATATCATGGCTTCGAAAAATACCTTTTGGGCATAATGCTTACCAATAAATTTGCGAATAATTGCAGAAATATATTTACATGCAGAATCATTGAACGCATGGAAAACTGTCAAATTATTTGTGTGTAGACCACTATTATTTTGTTTGGCCGGAAATTCATTCCAAAATGATACCATATTACTCTAAGTACATATGAATATAAATATTTTATATAACCGGTATACATAATCCATTTTCCCTTAATTTTGGTTCAATCTGTTTTATTTTAAATGTGTCAGGAATAAAATTTAAATATGAAGAATAAACTAACATTGTACTAGTAATCACATTGTTAAAAACCAAGCATTGTTTACATCCTTTTATTCAGGTCAGAGACTACTTAATAATAATTTCTATAGACTTAATTTGAAAGATGAACCCTATTTTTGGAATGTTTTCAAATTTGAACGATGTTTTCCACAGCGCTTAGGAAGCATCATCCATTAAAGGCATGTTAGTGAATGTAGAAAAATCCACTTTTATCCGAATCGATTGATCATCCAAAAATATGTTTATTTCCATGCTCAGTCATTTCATGATAATTTTATTTAATCATCAGTTGAAAAACTATGAGAATAATCCATTACAGTCATGAAAATGTTTCCTCCGTGCATCCAGTTATAGTTTGCTAGTGTATAGTCTATACTAAAATTAAAAAGTCCAAGGTTGTAATGGTTTCACTTGACAGAAAATTCAACAAACTGAAAAGAAGATTAATATATACCAGCAAATCACACGTTCGTACTACTGATTATACTTTGATTTGCGTTGCGAAAAGATCATTTTTCGTTAAATATACATGTAGATCGACGCGTCGCTATTTGTATGTCAGAAACGTGAATCGCATTTCGTGCAACGTCTATCGTTCGTCTGTCGTGTATGGTGCGTCCGTCTTTCGTTTAACGTGCGTGCGTCTATTGTTTATCGTGCGTTTGGTTTGTAACCTAAAACGTTCACATTCAGTATAACCCTATTCGTACTTAGATTATATGACGACACGAAACTTTGACTATACCAACGACATGATCAACTTTACAGTCATTAATACAAAATCGGCTCAAGATCCAGTATATGTTAAATATTCTAGATATTTTGAAACTTTTAAACTTGCCAAATTAACATATAAAAGCACGTGTCATAATCTGTGAACTTTTTTAAAATTTCTGTACTTTTTTAGAAAAGTGAACAGATGGTCTTTAATTGATCTATTTTGATTGCAGCAATAGTTTACTTTTTTAGAAAATGAATAAGGGCTTAATACACTTCTCTCCAACACGTTCATCGATAAAAGGAAAATTATAAAAAATCTCAATAACGGTAAAATGTCTTTCAATGAATGTTTTTAATTTATCTTTATTATGCATACAGTAAGACACGTTAGAAAAGTAAAAAAAATGTAGATCTAAAATTCCATAACATGCACTTTACATAAATTCACAACAACTAAGCAATACAAAACATAATTTAAAATTCCCACATGAGTGTAATGATACTGACAAAAATATTGTGTACCTATAAAAGAACTTTCAACTAATAAAACAGAAATCAATGATTGTCATCCGTTTACGCGACCAGGAAGCGATCAAGAAATTAGAGGTCTTTTACTAATATCTCATAAAGTTTACATATGTAAGTCATGAGGACACAATAAACTGTTGTCAGTATCATAATATGAACTAAGGCACTGCCTCTCTCGGAATCGACGAATCAAAAGTGATGGATATCGTATGCATAACAGTAAAACAAAGAAACAACCAATGTATAACAGTAAAACAAAGAAACAACCAAAACTGGTCAAGGTTTTGTGATTAAACACTATATCTTAATGAGGTGAATTCTTCTGTGACGTTTGAAAGAATCTAGTGAGAATTTAAATACACCAGTTTGCCTGTAAACTCTTAATTAAACAGCACCAAAATGTTATCAAAATGTAAGGCTGACTGATGGTATTAGAAAAATAGACTCATAAAAATCTGGTTAACAAGGTAGATTGTAAAACATCACAACACCACAACACCTAAAATTTTGAGTTGGAATATGGTGACACCAATGACAGAAAAAGTAGCAAACCTTGTTATATTCTTTTAATATTCAAGCTTGAAATCAACAAACATACTTTTGTGTCTGAGGACTTAAGATAATACTGTGAGTGGCAGTAGAGTAATTTATTATCCGAATAGAATGAATCATTCAAATTAGTCCATGAACAGAAAAGCAAATGCTGAAGAAGTCTATTATTATTTTCTATGGCTCCATTAAACAGCAAATTATACTGAACAAAAATAAAAAGTATCCACTTTCCTATCTTAAATTGTGTAAAATTTCAAAACGAAAACTTAGAATTCTGTATGTGGACAACTTTGCATTTCTGTTATCATTGCAAAGAGAAAAAGTGTTTTTGAAAATCTGCAGCCACAACTTAGTTATCTTTTCCTTTGTTGTAATGAGGGTTCCAGGAAAAAGTCAGTGATTCTTTGAAGTATTCACATTGATTTGAATTAAATCAATCTTCCCACCTCTTGTGATCAATAAAATCACAAAACATTCATCAATAAAACAAGTAGTCCTCGATAAACTACGCTAGAAAGTCCAACCATTTCCGATTACCTCCCTTTAAATTGAATATGTAGTGTTTTGTAATCCATTATTAATTGTTATTCGACTGGCCGTTGCTTAGGAATTGGTGTGGAAGATTATGTTTATGAACAATTGAAATTAAAAACAAAGGAGATTAACCAATTAAACACCATTCAAAGCGTACCTGATTAAATGAAAATATGTTAATGAGAATAAAAGCATAAAAAGTGGATACTTTTTATTTTTGTTCAGTTTATATTCAAAACAAAATTATACTGAAATTATACTGATGGTGCTGTTCAGTTACTGTTCGTTGGTGAGGTCTACAGTAAAACGTTGTTTTTTGTATTATTTGATATCACAATCACACAGTGTAATTGTATTGACAATTCTGTTTCTTGTTCATTGTCATAAACTTCCCAAGCAGCGCCTTCTTTTTTCAGGAATAAGTGGTGAAAGTAATACTGTATGCTCCCTCTACTGTTTAGAACTGTTAAACTGATATACCAACAGCATTTCATGTGAAGCTGTTTTCCTGAAATATTAAAATCAACAGCCAATTAATTTACTTTCAAGAATAATTTTATAAATTTATTTGTTGACAGTCATAATTGATTTAGACTACTGGTATTTAGACACTTAAAAATAAAAATTGTCAAATACATTGACTTTTTATGCTCTGATATTTACTTTATGTATCCTGACTCTTGACTTACTCTATGGAGACTTTTTATCACATGGATAACAGTATAGTTCCACGTCAGCTAAACATATTTGGGGTTTGACCTGGATCTAAAATGTTTGCCTCTTGGTAAGAAATAAACTCAAAAATCTAAATATTAGCAGTATAGATCCTGATCAAACTGCAAAGATAAGCCTGCTTAACTGGAAATACACTGGTCACTAATGTGATAAAGGGTGTATTCATGAAGTAAAATGTCAAAAGGAAACCAATATAATAACTTATATTCATGCACTGGTAGATTCAGTGTGATGTCTCTGTATAAGTATTCTACATTCATGCAGCTCTAATACATAAAAATTTATGCAAACCTTGTATCTGCTTACTATGGTAATGTTCATATTCCGTGCCATAGCTGTCTACCAATTCTGCATAAGTATCAACTCTATAGCCTTCATTAGCTTGGTGATGCACATCTCTGAAAATAAATGACTGTTTTATTTTAAATCATATCTGATAACTAGTAAGTCAGTTACACAGTACCTATTGTGGCTTATGAAGATTTACACAAATTGCAGTTGCAGTTAACAGTGAACAATTCATACTGTTGCAATTATTTATTTATTACATGTAGGTAATGATGAAAGATTTCATGCCGTCTTTAATTCCTACACAAGATTTTCATAAAACCAGAATGTTATCACATTTTAAAGACCACAAAGATGTTCCAGCTGATCTGAATCTACATCTCTGCCATCTAATCTGGATTTACATGGGCTGTCCATAAATAAGTTTCCTTTTATCGATGAACATGATTGGGAGGAGTTTGGCGGTAAGCCCTTCGGAGAAATTTAATTAAAATTACCTCTGCAGTAGTCTACTTTTTCTCCTATTCCAGTTTCATTCTCTTTGAACCAGATTTGTCACGCATCTTTCATATGATTACTTCAAACTGAAATACAAATTACAAAAAACAAATTTTATAAACAATATTATCTGCCCAATGCATGCATAAACTTTCCAATGACTTTATTTTCTTAGAGATCATAAGATAATTATTACACTCAAAACGTCTGGACCCAGGCATTTATACAAAAGCTAAACAACTATTTTGAATGTGAAAAATAAATAAATTTTCAAATACCAATTGATAGACCATTTTCACATTGCTCAGTCGCGGAACGGGTTTTCCGATTTTTATCAAAATGCGATTTCAGAACGAGGCGCTGTATGCCAAATTACATATTAATAGTGAATGAAATGGGTTTAATTAGTGTTTGCCCGATTGTCGCCGACAATCGATAATCAGTCGTATATTTTCAACGTCGGCGACAATCGAGTCCAATTTTTCAGAATCGATGTCGCTAGGTTAGGCGGATGAATGTTTTCTCTCTTTTCGGTAGTAGCTTGCCGGTAGTTTCTTTCCGATTATTTCTGAAGGGAGGTTATCCAGACAGTTAGGATGGCAACAATACGAAGACCTTTTTCCTTACCCGAAAAAGACGACTTACCGGGTCTGGATATATTTTTTTCTTCCGAAAAATGAAAGCTGTTGCTCCATTTAAAGAAAATTTAGACATAAGCAGTCATTAGCGCGCTTTGCAGGAAATCCTACGCCAATAATGGTATGAAAATAATACCCCACCCACAATATCACGCGGTTATGTTACCCAAGATATTGTAAAGCCAATATCGATTTGAGTTCCGATTTTGATACTCGGTACAACAACTAGCCATACAATATCAGAGCTTACTGAACCCTCCTTTTTCAGTTTAATAATTCTGCAGGTTTTTTGTGTGAGAAAAAGTTGATTCTGTGAGAAAGGAGTGGTGCTGTTTGTCAGTTGTGACTGTCAAACAGTCTGACCTGAAATACTGTTACAAAGTAGGTAGCATTAAACTTTTACAGAAACAGATTAACCTGGCTCATATTTTTGACAGAATGATAATACAGGACAACAGAAATTCTAACATTTTATTTAATTATAACATTTTATTTTTTATTATTTCCATTTTAACGTATATTAAATCAGTATCTACTGATTTGTTTATAACAAAAAACTAAAACAGCTAACGAAACAACATGTTCCGATTATCCGATAATCTATCAGTTAAACCAAGCCGATTATCTCCGATAATCGATTCTGAAAAAATCCAGTCGATTCCTAACACTAGGTTTAATTATGTAACTTTGTCACAATTTCTTTAAAATTTTAAGTATTTGGACCCAAAAAGTGTTTTGGTGTATATCGATAATCACATGGAGTTTGCGAGGAAAAAAAGAAATTATTTATTATGCAAAATAATCCTGTTTATTAGATTAGAACAAGCGCTCATTTCAGGAACAAAAGAAACCAAGTAGAATCTAAAATAATTTAGGCTAATGAACCATACGCAAATTATTTTACTTTTTACCATCTTTTATTTAATACCATATAATGGGTTATTTTCGTGATCAAAAATTTTCGCCATTTTGCATAATTTTAATTTTCACAGTTGTAATTTAGTGAATTTGCGCCTGCAGAATTTAATGCTCGCGTTTTTTTACTGTTGCAATGCATTCGTATTGCTGTAATCCACTACCAGCAATTGTACCTGTTAAACGTATTTTAGAAGAAGTGTTTGCTATAATGTGCTGAAAGCTGTGCATTTAACTGTGGTATTTTAACTTTTATTTTTAAACCAAATTGCCTGTAACATAATTGACATCCGTTCTATAAAGAATGGTATTTATGATTTTATCGTCGGAATAATAACAGTGACCACCGCAAATATAGACGTAATGAAGCAATTAATTACTTTTAGCCCGGTACCTATCTACTCTGTCCGAAGCGTTAATTTGTTCACTATGACATATACTCGATTAACCCAGAACATAAAGAAATAGCAACGTCAGTTTTAATCAGGCCTACAATGCAGTCTTGCAATATAGTGCACTTCGCGAAAGTAGCAAAAATATTGTGGCCGCGAAAACAATCCATTATACGTTAATAATTTACTATCGATCGATCCTGAAAGGGCATAATTATCTAGTCAGGCCTTAATAGCAAAATGTAATTCAATTGTTTTGTATGTGGCTTTATCTTAAAAGAGAATTAAAAAACTGGCGGACTTTAAGAGCATCAGTTTATATTTTGTGCTAATGAAGTTTGTGTAAAATCAAACTCGAGAAATTTAACTAATGAAAGGCTTATGTTTAATCTATGGCAATAATCGAGCGGAGTGTTTCCAGGATTGTCTTTTTTAAGTAAAATCGAAAAATGCTGCTTTGTCTGTTTCTTTTCAAGCATTTCTTATCCCCACGTGAAGTTTATTCTTAAAGAAAACTGTGCACCTGATAGACATACATTGTATGTGGTCTAATCTTGTTACACAAATGTAGTAAGATTCAGTATACTGCAGTTGTCTGGTTAGAATAAACATCCTGTTAATTTGTGTCACTTTATCCATACCTAGAGACCAGTGTTTCTAAAATTTTCGGCAGGACGGTCATTGACCGATTTTCAGGAAGAATATCCGATTGAAATTTCAAAATTGGTAAAAATATCGGTCATGAATAGTGGCCCACAAATTGTTACAAAAATTACGTACATGTACAATTTTTCACAGCTTAATCAGCAAATAACATGTCAATTATAGAATTCAGAACTCTGCTGCCAAGACTACCACGAATACACGTCCCGTGAATAGCCTGTGGCATAGACGAAACTAGATGTGGTCGGTTAGCAATAAAACAGTTTGATTTTATTGAAAGAAGAATTAGTTCGATGTGGGTAATTCTAAATGAATGACGACAGAATAAAATTTATAATTGCTGTTTCTCAAATTTAATGAAAACTTGAATCATGCGGACTTCACTTAAATTTTCACAGCAAAGCTTAAATGGCTAAAATGAACATGATTTTTATTTTTTTTTAAATCGAGTGACCGGCATGCTAACATACGCATGCAACATTACAATAAATTACAAGTTTACAAAAAATCTACGCAAGCAACACTTATTTTCAACTCGGAAATAAATGTTCCATACGTATATTCATGCAAGTTTGTGTAGATTCAAGAATTACCACGCCCTTAAAGAATAGAATAATATTTCCGACAAATATAATACCGTGTTACAGAGCATGATTTGATCGACGTATACGGCATTCACGTCAAGTTGCCTTCCAAAAATCTGAAAGTTAATACATGTTTAATGCGGTCACACGACTTACCGGACAAAAATCAGTCAAATCTAGATGCATATTGCTTTAAAACTCTTTGACATCACGATACAAGCATTAATTTCCAAAAATATATCTCTGAAAATCAGTTTTTAGATGGATTCCGGACGAAATTTTATAGCGCGCGCGGCAAATATACGTACACGTACAAGTATTACATACATGACAAAGAAAAATGTACTGTCAAATTTAGATGCATATTGCTTTTAAACGCTCTGACATCATGGTTCGCATATTAATTTCAAAAAAATATAACTCTGAAAACCATTTTTAAGGTGGATTCCGGTAAATCAGAGTGGATTCCGTGGATTCCGGTAATTTTGGTGGATATGGGTAGTGTGACCCTGTTTAAGGAACTAAATAATCCACTTAACAATCGCTATGAACACTGCTGTCGATTAATTTTTTGAAACGTCACGTTTGAAATGCATGGGATGCTTGTGTATTACATCAAAGACGCCGAACGCCGTATACTTCAAATGTCGCTTGCCGCTCTAATAAATCGATCAAAGAATTTTTCCATCTACAACTCGAAAATCATTAATCTGTTGGGAGGTTGTAGGATATCGCCCGCGAGAAATTATGTCGTAAGGGAGGAATGGACTGAGGGTCAGAACAGTGAAATGCGCTGAATGCGGGGACCGGAAGTCGCTGTTCGTGCGAACCGGAAGTGGGAGAATAGTTCATTTTGAGGTGTCCAAATGGGATTTTAAAATTTTAGAAACACTGCTAGAGCCTATATAATTTCATGCTTCAGTATGGATGGAAAACATCCCAATAGTTTCAAATAAGCAGTTCCTCTAGGAAGATCAGCAAGGCAATATGATAGTTTTCAATTATTTTAAGAGTCAAGTAATTCGGTAAAACTTGTAAAATTTCTCGGCATTGCTTTATAATCTAATGTGTAATGAAGCGGCCAGGGTAGCACAGATCTATTATGGCTCGTTCTGAAATTCGGAGAATACATGTATTTGGTAGCTATAAAAATACGTAATACAACAGTATTGGGGAACAGGTCTATTAATGGTCAACATGGCTTCACCATTTGAACTTATGACAGTTTAACAGAGCAATTATTCCTAAAATCTGAAATAAATATATTAAGTGGTAAACACGGCTTCGCCGTGCTTCCTATTTAAATCATTCTTTACTATACCTCATTTTTTATTAAAAATGAAATGGAATAATTTTTATTTGTTGCAAAATGAAGCATTATTCAGATAGAATTCGGTAAACACGGCTTTGCCATGCCTAAAATTTCAAATTATATTGGCATAGTAGCTGTATGGTTTATCTAAGAACGTTGGGTTCGAGTCCTGATTAAGTATACACATCTTCAATGCCATTAGCTGGTCAGATTTCATTTGACCAGTTTTGTCCAGTCTACTGTATCCAAAGTTAATTCAACGCAATACCGAATCGCTTTCCCACACCAAATTAAAACGGAATCAATCGATATTATCATCTAAACTGCAATGTTAAACTTACTGTTCGTGTTGATAATTGCAGTAAAAAAAACAGAAAAGTAAATTTTCAATGTTGAGCATGCTGGGGAAACCGGTGTATATGTCACTTTCTCACTCTGTATTTTAATTAACACAAACGGTATAAGTACCGTTATACGCATCGCTACGGTGGAGTCTACGTATAGACCCTAACTCTGTGACAATATAAGGGATTGAATAAATGTAGAAACTTATTTACCTTAGTTTTTTGGCGAGTTAAATCTTAATTGTTATCTAACATATGGAAGAAGAATTTCTAAAAATGTGATTCGAGAAACAATATGGCGGCTTTTCAGTTTTAAAATCCGGAAGCAAGTCATCTGGACTATTGCACCCGCATGAAAGTCATATTGTCCAATCAGAAGCCTTATTTTGCGACACGATTGCAAAGTTTTAAGGTACTCCTTTTTGCTCATGGGCAATACCATAATCGGAATCGACACGATTTCGACGCGGTTCATGTTAAGTCAAGGAATTTTTAGATCTCGCTATTTTTCTTTACTGTTAAAACGTGTCTTACATATACCATATGCAAAACAAAGATACATTAGTAACACTCATTTGTGCAATGTTTCGTTGAACGGCATTTTGAGATTTTGATAATTTTCGTTTTATCGATGAAAGTGCTGGGGAGGAGTGTAGTAAGTCCATAATGAATCTTTGTGTGTGTGGAGGGGGGTTCAGACATCAGCATAATTATTTGAAAAAATGCAAATTCTTTTTTGATTGATTGATAGTGTGATTTATTTATTTATTTATTTATTTTTAGTGAATGACTAGGTTATACATGCCATTTTGTCATGGACTGTCAGCCCTAGGCAATATCAATGCCTTGTGCTACTAAACATGCTAATGCTCATTCTTATGCACCTGTTACAATGCTTTTTTAATGAATTTCTTTTGAAAAAAATGCGTAATGCTTATGCTATTACTTAGTAAATGCCCGATTTGACCAATTTATGCTTTAAAGGATTACTTATAAAGTAACGATCCCCACCCTGTTCTGATCAAGGCATGAAGAAGGCAGATCACAGATTGCCATATCAAAAATACAGCATACCGATGCAGCCAAAGAAGTAGAATAAAAGCGAGCAATCCATGTTTTTATAAAATGATCAAACTAAAAAAGTCACTACAAACAATAAAAAGCGAATATTAAGCCTATCTCACACAGAACAAGGTTAGGCACATGGTTCCAATACGGTATAATACTCGTTTATGCACGGGTTGACTGGTACGAGTTTTGAGCTCCAACCGTGCCTGGGATGAGTTAGTACGATTTAGAACGAATGTAGCACGAGTATGTACGAACAAAGCACGGATATACTCGGTCAAGAAAGGTTTGTCACGGTTTGAACACGATTTGCAAACGATTTTCAAACGATTATTGTACGGTTACAAGTACGGTCTAGTACGGTCTGTTACAGCCTAGTACAATTAAACACGACTTTTACTCGATTAACTGGACACTTACGGGGTTTACATACGGTCCCACCCAATTTTGTTATATTGACACGGTTGAGCTCACTCGTGGAATGTATTCCATGTGCGATTGTGTATGCGGTCTCGTACGGTCTCACACGGTCTCTTGTACGATCGCTAATACGCTCATACACGGAAATGGCACCAGTGCCAGCTTTTTTAAAGTTTTAAAAATCATAAAAGGCTTTCACGGATACACTCGAATGGCCCGAGTGTAACTCGGATAAGCCCATCGTTGGTTTGGTTGTATGTACGGTTTACAAGGGTGGCCAACCGTATAAGCCGTGTGTTCTGTGTAAGACATGCGTAAGTCGTTACGGCCTTGAAACGGTCAGAGGCAAAACCATTTTAACATTTAACAACAAGGTTCACAGGTGCACCAACCGCACACTAGACCCAAGAGGTTCAAGTTTTGTTGGTGATTTAGCTCCAAATCCACCTGTCAACTCCACCAAGTTGAATGAAATAGCATACAAACTTATAAATATAAGAAGCTAATAAGCAGTTGTGTTCAAGGAAAAAAATGTACATATTAATGCATTTTTAACCTGTGTTTATAATAAACTGTAACAATCACATATTACATCTTTATAGTTAACAACAAATTTCAAAAGGAAATTGCTACTTTATTACAGAGGGCTTCAACAGAACCAATTTGGAGAAGTTCACGGAATGAAGAAGGTGAATTTGTAATGATACATGTTAAATGTGATTCTATATGATTCTTTAATATGCATTTATCTTATGTTTACCACTTGAAAATTCGTGAATTGTCATTTTTTCAAGTAAGCAAACGGATTAACTTTTACACAAAATAATGTATTTTTCCTAATTCCTTTTCTCCGTATTGACAATGTCTTTATCGCACCAACAGATAAGACCTTACTGGGACTAATTGACCTAAATCCGTCTGATAGGACAAAAGAATTTATCAGCGAACTGCAAAAGGTATTGGAAGACAGACATATTAAATTGGATATCATTGCAAAAGAAGTTTGCAATAATTGGAAGGACTGCAATATCCACAAAAATGCAATAATAATTTGCGACTTTCACTCAAGACCTGAAGAACACCTAAAAGGTTTGGAGAAATTTGAAAGTAAGTTTTTATTATTATTATGTAACTCCACATTTATAATTTAACAGTTAACAGTAGTTGTGTTTTATTTAAGTAAAGTCTGGCTATCGGCTATTAAAAGAGGCAGGTTAAGTTAATTATCATTCCCTGGTTTAACTTATTAATGCAACATAGTATTAAATTGATATCCATACTCTGGTTTATGTAATAATTGCAACACGAATGAAAATGGTCTATTTATTTCTGATTTCTTTTTTCTGTTTTTTTAACGATCTACAATAGCCCTCGGGCATTTTATCTCTTTAGCGGGGCAATTATCAACATCCGCCCCCGACCACCCATGAATTGTTCTGTATAATACATATGTCAGTTTTCCCTCCATAACTGTACCGGTGAAATCCGAGGTTTACCTTACCCACAGGGTAAAAGGAAATAATTGTTAGAAGTTGTGTCAAAACGGGTTAAACTTTACATTTTTCAGTGTAATTATCTCAAATCTTCGTTTTGGAAATGGTGGCTTTGTTTTTCTTACTGTCAATAAACAGTCTAGCTTCTTCCTCGGTTAAATGATTGTTTTCTTGAGCCCTCTTAGCAATAATTCCATCTACATCAAGAATTCTATTTACGAGCGACTCCAGCGTACGCTCACCCGTGGCCATTTTGCTGTCGGGAATGCCGCTAATGACGTAATGCAAAACCAAGCATTGCACGTGCGTCTTTTCCATGGGCTTTTATCGCATAATTGCCCTCCACGTGCGGGGCAATTATGCAATAAAACCTGCTGAGGCCGAGTAATAATATTCTGTCTGTCTGTCTGTCTGTCTGTCTGTCTGTCTGTCTGTCTGTCTGTCTGTCTGTCTGTCTGTCTGTCTGTCTGTCTGTCTGTCTGTCTGTCTGTCTGTCTGTCTGTCTGTCTGTCTGTCTGTCTGTCTGTCTGTCTGTCTGTCTGTCTGTCTGTCTGTCTGTCTGTCTGTCTGTCTGTCTGTCTGTCTGTCTGTCTGTCTGTCTGTCTGTCTGTCTGTCTGTCTGTCTGTCTGTCTGTCTGTCTGTCTGTCTGTCTGTCTGTCTGTCTGTCTGTCTGTCTGTCTGTCTGTCTGTCTGTCTGTCTGTCTGTCTGTCTGTCTGTCTGTCTGTCTGTCTGTCTGTCTGTCTGTCTGTCTGTCTGTCTGTCTGTCTGTCTGTCTGTCTGTCTGTCTGTCTGTCTGTCTGTCTGTCTGTCTGTCTGTCTGTCTGTCTGTCTGTCTGTCTGTCTGTCTGTCTGTCTGTCTGTCTGTCTGTCTGTCTGTCTGTCTGTCTGTCTGTCTGTCTGTCTGTCTGTCTGTCTGTCTGTCTGTCTGTCTGTCTGTCTGTCTGTCTGTCTGTCTGTCTGTCTGTCTGTCTGTCTGTCTGTCTGTCTGTCTGTCTGTCTGTCTGTCTGTCTGTCTGTCTGTCTGTCTGTCTGTCTGTCTGTCTGTCTGTCTGTCTGTCTGTCTGTCTGTCTGTCTGTCTGTCTGTCTGTCTGTCTGTCTGTCTGTCTGTCTGTCTGTCTGTCTGTCTGTCTGTCTGTCTGTCTGTCTGTCTGTCTGTCTGTCTGTCTGTCTGTCTGTCTGTCTGTCTGTCTGTCTGTCTGTCTGTCTGTCTGTCTGTCTGTCTGTCTGTCTGTCTGTCTGTCTGTCTGTCTGTCTGTCTGTCTGTCTGTCTGTCTGTCTGTCTGTCTGTCTGTCTGTCTGTCTGTCTGTCTGTCTGTCTGTCTGTCTGTCTGTCTGTCTGTCTGTCTGTCTGTCTGTCTGTCTGTCTGTCTGTCTGTCTGTCTGTCTGTCTGTCTGTCTGTCTGTCTGTCTGTCTGTCTGTCTGTCTGTCTGTCTGTCTGTCTGTCTGTCTGTCTGTCTGTCTGTCTGTCTGTCTGTCTGTCTGTCTGTCTGTCTGTCTGTCTGTCTGTCTGTCTGTCTGTCTATCTATCTATCTATCTATCTATCTATCTATCTATCTATCTATCTATCTATCTATCTATCTATCTATCTATCTATCTATCTATCTATCTATCTATCTATCTATCTATCTATCTATCTATCTATCTATCTATCTATCTATCTATCTATCTATCTATCTATCTATCTATCTTCCAGTAATGTCGAACCCCTAATGGGGACCTAGACATTTTGCGCGTCTGCTGGGAGACTGTTAGTAAAGAATAAAGATTAAGAATGGATAGGATTTATAAGAGCTGTAAAAAAGAAAGATAGAGGGGTTATGTTAAAAGTAAAAGTGTACTATGTTAGCTTATGGGGAGACATGTCCAACACAGCCTACAGCTTTGTTGAACTGCTCAATCGTCTGACATGAGACAATGTCTGGTGGTAGATTGTTCCAATGGAATATGGCTCGAGGGAAAATGAGTATTTGTAATAATCAGTTGTAGCAGTAATGAGTTGATAAGCCAATGGGTGAGAATGTCTTGACTTCCTAGTCATTGGGATAAGGTTTCCAGAAATGGGAATTTCCACAAGATAGTTAGTTATCTTATACATCATGGCGAGACGACAATCTATGCGCCGTTGATCTAATTTGCGCCAGTGTAGGGACTCAAGCATCTCTGATACACTAGAAAGTCGTCCAAAATCATTATTGACCCATCGCGCTGCCCTGCGTTACACTGCCTCGATCTGGTTTGTTAGCGTGTCAGTGTACGGGGACCAGACAGAGGAGCAATACTCCAACTGGGGTCTTACTAACATTTTGTAGGCTGTTGCTTTGAGAGGTTCAGAGTGAGTTTTTATATTCCTGCGCAGGAAGCCCAAGCTACAACTGGCTTTTTTAGTTACTCTGTTAATGTGGGTATCCCAGGTCAAGTCTGATGTGATGTCAACCCCTAGGTATCTAGCTGAGGAGGTTGAAGCCAACTGAATACTATACAAGGAATATTTATTTTGTACCGGTGTTTTGAACCTAGTAACATGAATCACCTGGCATTTGGACGGGTTAAACTCCATATCCCAGTCATGGCTCCATTTTTCAAGTGTGCATAGGTCATTTTGGAGGACTTTTGATTGATTTTTGGATGTCAGTGTTAAGTAGATGGCTGTGTCGTCAGCAAATAGCCTTACCTTGGATTGTATATTTTCTGGTAGGTCATTTATGTATGCAAGAAATAGTAGGGGCCCAAGCACCGAGCCTTGGGGAACCCCAGAGGAAACAGGAATGGAAGAAGAGCATATGCCATTTATGACAACTGATTGTTGTCTATCATCTAGGAAGGCCTTAATCCATTCAAGATTTGAACCTCGAATGCCATATCTATGGAGTTTTAGAAGAAGTTTTTCATGGCTGACCTTGTCAAAAGCTTTGCTAAAGTCTAATAGGATAAGATCTGTTTGCTTTTTCTGGTAGATGGATTTAACTTGGTCATTTACAAGCATAAGGAGTTGGGTCTCGCAAGAGCGCTTTTCCCTGAAGCCATGCTGTAGCTCATAGAATAGGTTACGACTATTAAAGTATTTGGTTATAGAGGAAGAGACAATATGCTCCAAGGTTTTGCATAAAATGCATGTCAGAGATATAGGCCTATAGTTGGCAGGGTCAGACTTTTCACCCTTCTTGTATACTGGTGAGACGTTTGCTTTTTTCCAGTCAGTTGGGATTTTACTTTCATTTAAAGATTTTTGAAAGAGAATAGTTAGTATAGGAGAGAGTTCTAATGCCAAAGTTTTTAGGATTATATGTTTTATCATGTCAGGTCCAGCTGCTTTATGGGGATTTAATTTTTTCAGGAGTTTTTCTATACCTCTCGTACTTACTGTTATGTCTGGCATCTTTGATGTTTGGTCATTTCTGTTTTCCTCTATTTTTATCTCACAGAGTGATTTAAGGCTAATTGGTGTTTTAGGACTAAACACAGATTGAAATTGATCATTAAGAATACTTGCTTTTGTTTGGTCATCTTGGAAGGTTTTGTTGTCCTTGCGCAGGGGGGCAACAGATCCTGAGTCTTGTCTAGAGTGTTTCAAAAGTGAAAAGAGCTTTTTTGAATTTGGTTTAGATGTCTCCGAATTTATGTCCAAAATATCTTCAGGGTAGTTTTCATAGCTAATTTTAATTGATTTCTTTGCCAAATGTTTTAAGTCAATAAATTTCTTTTTATCTTTATGATTTCCTGTTTTACGTTGTTTTTTGAAGGCTCTGTCGCGTCTGCGTAGAAGACGTTTAATTTTCTGGTTGATCCAAGGTAGGCTAGTTTTTGAGGATGACATTCTGGTTGGAATAAATTTATTAGTTATTGAGGTCAGAGTGGAGTGAAAATCTAGCCAAAGATGTTCAATATCAAGGTTTTCGTATTTACCTGTATGAAGCATGTCCTGGTGATACGATACTAGTGAGTGTTTCATCTGGTCCAAGTCTACTTTTTTGAAAAGAGGGATTTTCCGAGGTGTTTGTTTCAGAATTTTAGCTGAGGTTGACACTTGTATTTGGACAATATCATGGTCACTTATGCCAGGCAGAACACTAACTCTATTTACCAGTGTTGGATTGTTAGTAAAGAATAGGTCAAGAATATTTGATTGGCGAGTTGGTAGTAGAACCATTTGTGTTAAATTTATGTCATTAAATTTATCAACTATTTCTTTATAATAAGATTGGTACTTGCACTCAGCAGTGGGGCATGACTTGTCCCAGTCCATCTTTGGGAGATTCATGTCACCAGCTACCCATATGTGGCAATTTAATTTCTGTGCCTTATCTAAAGATTTTGCAAATTCAGTAGAACTGTGGGTGTCATATTCATGGGGTTTATAATATGCACCAATTAGTAATGATTTATTCCCAAAGAGGTCTATTTTTACCCAGAGGTCCTCACAATCAGACTGGATCTGGGGCATTGTCTGTGCGATGATGTTATTTCGCACCGAGATAAATACACCACCACCATTTTGATTTAGTCGGTCTCTGCGAAAAGGGATATACCCCTGGTCTGGATTAAAGATTTCATTATCGAAATGTTTCGGTTTTAGCCATGATTCGGTTCCAATAATAATATCAGGCTTTGTTGAATCAATGAGATTGGCATATTTTAGCTTTTTATCTACCATTGACCTACAGTTTATGACAAGGACTTTTAGAGATCTGCGTATTTTGTTTTTAGTATTATTCCTAGGATTCTTAGTTGCTGACAGGTTTATAGGTCTTGAATTTACTTTGGGATTAGGGGTGGATGTTTTTGGAGAGAGTGTTTGACTAATGGTTTCAGATTGGTTAAGTTTTTCAAATGAATTATATGGTTCAAATGATTCTAGACTAAGGGTATGGTTGCTGGTGATGTTGAGGTTTTCACATTTTGTACACTTCCAAACACCAACTTTGGAGTCATTTGCCAGTCTGTCATACATTGACTCACTCACATTTTCACAATTTGCATGGAACCAGGTGAATCACCCCTCACACTCTATGCCTTTGCATGTCCATGTGACAGGTGTCTCACATATTCCACAGGGGAAAACAGTAGAGTTACCTTCAAGGTACTCATGAGTCTGAACTGGTCCGGGTTTTTTCTCAACATCTAGAGACAGCGCAATCAGTAGCAGCGCGAGGAAAAAGAGAGTTTTTCGAGCACATCTGCCTTTTTGCATTTGAGGCTGAACCCACATCCATTTATTTTTTATGGCGAGTGCTAGTTGGTATTTCGTCCAATGTTTGAATAGATGGGTGGGGTACCCTGTTTTCTCGTGAACAGTAAGGATACCAAAGAGAACAATGACAGCAAGTGAAAACATGTCTCTGACTCCACTGGCAGTTATCAATTTTAAGTAGAAGAAATAATTTACATTGTTTGTATTTCTAATGCCAACAAATCGTCGTAGTAAACTAATTTAACTTGCAAATGCATCAGGCCGGAAGTTTACCACAGGCTTAGATGTCCGGACGCGAAAACAGCTGATCGAGTGGAAAATCGAAAATTTACCTAACGTACGCAAAAAGTTTCAATAATGGTGAATTATAAAAGATTGAATATGTCAAACGAAATGTTTCTGGGCATGTCTCACCACGAAGACCTTCACCAAATGTAGAAAATTAGCAGAAATTTAGGAGAGAGAAAAATTTTCCAGCTGACATATGCGCATGCGCAAAACAACCATATACATGTATACCAAGCAAAAGTGAAAATTCACTTTTTTTAATTCAGAAATTTTGCTCAGTGATTCTTTATTTTATCCTTAATTTATTATGTGGCACATTTGTATTTGCATATATCTGGCCATCTGATACAGCTTTAAGATGATTATGTTTTTCCACAGAGGTCAAGGTTATCTCCTCTTTGATGAGAACGATATTTGTTTACATTTTACATGTTTTAGTGTTATACAGATTATTTTACAACCAAATTTAGTTTTTGGCATGTACAGACGGAAAAACACAATTTCTCAAGTCTGCTAATGCACAAGCTTCAACTCTTGATTTCCCTCAACCAAATACTTTTTTTTCAATTTTTCCTTTCTTGAAATCGAAAGAACCTAACCCGACTTTTTTCAACATATTAATGATAACATTTCCTCAGATACATTTGCATTTACTTCCATGGTTAATGTAATGGGAGTTTCAACTGTTATTTTGTAAAGTTTTCATTTTGACTCAGTATATGTTGGAGATAATGTTTATAAAAATAATATTATTATTTTGTTAAAGTAAATTTCTGATTGTTAATGAAGGTGTTTGAATTTATACAATGAGCAAGAATTTCAAGGAAAAAATTTATACATGTATACTCTATGATTTTTCCATAGTACCTTAAATTCTGATTGTGATGTTAACTTTATTTTTTTTTATTTTTTTTTTGAATTTTATGCACAACACTACACTCATTATTTCTATACTGCTTTTCAGGGAAGGGCGATCATAAATTGATGCTGCTTGGCATTTGTATACTGGCAAAAAAGACGTGTATTGATGATTTTGTCTCCAGGATCCAAATCCAAAACCGGTATGAAAACATTGATCAGTGTCTTGTTATGATTTTTCAAAGAGGCTCATATAAGACTTTAAACAACTATCGATGTTATCAAATCATAGAACAATTTGCTGGAATAGAAGGAAAAAAAACTAGGATGAAACATTTCTGTTTGGTGATTGTTTACGGTATTTTTTGTTGTTACTTTTGTAAATTTTGATGTAAGAACTAGTAAAGTATTTTAAAACTACTTTTTTTAATTACAAATTTTAATGCGACTTACATTTTGTTTGAGGAGAGACACATTGGTAATGTGAACATCACAGCGGTGAGAGGAAGAAAAAGCTGTCAGAAGTTTTTTGTCATCGAAGAGCGATTCAATTCAATGTATTTGTAAGAAAATGAAAGAAAAATAGCCAAGCCAAACGATACCGACGCGTAATATGTAAGATTTAGAGAAATGTCTTCCTTTATTACGTAAATTTTTATAAAGAAATTATACAAAAGAAATAAAGAAATAAATTCTGATTTGAGACAGTATCCTCAGTATCGCAGGAAGACGCAGCTAAAACTTCTGACCGGAAAAATGAGAAAGTATTTCCATTTTCTATCTTTCATAATCCTTATTTAGTAATTGGTAATAATTTTATTAAAAAAAACGCAAATTTCAAAAGTGTTTGCAACCAATTCAAACCTTATAGCTTATAAAACCATAATATTTACAACATTGTTTAAGAAGATCTCGATTGTCAAAAACATACTATTTTGAACTAGAAAATGTAATCAGAGAAAATGCATACACTGTGCCAATAGTATTGTTAACTCGTCTTTTTCAAGTTTCATAATAATGATCTCCGTTGTTGATTGTACAACTAAAATGTTATATATTTGATCAGTTGTAAACATTACTTCCAACAATATGATCATTTTAAGTGGCTTCTATCAGACAACATGGGATGGATTGATCTAATCATGAAGGAATTGGGTATTATTTTGTCGTGACTACCTAAATTCAATTAGTTTACGATTTGTTATCTAACTTATGTCATCCGAACTTTACAGAAAATTAAACAATCAGCTGTAAATCACTAAGGGAGTTCCGTACTGCACACTGCAACTGCGTGTTGCAATATGAAACTCCCTTTCTGATTTACATCTGATTGTTTTATTGTCTGTAAAGTCAATAAGCGTTGTCAATAAGTCCGTGAGAAAGACGATTGTAATGAACTTTTATATCAATAGAATAATGTTTTATAATAAAACACTATTTTTTATTTTTACTCTATGATACAGTATCTGCCTGTGTAAGATTTTTAATATAATAATAGGCGATTTATAAAAGAAAATATCCTATTTCTAGGATAGAGTAAGTACTGTTATCAGTTAAATAAACAGTTACCGATGTCGTGCAGTGATGACAACGTATGTCAGGGCCATCCGATCAACCTTTTCTGGGGATGTCCAGGTTAGCTCAGTTGGTTGCATCGTCGGAATTTCAGGGCTAGGCGCTGTCGTCATGAC